>MVGT01003297.1:203823-270443 GCA_002174775.1 Macleaya cordata
GTTTCTGGTAACACGCCCAAGTCTTTGTCACTAGATTGTGAATAAGAGCCTTTGTCTTTTTCCTTAAATCTTCTCTGTTACGTCTGTTCCCAAGCATCTCTTACGTCAGTGAGACTGTACATACTCATCCTCTTCATCACGTAGCAGTATCCTCGTATATATACACACACACAATGCACAGGCCCACATGAAATCACATTTGATACATAAGTGATTTAGACAATACTTGTCGGCTTTACATGTAACATATATACGCCGTCGGAATGAAAGTATCTATATTAGAAAGACTTGTTTTTCAATGTATCTCTGAACATTTCTTCTTAAACTTGGAAGAATTGTAATGCAGTGCTCTAGTCTTTAAGGTAAATTAGTGAGTAATATTCCAGGTTTCTGATCAATGGTTGATGCATTCAATTCCATTCACAAAATTCCATGAAATTTTTTTCTTGTTGGTGAACCTTTTTACGACCCCTTCATGAGTCTGGTAGAAAATTTAAGTGGTTGAGGTTTTGCTGATGTTTCAATATAAGATTTAGGTAGTTTTGCAAGTGTTGGTTTATTTTTATTTTTCTTAAGTTACCTCCCTTGTTAATTGGACGTACTAGACATGCCTTCTTGACTCAAGAGTTAAACATGGCTCTGTTTCCTGCAACTTAAAGTCTTAAACCTAATTTTGAGACAACAAAATTGCCTCTCTTACTCTCTGCATTTTACTCACATGGTCAGGGCATATAGATGAGATTGAATGAAAAATAATAAGTAACAAACATGGCCATATTTTCCAATTAGACACATTCAAAGTCATAAGCCCAGTGAGACTGTCATATCATTGAATTGTGTATGCTTGACAAAGATGAGAGCTAAGTAAGACTCCTTATTAATAGTTTTATAAGAAAAACCTTCTTGCTGTTATTCTTACAAACCCGTCTCGGTGCAGGATTGGATATTGAAATAGATCGAATTTTGGAGATTGCTTGTGTTATTACGGATGGCAATTTGACCAAGTCAGTGGAGGTCACGTAATTCCATTTCCCTCAGAACTCTTCTTCTAGCATTTTCTATGTCATATTCTTATTTTGTTCTAACTGCAATTTCTTGCCTGATATCTGTCACCCTTTAGCTCCAATTTTTCAACCATACGGATGTTGCTTTCTTTTGAAGTTTTATATTTCAAAGTTGTTTATTGATAAAAAAAAAGAAGCAGAAGTATAGTTTTTTTGGCAGGAAGGACATGAATTCCAATTGTCAAAATCCGTGTCTTTGTGAAACTATAAGCTTCATAGTTTCAAAGCTGAACCAGTTCCTTAAAGTCTTCCTGATTTTGGAGGTTGAGGTTTTGGGGTATATAAAAGGTTCAGGAATATGCCTATGGTTAACCAGGTTACTTCGACTAGTTCAGTTAATTATAAACAATTTTGACATACTAGTTCAAAGTTTTGAACAATAGAAGTTAGGAAGTACTTAGGCGCTGCATATTTATTACTCTATGATTGTGTATGGAAAACTAGTATTAAAATGAGAACTAGTGTTCTCTTTCCTTTAGCTCGTGCTCTTGCACTTCCGGATGTTCCGTTCTTGATCTCTCTCCTTTCTTTTGCCTTCACAACATTGGCACAAAGTGTACTAGCAATGTGAAACTTTCCATGAGGCTCCTTTACTCGTGCAACAGAAAGGCTAAGAAAAGAGAGTTGAATTCCAAAGTAGGAACCCCAAACTTGTAGCACAATTTAAGAAAATGCCATCTTCACCATCTCCTGTACCTGTAGGTATGGTTTTCCTTAAATTCACCCTCAAATCACCAAAGAATATGACGAAGATTAAGGGAGTAACCACCTCTTCATGAGAAGCCCCAAAGACATCACATAGAAGAAACTGTAGACAAGGATATTATAACATTTCAAATTGTTTTGATGTTCCTATGTCTTACAAATAAACATAATTTAGCCTTTTTTTACCCACTGGAAAGAAAAGAACCTTGAATTCATTTTTATCAGTGATTCAATGAAATCTATTTCTCCATGTTCTGAATGTGTTTTTCGAAATGAGTTCACACCTCATGGTTTTACTCTTGCCATTTGTAGTTAATGTTTAAATGTGGGATTATTTAATTGGATGTTTGAGCAGTAGAACGTCATGGCAGTACGATCAAGTGACCATCTAGTCTGTCCATATTAATTTAAATGTTTTTCTCTGTTTAGGGTCCTGATTTGGTGATCCATCAGTCCAAGGAATGTCTAGATAAAATGGGGGAGTGGTGCCAAGAACATCATGCAGCTAGTGGTAAGCAACTTCTCAACTATAAACATTTATGTGGTAACAATGTTCAGTGAATTTGATGTCTTTCCTTCTGTTGCAGAATTGATGTAGTAGCCACATTTTACTTATTCTGTATTACTTGAGCATCTGCAAATTTTGATTTTTCTTTCTTCATTTTAGGATTGACAAAAAAGGTGCTTCAAAGTACAATTAATGAACGAGAAGCTGAAAAGCAGGTCCGTTTGACCTCATTATTTGCTAAACTTCTCCTCGACATTTTGTTTTTCTTGTATATCGCTATTTATATTTCATGGCAAGGTAATGAAACAACTAAGTTTATAAGGTCTGTAAACAGATGTGCCAGTAGCAGTCTAAATAAAATGTTTCTTTGTTGACATGTGTCTTAGATACTCATTAATTCTTGTTCTTCACGGTTATTATTATTCATATTAATCTTGTTGTTATTTCTATTATTATTTATTTATATGTTATTGTTTAGAAAATGATACAATCAGTTCCCAGTGGTATAGGGTCTGTTGACTTGGCAATGATACTTATCTGTTCTTATTTCTCGTGGATGTTATTTCTCTAGTAGTTCCAATTGTTTTGGGAAAGGTGACTGAAAATCATCACCAAATGATCATTGCTTTGCCCTTTTAATGTTATATCTTTCAGACTACCTACTATATTTCCTTCTGTGCTTTTGCTTCTTCCTCTCACATGACTGAGTCGGGTGTTTGGGGATACCTGAAAGGAACACTCTGATATTCTCGTAAGATATCACTGAAGAAGAAGAACATGAAAAAAAAAAAGTTACCATAGAAATTGCAGAAGTAATCTAGAGAAGTGGGAGTCCATTAGCATTCTCCCAAGATGGGTATTTATTCCCCTTCTTTTATTTATAACTGATTGCTATGTACACCTCACTTTTGCTGGAGTGTCTGGGGTGATTACTAGCACATATTTATTGTTATATTTATTTATTTTATATAATATTTTTTGGATTGCTAATCATTACTTTTTTGCTTTACCAACCATAGAGTAGACCCAACTATCCGTTTTAAATGGTAATAAATATCATAATTACAACCAATAATTTTGCCTAAAATAAAAAAGAAGTGAGAAAGTTACACTTAGCAAATAAGGGCCCTTGATTATACATTATACAATACCAATAGCCTATCAAAAAAAAAGAAGAAGGATAAAAATAATAGAACACAAATACGTTTTTATGAGGACAAAACTGGTTCCTCCAATATATACTGTATACATATATATGAGTACAAAACTTGGACAAATAAAATATTATCTGAAAACAAATAAAGACATCAAACAGTTGGTGTTGAGGTTTGGAGGGACTTAGATGCACCAGAAATACCTACCAAGACATCAAACAATTGGTGTTGAGGTTGAGGGGAACTTAGGTAATGCACCAGCAATACCTACCAAACTTCTTGCTCCATCATTCCCATCTGGTTTAAGGCTCTTTGCTTTCTGAGTATTTGATCAAGCAACAGAAGCCTTGGTGTCTCTCCTTTCGTGACGCCTGAACCTTGTGCTCCTTCTTTATCTTCAGAAAGAAGATCCGTCTCTCCAGAAAGAAATTTTCCTGCACCAATTCAAGGCTAAAAGGTGAGTGTCATAAAAAAGACCTAGAGTAAGAAAAACAGAAAGAAGCATCTATACAATAAATAGAACTCTGTTCCATAAAAAGTACATTGAACCCTAAGAATAAAATTAAATACGTTTAATATAATACAAAAAAGAAATCACAGAAAATAAACTATGGAAATGCTTAAATAAAAACACTAATTGAGATAGGTTACAAAAGTAAAAGTGTAGAGAAGACTCCATGCTTCAACCAAGACATGGCGACATTAATGGTAATGTATTACATGGTACTATATGTTCTTAGAATTACTAACCAATTATAAGGTATCTTTTTTCTCTTAATTAAATTTTTTAATAATATTCTGCATATTAGTTGGTACCATTCAAAAACAGGAAACTATATTAATTGGTATTCTTTTTAGAGGGAAACCGTAGAGAGATTAGGGGAGTGAGAGAGTGGTCAGGAGAGATCTTTGGGTAAGAGATCTTAGAGAAGGAGAGAAAGTAAATAGGAGAGATAAACAATATTAATTGATATTCCCTTTGGAGGGAGAGTGAGTATCTAGGAGAGTTGGAGAGAGAGTTCGATGTGTTACGTTATAGAGAGATTTTAGGTAAGTTCATTATTTAGTTATAGACAGAGAAAGAGGTTTGATGACTTAGCACCATAGGGGTTTAGAATGGTCCAAGAAAGGATATATGAGTGCCACGTGGACAGGGAGGCATCAATTATTATATATATAATATGACTTGTTTCTTCTATCCATATCATTTAGTCTTTGATCTACTAGAACTTTTCAGTTAAGATGTTTCCTTTGTGGCAATCTGCATGTGATATAACTAGCTCTTGGTTTTCTATTTGATTGCTTATACTCAATTTATCCCACTCTGATAATTTTTCTACCATTTCATTTCAATTGTTTTGTAGGTCATAGAATTTGTGAAAAATCATGTAGCTTTAGGCACACATAAACCTCTACTAGCTGGGAATTCAGTTTATGTGGACTTTCAATTTTTGAAGGTAAGTGGAACGTTCGCATATCTCTATCTTATTTATTCCTTTGATACATATCGTACAGGTAAATATTGTGCCTTACTAAGTCTTTATGATTTGATTCCTGTTATGACTTCAAAAAAAGATTCCTGTTATGACTTGTCTTATGTAAGCCCCTAGATTATTTTATTGTGATTTCCTCCCCGATTTTTTTTTCTTTTTGCATACATCCTAACTTGCCAAACTTAAAAAGAAAAATAATAATAATAAAATAAAATAAAAAAGAGGAAAAGTGAAAGAGAGAGAGAGATCTTTGTTGGGCCTTTCTAGTTGGTGAGGCGCTGTCTAAACAAGATCATGGATGCCGTAGGAAACATCAACTTGCTCTGTTAGGTGTCTGCTCTTGGAATAAATTAAGGAGGTAGGACTAAGTTAGTCCCCCTGTCATTTTCTATGGAAAGAAACCATGGCGCTTATATTATTATCCAGAAAGTAAATTTTACTTCATGTTACCTTATTTTTTCTCTCATAATGACTAGGATATACTGATTTAAGTACGGCTTTTTTCATTTATTACTTCATCTAAAATAAAATTTAAGTACGGCTCTTTATCAAGTAAATTTAAATAAATTTTTTTTATAAAAAGTGCCCGTTCATTGAATGGGCCACACAAGACTAGTTTAATTGTATTTCTGAAGTTGTCACTATCTTCTTTCTCTGGGCAGAAATATATGCCCGATTTGGCGAGTCTTTTCTCTCATGTAATTGTTGATGTTAGCAGTGTCAAGGCCCTATGCATCCGCTGGTTCCCAAGAGGTAATAGTTTTAAATCTCACTGAATTATATATATGTTGTAGTCATCAAATTATTTTAATGTTTTACTGATGGCATTTTGCTCTTAAATACTATACAAGGCCTGATTTTTTTTCCTACGAGCTTATGATGACCAAAGGTTCCATAGGATGCAATCTACTTTTTTTAAACCTTGATGATTTGTACAATATGTTGTTACTTACTACATGGTTAATTACCCTAAAGAATTCATATATGAACCCATGATTTGACATTTCTTTACCATGCCGTAACTTTATATATTCAAGGCATACACCATGAATCATTTTCAAGTTTGCAAGGAAATTGCTATAATCTGGGTTGTTTTTGAATCAGACTAGTGTTTAAATTAAATTAAGTACTCATAAAAGAATTACAAATAAACTGAGTGAATGCATTTGGTTGTTTAGTGGACATGCAAATATGCAATACTAATCCCATTACCTCGTTGATATTTCAGAACCATGTCATGGTATCAACAACATGAATTATTAGTTTATAAGAAACGCTAGACTATAAAATGCTGTTAAATTTATATTCATTTCATACTCATACACAACTCAAGCTCACCTGCAAATTCTCAAACTTGATTAGCAGATGCATGAAACATTTGTTGCTGTTCTTGAATTTGTTACATGCCAAGTGATTTGTAGGCTTCTTGTAAGCGAGACCAATATGTTTGCTCTGCTATCCTCTTGATACGATAAGCAATCCTCTGAGATTTTCCTAACCTTTAATTTTGCATTTTTTCTGTATTTCTTTCATATCTATTAATGGTAGTTTTACTATCCTGATCATAACATTTTTTCTTTCATCATACAAATGAAGCTTAAAGAGCTCAGTTTTCAACTTACAATCAAATTCTGAACTTCGTATTTCCTTAGTGATTTGTTTTGATTAGCAAGACCAACTCTATGTATTATAAACAAGAACCAATCAAGATTTTAAACACAACCTCCTAAAGGCTTTTTGCTCTTTGTACAGATAACAGGAAGGCTCCTTCCAAGGAAAACAAACATCGAGCAATGGACGACATAAAAGAAAGCATTAAGGAACTCAAATACTACAAGGAAAACATATTTAAACCAAGGTCTAGAAAGTGAGAAATAAATTTTGTTGCAGATTGTTGATTTTGATGGTGGAGGTGATTTGTTTTTGCGGGATTGCCTTCCAGACCCAGACACCAACTTTCTGTCAAAGATGGCTAGACCGACTTCTGTTACTGGGGCACAACATCTTGATTGATTCTTGTTTTTATTTAAGTAATCATTGCAGATTGTTCGGTCCTTGATTTAATTTGAAATCGGTGTGTAGGTAGGATATATTACATGGTTCTGCCATTATAGTACAAACTCTGTATTATATAAATCTTTTGTGGGTTTTTAGATAACCTAACCTAATTCAAGTTTTTCAATTGAACATTGAAGTCTGGAGCCAAGATTCATGTCAGGATTATCCCTTACTGAGAACATGGAAAACAAACATGTCCTATCTTGAGTCTTTAGCATATTCTGCAAGGGCGTGGCCAAATATATGTATGCTTCAAAGTTCATTCAATTCAATAGAATTATGGCATACCTCAGCTTATCAAATGCACACAAATCTTATTCATGCTAAGACTGGTGCCACCCCGCGCTGTAGTGTGGGAGAGTGAATATCTGGTCAAATTGTAGACTTTGGGTGTTTAAGTTCATGGAGCCGCATGATATGGATATGGAAGTTGCATTTTTGTTTTGTCACCTGTTGGAATTGCAGGGAAGAAACACCTAAATCCATCGCTAATGCCTAAAAGAACTATACACGCAAATGTGGCATTCCAAACCTTAGTAACCAGAATCATTATAAAAGAGGTGTCGCGCCGGAGACCGCGTCCACTATGCGGTCTGGGATTGCACATATGGGGTGAAAATTCATCATCAAGATTCAAGATGATTCATCTTCTTTAAACAGTTGCCAACTAATTCGTGATATTAACAGTTGAGATGCATGAATATATTTCTTATGTTAGATGGCCTTCAACCACCGATTTTCTATACACACCCTTGTTAATTTTAACACTTCATTTACACCCGTTTATAGGATTTATATGGAGATGATCCAAATACTAATTCTTTGTCCTTAAAAGAAAATCACATTATTTCAAAAAAATTAGCTTTGAAAAGTTCTTAAACTTTTTGAATCATCCATTTTACATTTTTACCTTAGTTTTCACTTTTTCAACCACTATTTCTACGCGGATAAAAGGTTTCTAGATCGATTTTCTTTTCTTTTTTTTTTCTTTTTTGAGGGTGATCAGATGATAAGCATATAAACACAAGAGAAAAGAGCTTTTGGATCATTACTATATGGGCCCCACCATTACTATATGGGCCCCACTAAAGCGTGTAAATGAAGTGTAAGATAAGTGGGGAGTGTAAAAAAAATGGTAGAAGTAGAATTTCCTCCACCACATTACAAGTATACCCTCTGAACTTTTTCCAGTTAAGGATCAGTCCACTTTTATAACTACAATTATAGTCTGAATTGACCCTAAAAACGACTTCTAGGTCCTCGAGAAACAAAAGTTTCCCAATTTATTTATTTTAATAGTTGATTTTGTGCCTCTGTTTTTTTTCCCTCCAAATGTCTTGCACTCTCTTCAGAAGCTCAGTTGCTCCCTTTGCTCCTTTCTCACAAATCAAATTTAACCGCAGGCCTTTCCTGCTTCCCCATATGCCCCAAACGAGATTTTCTTCGAAGAACTTCTGTTCCAAGTCCGAAATGACCAATCCAGAGCCAAACCCAGGTCAGAATTTCAATTATCTCAAATGGGTTCTTTTAATTTTTCTGAATTACCTTTTCGGATTGCCATTCTTGCACAAAAAAATGCTTTTCAGGATCGCAAATGGTGATCCAAACAGGCACTTTGTTTTTCTCTCTTCGTTCCAGCCATTTTTTTTTTCTGTTCATTCTTTGTTTCTTAAGGTTCTTAATTTGGAGTTTTTGGAGCAGAGAGTCGTGTCTTTGTTAGGAAGAAGAGAGCTAACAATACACTCGAGATTAAAGCAGAGGTACCTAAAACAGAACCTCCGGAAGAGAAGAAAGTAAGAATTTTTATTTTTTTTTTGGTTTAGGTTTATCCTTTTTTTGTTTTTTCACTTTCCAGATTTAAATTAAGTATTTGATGTGATATGGGTTTCTTTTAGAATCACTCTGTATTGCTTCTTTTTTTTTTGTATCAGAAAAATAAAACGTGATTTTTTAGTTGATTTAAATATGGCAATCCAAACAAACCCTTAAATTTGTTCTGTGAAGATTCGACTGCTTTTTTCTCCTCTTTATAATATAAAAGTTTAGTTTGCTGGTCATATTATCTTACTTTGGGAAAGTTTTTTACAGAGACAGAGGAGGGAAGAAGTTTTCACAATCAGATTTTCTTAAACATTTATACTGTTTGTCAATGTCAAATAACTCTAGCAGAAAGTTCATTGTGGATCATAGATCATCTTCATATACTAGACTTCCTAAATATAACATACATATGCAGTTGCATGTGCCGGCCACTAGTTCGTATTATTATATATGGTATTAGCAATTATACAGTCCATTTCAAACCTTATTATTATTTCAATCTGTTCAGTTACTTAAAACATACTCCCTGACATCATTCATATATTTCAGGGTTTACTAATTTGGAAACATACCTTGACATGTTTTAGTTTTTTTTTTTTGATCGATAATGATGTTTATTATATTTTTTTTCTTTTTTTTTTGTATAGATACTACCCATTACATGAGTGGAACCTTGCTAGTCACACTAGCAAGGCTCGAACTCAAGACCTCCCCCCCAAAGGGGTAGGGGATGCCTTTACCATCCGGGCAACCCTGGATTGGCCTTATGTTTTAGTAAAAGATTTCTGTATAAATATGGTAGATTTTTTGTTTATTTGCTTCTGGTTTCTTAGGTAATGCAGGTTATGGTGATTCCTTTGCATTTTGCATCCTTCTATTCTTTTTTATAATTGATCAACTTACTCTATGCAGCTTCGTGACTTACCTGACATTGAAGAGTTTGCATATGGAAAAGTCAAGGGATCTGCCTCCTTGAGTAAGACTTAGTTTCTTTGCATTGTATCTACACCTAACATATTGAGAAGTTTGAACTACTAGAATAATTTGAATTTGCATTTAAATTGCCAAAATGGTTATTTTTAAAGCTAACCAATTACTAGTTGCTTGATATCCATTTCTGGTTTCTTGGTAGCTTATTTATATTGAGGCGCCAATGTACAATACCTTTGAGGGAGTCTGTGAACAGCTATTAAAAGAATGGAGATTGTACATTGGCGCCCCAATGTAAATCCCGATCTCGACTGCTTAGTCTACACCTCCGGCTTTGTTATTTTCATCTTAACTTCTGTGCTCTTATGAGTTAGAATGACATCTTGATGTGCACATATTGAAGATCCACATCCTCTAGTAGTTTATCTGTCATAAACTAGTTATTTTTACTTTTTGAAGCTTTCACTCATGGTAAAAGAGCATCTTTTTCGTGGAAATGGTTCTTCAGGACAGTCAAAACCAACTGTGGATGAGCTTTCAACAGGTTGTGGGGAAACAGTTTCCATCATGCCGAAAGGTATTTGGAATAAGTTGTAAGGTATTCTTAACATCACTAGTTACTAAGAAATGGAGAGGTACAGTCCTTTATATTTTAGAATGTAAAACTGACAAGTTTGGGTTCTAGGAGCTGATTTTCTTACAAACATATATCTGACTTGAGGAAGAACCTGATCTAATTGAGATTAACTTTTCGTAAGATGAAACTGGACAGGAATCAGGAGTTCGTGTTTTGAAACTAGGCAGATGTTATATTATAACCATAGTACTGTTACAGTGTTACCCAAATTCATGTCCCTAAAACACCTTTGTGGACTTGTCTGATACAGTGGAAGCACCTACTAATTGGGAACAGGTCCTTGAAGGGATTCGTAAAATGAGGTCTTCCGAAGATGCTCCAGTAGATTCAATGGGATGTGAGAAAGCTGGCAGTGTTCTTCCTCCAAAGGTAATATAAACCATCTCAATTTGGTGAAGGCCAGGTTTAGCATTTTATGAGTACTTCTACACCACTGGTGTTCTTTCCATTATTTTTACCTACAGTAGAGTCAGTGCCAGATAAGGATGCAAGCTGTAGCTTTGAAACTTTCTTTTCTAAAACTATGTGATGTTTTTCACAAGTCTGATACCTGTAATCAACGGATGCAGACTTTTGGTACAACAAGTTCCGTCTTTCACTATCATCATGATTCATGATTTTATCTACTTTCTTCCATTTATTTCATTATTTTCTTGTATATCCATTTCACACTTCCTGCATGTTCATATAATCATATATTAGTGCAGTACTTGGTCCTTTTTGCTGTCACATGATCCTCCAATCTTTCGTCTAGTAAAAATGTGAACATTTAGTTTCTTCGTTTACATGACTTCCATATTCTCAAACCTCCTCTCTTCTCATAAATTTTTTTCTTTTACATGTTGATATATTAAACTATAAAATAATGTTGATTATTGTTCATAGGAATTTGTTATGGTTAAACAAGCCAGTGGTGATCATATTAATCCAGTTTATCATTTTATCAGGAAAGACGTTTTGCAGTATTGGTGTCTTCTCTTCTATCAAGCCAAACCAAGGATGCAGTTACTCATGGCAAGTTTTAATTGTCTCTAATTTCTTGAGTATTCACCTGGTACCATTTAAGATATAGTCTGTGAGGGAAACATTAATAGTAGTAAACTGTTGTACTTTCTTCCCAATGGGTACATATATTATTTGAGTTAATGGAGTTGATCCGCAACAAAATGTCGGATGGCTCACATTCAAGGAGTCAATAGAACCTCTTTAAATTGAAAATAATCTGATAATGGATGATGTTTTCAGTCTTCCCAGTTCTACCTAGTATCTTGGAAGTATTGGGTTTTCCCTGGGACTTCAGAAAGAATTTGTTAGGTTAGATGTGGATGCTGTGGGGTGTTGGCACATTGTATTCTGATCCAGAAGTGTCATGGATGATACAAAACGAATGGTGGCCAATTCTGAATGTGTTTCATGTACCCTAAATTCCTGATATATATGTCATTTGCATCTGTGCAACTCAGGCTAGATCCTTGTACGTTCCTTGTTGTACTTACTCTGTTGATTTGAGTAAATTCTTTTTGGAGTTCAGGGGCAGTCCAAAGGCTCCTTCAAAATGGTCTACTTGCTGCTGATACCATCGATAATGCTGAGGAAGCAGTTATCAAGGACTTGATTTATCCGGTATATTATTCTCTTCAGTTAGCTTAATTCAATCAAGACTCAGGAACTGATTGAAAGTAGGGGTGTTAATGGTACCTGTGTTCCTAACCGAAACCAACCTTTCAGGTTCTGATTCACATATTTAATATATCAGTACCAGAACCAAAACCACTTGGAATCTGAACTATTACTATTATACTGGTTCTGGTTCTGGGTACTTTGATACCCAATGGAACTGGAATTGAATCAATAGGAACCAGAACTGGCTTACAAATATTTTTTTTTTAATTTATTTGCATATAAAAACTAAACATGAATTGGAACTAAAATACCTGAGAACCGACCAGAACAGAAACCTATTATTCAATTTTCATATCCACCTAGGTGAATGCTGTAATCCAAAACCTATAAGAACTGGAACCAACTTATTTAATATGTTCCAGATGGTTCAATACTAGATATCAGTTGGCTCATTGACAACCCTAATCAAAAGGTGGCTTTGTCATGTATTTAGATAACTGGTAAAAAATTAGTGGTGGTGGTGTGATTAAACTAAATGCTTAGCTGTTTTTCTTTATTTCAGAAACTCAGGAAATTTCCTCTCCTTTCCTCTAACCAGGTCGGGTTTTACTCTAGAAAGGCTTCTAACTTGAAGAAAATTGCAAAAATCTGTCTCCTGAAGTATGGAGGAGATATTCCTAGTTCACTGGAGGAGTTACTCTCACTTCCAGGAATAGGTCCTAAGATGGCTCACCTGGTATGATATTCACTATCATTTATTAAAACATTGAATCCGCCTCTTCAGATTTGTTTTCGTGATTTGTTGTGTAGGTTATGAATGTAGGATGGAACAATGTTCAAGGGATATGTGTAGACACTCATGTTCATCGCATTTGTAATCGGCTTGGATGGGTTTCACGGCCAGGCACAGCACAGGTATACTACCTCGGTTATTCTAGGGAGAACTGAAGACTTCTAAAAAAAAAAAAATTGGTTCATAACAAGTTTCATGTGTGTTTGGCTATATGAGTTAGCTCCAACCTGGTCAAACCTAATTCAGAAACTTTAGCCTTTTTTAGCTTGTATCAAGTTAGGAATGTGATTTGTATTCGCCCTCACTTGGTGCATTTTGTGCCTTTCTTTGGGGTTGAATGTAACTCATGCCACTGGATTGTATAGACTGTAAGTCTGAACCAGCACAACTCAACTTGAATCGGGAATCCACGTAGGAGTGTCTTTTTGTGGACTCACGTTTAACGTGGGTCAAAGATGAGCACACCATGTGATTGGTGGGGACTTAAGCTGTCAACTCCACCATCCTTCTGACCGTTCAAGACATCTGAATCCCTGCCAATCACATGTTAAACGAGGGTCAACAAAATGTCACTTGCCATTTCTTCTTTTTGGTTACATATGCCAAGTCAGCAGTGTCATGAGTTGTTTTATTTTTTTAATGGCTTGCTGTCACCTTTGATATTAAGTTTGCTTAGCTTTGTTCGGAATCCAAATGTATAAAATTTAATTTTCTAAGGAAGAAATTACGTTGTTTGTTCATTTTGTTCTATTTTCCTATCTCTTCTTTTTCAGAAAACTTCATCTCCTGAAGAAACAAGAGAGTCTCTTCAATTGTGGCTTCCCAAGGACGAATGGGTTCCAATAAACCCGTTATTGGTATGATCAGCTTTGTTTTCCCATTCCAATTTTTGTTGTTTTATTTTTGGGTTAATAGTATGATTCACCAGGGCACAGTGGGTATATATATAACTGTAGATAGCAAAGTGGAATCTGCAGCCCATTGCTATCTTTCTGAGACCTGCAACCTGAGGAGACGGATAGCAAATCTCAAGAAAATCGTGGGTTGACGCAGGATCCCACTTTGGTTTATGGAGTTTGGTTCACCTCTGCTTGCTCATACTATGTAAATTACCAAATTCTGATCTGTGTTGGTTTGGGACTGGACTCATAACATGAAGTCTAGGACATCTGATTATTGACAAACAAATGGATGCCTTCTAGTAATGTGCTAGTGATTCATAATATGCAATGTTGCAGGTTGGGTTTGGACAGACAGTGTGTACTCCTCTTAGACCTCGCTGTGGGATGTGTGGCATAAACAACCTCTGTCCGTCCGCTTTCAAGGAAACAGCCAGCCCTGTCTCTAAAGCAAAAAAGTCCAGACCTACCCAAAAGAAGTCTTGATTAAATCTGACATTTGAAGACCTCCCAGGAACATTTCATCAACTATTTCTTTCTTTTATTTTTTGTGATGGTCCCTCTAATTATCATTTGCTATTGTCATCTTTGTCGATATCAGCCCTTCATGTTTGGTTATTCCTTGTTTTTTTTTGTTCAATACTTCAATTATTTTGGATGCCCTTTTGTGTTTTAGTTCCAGTGAAAGATGCTTCTAGTTGTATTACAGGAACTGAACTGGTACGATATGGAGAGAGTTTGCCTTCAAAGGGGGAAGGGGGAAAATAGTTCAACACTTTTGTTGGTGAAGAAGAAGATGAAAATATTCAAAGGAATTTTGATTTTTTTTTTCTTGTAATTAATGTAGAAATAATTTAGCTTTGGCTTGACTTGAGCTATAACTGTTATTAGTGGTTTTTGGTCGGTTTTGTCAACAACATGATTTTTGTAATCTACAGACTTCGACAAATGTTATAGATTAAGTCAAAAAATTGAAGTGAGTGGAACCGGACCCATTTAGGGTAATATGTAAGTTTCTTTTTTATCTAATTCTAAAATTTTCAAATCTTTCTTTTGTACAGGTGGTCTACTTTTATTAAGATTTAAAACTTGGAACACGATGGAACTGGGGCCAATTCGAATTCAGATCTCAACCACCATTTTAAATGTAAATTTTGAAATAAAAAATATGTAGTTGTAAATGTAAAAGTACTAACTCTTGTTTTTTAATTTCATGTAAAATGAATACACAAAATCTAGAAATACATACTCAAAAGTTTTCTTCCACTATTGAAAAAAAAAACCATCAAGGATTAAATTAAATTTTTTGTTTAAAATAATATTTAAAGAGTTAGGTTATTGCACGTCTTATTATACCACTTTTTTTGTGAGCCCCACGTGGAGATGATTCGGAAGATAATGTCCAATTATGTTATTTTTTTCATCATGTGGATCATCAAAACAATAAAGGGGATTTTGGCCAAAAACTCATACTTGAAAAATATTTTAGGATTTAGCCCAACAAACGTTTTCTTTTAGTCTAAGGCCCCTGAGGGTTTCAGTCAGAGGGTTTCAGTGTGTGTAATTTATAGGGAGGGGGTTTCAGTGAAATCCTCTCGGAGAGGGTTTCAGTCAGTTACCCAGGGGCCTTAGGCTAAATGAAAATATTTATTGGGCTAAATCCTAAAATACGTTTCAAGTAGGGGTTTTTGCCTAATTTTTCCAAACAATAAATCAACTTATTCTAAAACTTCTAATTTCCTCAAGTCAGTCCTCTAAAAAATAGGCAAGTTTTAGACATCTTTTTTTACTGTTGAATTTTTTATGGAGTTAGAAGTTTTATAATGTGTTAATCTCTGGATACGATAATGTGCATGGTGGGGAGAACATTATTCTCACCAGAAATTAGACCTTGAAACATCTCCAAGTGGGCCCCACTTTGCTCCAAAAAGTAAGTGGTTCAATAGTGGTGCAATAAGACATGGCACAATAACCTGAAGCATATTGAAAAACGTATAAAAAAATTATTTCTTTTTGTACTATTTATTTTTATATTTATGAGGAGGGATATTGCAACACACTTTTTGCAACACTATTGCAACACACTTTTTATAGCACGCGCATAGAAATGATTCAAGGGCTGATTTTGTGGAGATATTCTTCTCACCACATAGTTCATCATATTCGAAAATCAAGTCGTTCTAAAGTTGTAACCCTATCAAAAGTTTTATCGGAGAGCAAGTAAATTTTCAATAATACCTTTTGGACCGACCATTTTACAAAAGTGGTGCCCGATGCTTTTGTGCCAGGGTAGGACCCACCACTTTTCTCCTCCCAAAAATATTTTGAAGGGGTTTGCAACTTACTTGACAGTGGGATCGACCATGTCACATAAGTATCGGACACCACTTTTGTAAAATGGTTGGTCCAAATAGCACAATTGGTAAATTTTACTAAGCCACGCCATATTGTTTTGTATGTCAATAATCTCACATCTTATTTTTATTTTTAACATTAAATAAGTTTGTTTTTACATTAATATTTAGATTGTACTAAAAAAATTATAATATCAAGTCATATTGTATTTCAATTTTTTTTAAAACATTGCCCGTGCGATATACTATAAGAGAAGCCTTAGGTTAACGAAACCCTCTATCTTAAGTGTGGGTTAAAAAAACCTACACTATAAACATATGGCCCAACCTATTATCTATTATTCGGTTAACAAAATCCTCTCTCCTAGATGTGGGTCCGAATCCATTTATGTTGGACTACTTTTTGGCTGAGATCATGGAGTATAAGAAAAATGTTGGGAGTGGTTATTCAACTTCTTTTTCAGGCATAAGAATGTTGGAGAGGGAGAAGTGAAGGGGCAACAAGTAAAAATTAGTGCAGCAGGGTGGAAGGGAGATCTTCTTCTTCTTAGTTTGCTGGGTGTTTTATTTTACATAGAAATAGAAATCTGTTTCACTAATAATAAAGTTGCGTTTGTTTTTTGTTTTTCTATAAACGAGTCGTCTGAGTTGAGTTCAGTTTTAGATTTCTGTTTGGGAAATTTAGGCTATTATTGATCAAGCTATAATAATATATTTATCTCCCCTCGCATTGGCTTCCAAGCTCATATACTGATAGTTCATTTGGCCGGGGGATTTTAAGTAAGCTATTACATAACATTAATCTGAGAATTGTCAGGGCACATCAAAATAGAATTTTCAAACTAAAAGGAACTTATGCTTTCCAGCGACTAAACCGAGTAGGACCAATCAAAAAAAAAATCTCCGTTCATCTCAATCTAATTTGGAGCTAGAAATTTGCCAAATATACAACCCAATCTGATGATTTCATACAATCATACGTTAATTTAGAGTACCTGAGGTGGAAGATTGTCCTTGCGCCACTTCCAATAGTTTGACCTCATTGGGTCCTCAAATTCTAAGACAGAACATATGGTTCTTGCTAAGTTTGAATCTGGATGATCTGATTCTAAGGTTCTCGAACCTTCAACGGCGTTTTTGAACTCTTCACTTGGCTGGAAACCATTGCAGAGTAGATCCAAAAGCAAGCTTAAAGCAAAAGTTTTGTTGCCATTGGCATTTAGAACCTTCAGACACGCTGACGAGACTTGAGAGTCACATACTAATAATTGGGTGTCCCCTTTGTATAGACCTCGAAGGTATCTCCATGGGCTCTCGTTCTCAGGATTGGTTAGAATGGCATCAACAGTGTATGTCACTTCAGAGTCTCTCATGGCTTGCAAGCCTCCCAACAGAGGAGATCTTGTTACTACAAAATATCTCTGTCGTACACCAGAAAATAGCAATTGTTTATTAACAAAATAACAGGTCTCTATGTACATGTGAGATAAGCTAGTGCCCCCCCATCCATGGACAACAGATTTTGATTTTATTGACCCACTATGTGATTAGTGAGGACTTGAACGGTCAGCAGGATGCTGGAGTTGACAGTTTAAGTCCCCGCCAATCACATGGTGGGTTCTTGTTCTCCTACGTTAAATGTGTTTCAACAAAATCACACTCTAGAAAGCAAGATATAAAAGGGACCCTGTAGTAATTCTTGGATGTTCGGGTGGGGTGCACAGGAGGAGAATTCTAACCAAGATTCTTTATTTTTTCCAGAATGGTAATGCTACATGGGGAATGCATGTTGAAAACCGCTGCAACTAGATAATCACGGCCATTTCATCAATTTACTCTTTTCTACGATATAGCATGCACGAGATAAAATAGCTTTGACGATAGAAGCAGTTTGACTTTTCGTGTTCAACAAATCATTAGATTGGGTGCCTGGGACATGTATCAGTTGTCACTCGTAATAAAAAAAAAAAAAGAAGTTTTATGCAGGTTACAATTCCTCGTACCTGATTCCAAGCAGAGTTGTTAAAAACGTCTTCTTCAAGGAGCTTCTGACAGTAATCAAGTTCATTTTCCCACCCGCCTAATGCCTGAAGGACCCACTGGATAGAAATTTTTTTTTTTTTTTCAGTTTTCGTCCACTTAAATGTAAATGAAGCATAAAAGCAATACCCAACAATTTTTAGGATAGATTTAAATCCATGTTAGGGAACTCTGTCAGATACATATGCTGTTACCGCACACCTAACAGCACAATTTCCTTTTTGTCTGTCCGAAAGACAAATATATTCCTTTATAAGGTAAGATAATGACAAGGCCCAAGCCAACTAAATAAAAGTGACTCCTAAAAAGGCCAAATAAAGTTGGTGAAAGAAGCTCAAAGATAATTAAATTGGTGGATCTGCCTTTCATGTGTATGACAAAGTCAAGGAGGATGGATTTTTCTGAAACAAGTGTTTACCTCATTTATTATATATTGAAGTGGAGTATGTACATAGTTCTTTGTTAGGTGATCTATACTATAGTAAAACAAGGCCCCATTTAAGGCGCCTTTTAAATAAAATACCCTCTAAAAGATAAAAATGCTTAAAAATTGGAAAGATATCCATGGAAAAGGAATTTAATCTTCTTAAAAATGCTTAAACATTTGGAAGAAATTAAACAATTTGATGACCTAGATGTATAAAAGACTACATTTACATATACATGCTTATACTAACTGCTGTATAAAAAAACATAAAAATTTATCCTAACCTTAATTTATCACTCAAATCAAACATATATACAGTTAATTATATTAATAACTGTTAAAGGCATCTCAGCAAGGCAATACGGTGTCGTTTGTGGATTCTCTAAGAATGGAAGGTGTTGCATAGAATAAAGGAGTACTGTTGGCATAAAGTTAGCTACTTGATTTGCCATAATATGCCATGTGTTGTTCTTGACGTGCAACGCACATGCCTGAGGCTAGTAACAATTATGAGGTCGTCTGACCAAATGCCCTAAAAGGCAGGTTATTTAATATAGAATGCTTGCATTCTAAATTTTGAAATTAGGAATTCCTACATTTGCTTTTACTTGGTATCTCTACTACAATCTTTAATTACAAGTGTATTCTATAACAATTAAGAAAATTAAACAAATTTTAATGACACGTATAATCTTTTGGAGCACATTTCAAAATGACAAAAAGTACAGTAAATAACAACAATTTCTATTTAATGGAAAATATGAAATTAATAATGAACACATACAGCTCAAGAGCAACTTCTATCGATGTTAGATACTAAATTATCAGTCTGCATTATGGGCTCAGAGACACTGAAAGGAAATATTGCAACGTACCTGCCGGTGGGACCACGCATGATAATTTTTAGCATCAAGAGAGAGTATCTTCTTGGTGAATTCAAGTTCCCTAGTCGTAGCTTCAGTTCCTAATTTCTCAGCAACCCACCGCCTATGGTGCCTACAGAAATCTATAGTAGTTCATTAATTTTATCCCGGTTGTCAACTCTTTCCATCCAATATTAGGTTCTCCTACATATCTTTCTCTTATGTTCAAATTTTTTTATTTCTGTTTACAATTAAATGCCTTAACATGAATTTTAAGCAGAATATAAACTATAAAACTTGAATCTATTATGCAACTTGTAAAGCATCAGAACTTTATGACTTGACACAACATCAATGAGTTACAGATTACATGTCAGACACTATGATACTCAAATTTAGCAAGAATATGGTACCGATAGTTCTTTGGATATGGCATTATATTTAAATTGAAGTATCTGATACAAGGCTCACATGTATCATTAATAATGTTCTAGATGGCTTCAATTTTGGGTTCAAGGGATCTACAACTCTTATGGGTCAGGAAAGGCAAAATCTTATGAAATTTTGGTGTCCATAAATTTGAAACTCAATTTAATTTGCCCCAGATTTCAAAGAGGAAGTTGTTTATTAAAAGAACTCAAAGGAACAAGGAAGAAAAAGAATACATATATAATTCCTCTCACCAAATTTGATAATTTTTGGAGTTGCTCTTGGCAATAAGTTCAATGAAATCCAATTCATCATGCAAGTCAGTATCAAGTGACTCAAGTATAAGACGTCTGAAATGCCACACCTACACCAAAAGGAAAGGTAAGTTCCAGTCAGTATTTGGGAGGCATTAAAGTTATTTCACAACTATCCTTTGTTTTAACTAAAGCATTCAAAAGACATAATTTCCATGCATTAATATAAGTTAAAAAGTTCTAAAATTTAAGTTGCTCCTTCAAAATGCAACTCTGGAAATGCATATCCAAAATACTCCTTTAGGCCGTGTCCACCATAAACCAATATAAAGTAGTACTTCCAAGTGGCATTTCACTCATCACATATACTGATATTTATATATAAGACCACAACCAAAATAATGATAACGCCTGAAAAGAACAATTGGTCAAAGTATGAGACTAATGGAAAGGATCAACTTATAAAATTACTATCTTATATTAAAACACTTCAGATATATAACAAGTTTTATTGCAAAACTACAAATATGTTATTTGGTCCAAGCATCGGCTTGTATCCTAATGAAAGGTGAAGGTTAAATATTATCCGATCAAATCCACAAACTATTTGAGAACTGAGATCATCCTCAAGGGTTGTTCGAACAAGCCCTTAACCATGTTTACTACACACAAATTAGAACATTTAGCCTCCACTCAGGAACTCAGTTCAGCCATATATTTCCACAGTAAGCAATCAAACACACTTCTTCATTATTAAAACTTCCTCTGGTGCCAAGTTGATAAAGTGAGAATTCCCTTAACTACTAGGTTCAATTCAATTGCACTAATCCACTTCGAAATTCATCGAAACAATGACTAAGCACTCTCTATAAAAGTAAAAACAGAGCAATTACTGTCCTTTATGTACTTATATGTAATGTTAAGCACGCAACCAATACACCTCAAAAGCACGCGCTGATAAGGAGGCCGAAAGTTATAAGTACTTAACCTACGATAATAGCAATGTCTTACAAAATTAAAGAAACAAGATATTACATAATCATGACATAAAAAAGGGTTTTTTAATGGTTAATTGATTTAGAAGGTGTAGAACCTAAAAAGGCATCAACTTTAATCACCTATTTGCACAAACAAGTTCAAATATCACAGAGTGATTGATCTCATGCCTACTTTCACATACACACTACATCTACTAAAATCCATAATGAACCAACGATTATGTATTCACAATTTCTAGCATTCTCGAAGAGAATTCAAAGCAATTAATTTTGAACCAATCTAAGCCCTAATTTAGACACTAATAATAATTGTACAAAATAGTCGAAATTACCGTATAATTTCCGGCATTGAATTGGATGACTTCAGAAGTGAGATCGAAAGAACGAGGGGTTCTCTCATCAGCAAGATATACAGCTCGAAAGTAATCCATGGCTTCTCTGAAATCATCCTTGTAAGCTATGGGGACGACAGGATTTGGACCGTCGTCTTGAGGAATTGGCTTCACATCCGACCATTCTTTTCTCTCACTAAACAGTAGTCTTTCGTCTTCGTCGGAATCCATCTTAAAATTTCTGTGATTTGTTCACAGAATAAGTTTCCTCTGAAAATAATTAGGGTTTCCAATAGGATTCTTGAAGTTAATTTATGGGTAGGTTGTGATTGGTATGTCGGATGAGTTTGAGAAAATTAGGGTTTTTTTTATGAGAAGTGATTTCAGCTGTGATCTAGGGGGAACTGGGAGAGATCAGAGAAGCTTGAAGTACAAGCAGAGAGGAGAGACAGAGAGAGAAAGTAGGCCCCACGGTTTCTATTTGGGGGCACACCTAGTTGTTATGTGAGTGAGCATCACCGCACAATCTTAACAGTGTGATACAGTACGGTCAATCCACTAATCATTGACTTTTGAAACACCATACGTCTAGGATTGTTCCGTGACGTTCACCCATATTAAGAGATGGTGAATGAAAATTGCATTTTGGGTGATGGGAGTTCAATTATGTTGACTCACGTGATGTCGGAGTCAAACGGTGAATCTGATTGTGGACTGGAGTTGACCTCTCAAGGGCAAGTTAAGTGAATCGCTAAACCCCATTTCTGAGGATTATTTGATCTCGAATTCTCTAGTGGGATCCCTATATCATCATATTTAGAGGTGGCAAACATGACCCGACGCCAACATCACCCTAACTCAATGCACCAAAACAAATTATGATTATAGTTGAGCATTTCTTAAACCTTCAACAATGTTAGGGCTAGGGTCGATTTTTACTCGTTTACTTGTTTTAAATAAAAAAACGTCAAATTAATCAAGGATTACGGTTTGAAAAAATGATCCGTTTTATAAATTAGTCAGAGTTAAGATTTGATAATTTTGATCTGTCAAACCACTAACTCACCTAAAAGTCGATCCTAATCTAACTCGTTGTCAGGTCTAAATTCATACCCATCTCAAATTCCCATTGTTAAGGGATGCTCAAAGGAGCAAAGGATTGGCCATTGCTAGGGATGGTTGACTCTTTTCTTGATCGATAGAGAAAGTTGACTCTGATTATCACAAACTTCAACGTTGACTTAACTTGAATTTAGGGGTTCTCTCCCTCTTTCCCTAAAAACCAAGGGATCCCATGTAAAGGAATGTGGGGTATTGTTAGGGTAACACTGATTTTGGGTCCGACAACCAACGTGTCGGTAACTCTTGACATGTCGCTGACATGTCCTCCTCAAAATATGTGCAGGGGTTTTGCCACATCATCCCACTAATTTCAATTTTTTGAAATTTTCAAACGAAATTTTTTTTCTTCTCTGTTTTTAGGCGCGGATCCCAAACACATCATCACATCAACTACTAATCCTACGGTTGAAATCGAAAGGCCCAAATCAAAAACAAATTACTCTCTCTAGTTCCATTCTCGTCCCTCTTTCAAATCCTAAAACAGACGAAATGGGAGAGCAGCCATTCTCGTCCCTCTTTGAAACCCTAAAAATAGATGATCGAAGGAAGAAAAAGAGTTGAAGGAGAGTTGTAGACGGCTGAAGAAGAGGAAGACGAAGTGGATCCAGACCGAACCATCATCAATTCGGTCTGGATCCACTTCGTCTTCCTCTTCTTCAGCCGTCTACAACTCTCCTTCAACTCTTTTTCTTCCTTAGATCATCTATTTTTAGGGTTTCAAAGAGGGACGAGAATGGCTGCTCTCCCATTTCGTCTGTTTTAGGGTTTGAAAGAGGGACGAGAATGGAACTAGAGAGAGAGTAATTTGTTTTTGATTTGGGCCTTTTGATTTCAATCGTAGGATTAGTAGTTGATGTGATGATGGGTTTGGGATCCGCGCCTAAAAACAGAGAAAATAAAAAAATTTCGTTTGAAAATTTCAAAAAACTGAAATTAGTGGGATGACGTGGCAAAACCCCTGCGCATATTTTGAGGAGGACATGTCAGCGACATGTCAAGAGTTACCGACACGTTGGTTGTCGGACCCAAAATCAGTGTTCCGCTAGCAATACCCAGGAATGTGATATAAAGGTTTCCACTGAACTGGCCCCAAAAGTGTACCAATCACAATGGTTAGGTCCAGTTTACACACGTTACATGTAGGTCAACAAAAACCGACACAAAACAATGATAACTTGTAGTCTGGACTCTGGAGTGTCATTCCAGAGAACCATCGGTGAGGAAATAGAAAAGTTGAGAAATTGCTGACCTTTTCGCGTCGAACGACAAACGACGAACAGCAAAGAACGACAAACGACGAACAGCAAAGAGAGAGAGAGAGAGAGAGAGAGAGAGAGAGAGAGAGAGTATTTGGCAAGCATGACAGTAGCAGCGGGGATTGGGTACGCATTGTTAGCCCTAGGTCCTTCTCTCTCACTCTTCATCTCCGTCATCTCCAAAAAACCCTTCTTAATTCTCACTGTTCTATCAAGGTATGTGTGCTTTTTCTGTTACCTGCCCAATTTTCAGGTTCAATTTTCGTCTAAAATTGATCATAAAAATCGCGTTTGGGCGACCTAATTCAGTACCATAATTGCGTTTTCTAGTTGGGGATTCAATGAATTTTCTTTGTAAGCCTAGAATCTGATGTCAGTTGTAGATTGATTATTTCTGAGAAATGTAGTTGAAAAATTACAGCTGAATCATGAAAAAAGATGATTCCCTGAGCATCATGAGAACTGGGATTTTCTCTTTTTCTTCCACACGAGGAATCTGTAGAGTAAAAAAGAGAACCCTAAAATGTAACCCATTTGAGAAAAGTATCCTTTCTATACTGGTTGTAATTGTGCTACGAAGAGTGTTGATTTTCTGAAGTATTATCTTATTTCTTGCGAAAATCAGTGATCATCATCGTCATCATAAAAATGACAAAGAAGGATGCTTTCTTTTTGTTTGATTCTTGTTTCATTTTTCTACCATTTGTTATTGTTGGAAGCTAATAATTTTGGTGGAATTAATGGACGCAGTACGCTCTTATGGCTTGTAAGTTTGATCGTTCTGTCGGCATTGTGGAGGGCTTTTCTTCCCCTGAAATCAACAGCATGGTGGCCATATGCGATTCTCATAATCACGTCTGTTATTTTCCAAGAAGCACTGCGGGTTCTCTTCTGGAAGGTTTACAAGTATGTTGAACATTGCCTAATGCCTTATTAGCTTGCATGTATTCAAGATAAGTTTTGCTGATTAGGTACTTCTTTCTTTTAGAGGAGGCTTTGCAACTTAGGGGTGTTTGGATACCCAATGTGGAAGTACTTCTACTTCTAATAGGAGCACTTGTACTGCAAAAAAGTTCAATTAGTTTTGTACACTAACTTGTAAGTTGAAAAGTCAAAGAGTTAGTTTGAGGACAAAACGTAAAAACAAAAAAAAAAAAAAACAAAAATCATCCCATATCGAGATGTGCTGGTGGTTGTGGTGTTATGGTGGTGTGCGTGGTATTTTTCTCTTTGAATCAGATTTCAATTTGAGCTACGGATTCCTTAGACATCTTACAACTAGAATACCTCTTTTTCCGATTCAGTTCCTCCACTGCTACAATAGAAACAAGTCCACTACCTGTTTTACGTCAAGCAATAAGTGGAGTAACTCCCAATATAGCAGTAAAAGCAAGCTGTGATGGCGGATTTACTCATCAAGTTCCTACTTTATATTTTAGCATTATAATTACAAAGGGTTCTTGGTCCTAATCTTCAAAGAAAAGATTGAATCAGGGATAAGAAGTTCTAAACTTTCTAGTACATATATGTTGCTACCACTATGGTTATGTCATGGTAGCCATGGGGCATGGGGTGGTGATGTAACTGATGTCCTAATGGTAGGGTTGTGTTGTGAATTCAGAAGTTAAAAATGCAATTTTGTAGCAAAGAAGCAGCCTTTCAAAAGTCATCTTTTATGAGGTTGCCAAGCTAACCTTTTGACTTATATAAGTCAAAAAGCTAGTTCTGGATGTTTTCCCAAATGTCCTCTTAGTGAAGCATTCTTCAATTTTTTTTCCAAGATGAGATTGTTGATAGCATACAAGGAGAACCTATTAGTTTTTCATATGAAAGGCGTATTAAAAAACTTTTGGCAATTTTGTTACTGTGACCTGTTTATAAAGTTAGTAAATCGGTGTTTACCAAACAATATGTTGACATATTATGGTCTCACCAAAGTGTTCTTTTTTGCTTCTTTGAACTTGGCAACAAAAACTGCGTTCTATGCTAGATAATATCTTTTCATCTGAACTTTCTTCTGTTTAGGAGGTTGGAAGATATGTTGGATTCTTTTGCTGACCGAGTTTCAAAGCCTCGCCTCTTTCTGACTGATAAGATGCAAATCGCTCTCGGTAAGCTTTGAAGATATTCCTGTTCTCCTCTCTCATCAAAAATAACTTCTCCTGATACTGTTAATCCTGTAGCTTGCTACTAATTTGGCAGTGCGCGCTTTTGGTGCTAGTTGTTTGGAGTTTGGATAGGCATGTATCTGCTCTATTTTCTAGGGTTGGGTTATCTAACAAGAGTTTTCTATACATGGTATTGTGTATGGTTCTTTGTTCCCACGTGGAGATGACTCTAAGGATGGTTTTTGTAGGGTAATCTTTTCTCCGTGTAGATCATCCAGACATCCACATAAAAATGCACCGCATTTTAAACTTCTAACCCTATCAAAAGTTGATTATAAGTTAATTCTCTATGAGGCATCAATTTCACTTTAGACTTTCAGTCAATATTTAAGGCTAACAGCACTAACGGCATAACAACGCCAACTGCACCGCTAGCTAACAGCTCTATTCACACATCGCTAACAGCTACTAACTCACCGATAAACACCGGAACGCTAAAGGAGGAGTTTACCCCGAACTAACACACCGGAACAGCGGCTAAGGAGGAACTCCTACACTGAAGACAAGCGGCATAGCGCCTTTAAGCCGTTCCTCCTGTCTTCGACTGCTGGTTCAATGACAGATTAGGATGGGTGGTTCTCCCTTCGATCCGATCCTTTCTGTGACCCATGGTCTGGAAATGAACTGATTGTCTCTTCGTCTCTTGCCTTTGAAGTTCGGAATATTCCGATGAAAGCTGATTTCCTTTCCGCCCCTCGCCATCGAGAGGAAGAGTCGCTATCTATCTATCCATATACATATCCACAAATCTGGTTCCAGGGATCGGTCGATTGCCCCTCACCAGCTGCTAGAGGAGGAAAAACAATGATGTCCCGGCCTGGCACCTATCATCCAGCTATTCCCTCTCTTCCGCTCAGAGACCTTGAAGTGGAGCGTGGATTCGACCTTCTGTTCCTCTCATCGCATCGATTTTCCGGTTAAATACATTACGAGATGTTTTTCCATACTTTCCGCATTCAGTTCTAGCTATTTCTGCGCCTTCTGATCGACCTGAACAACAAATACGGATCCCTTCCACCCCTTTTGGCATTACTAATGGAATATCCTTCACTATTTTACTAAAAATGGAACGAAATGATCTTGTTTTGTACCTCGGTTGAAAAGAGATGTCTTAAGCAATCGGACAAACACTTTGATAAAGAGATTTGATCTTGACCGACCCAATTAGGGTATTAGTGTTTGTTCTATTCAACAAATATTTCAGAATGATCTAAGTCTTTCCAACAACGATATCTGTGGTAAGATAATTTTCACCAAAATCATCCCTAGACTCGTATTGTCATACCCATGTAACAGGTGAGCCAGTTTGTTGGTTAAAGACACTACTGCTAGAGTACCTGAGACCATAGGAGATCTGATACCCCTTGATTCCAGAAAAATTTCAAGAACTGTCACAGAAAGAAGTGAAAATTCATTAACTGCAAAGAAGTCCAAATTAGTAACATTGATCTGCAAGGGTGCATGTTTGTGTACTCATTGCACAAAAGAGATGCCTGACAAATTTTGAGTAACTGAAAATATGTTACATATTTTTCTGTGCTTTTTCATGCAGTGGGCCAGCATATCACTACATAGCTATTTCTTTTACCAGTTTCCAGGTTTTTGTTGATTCAAATCTATTATTCCCATGATTATATCCTCACCTACCTGCCCCCATACACTTGGGACACGAGTGGAGGATTTGGAGGCACATTTAGTTGATCCTCTAAGGAGATTTCTGAGGCCAAAATTGGACTCAATTGGATGACCTTTTGTCAAAAGATTAGATGGTTAGGATATCTTCAAAGATTCTTGGGCCCTTGATATCTCTTAAATTGGACCCCCCATTATCTGGTGAGTCCTGATGCTTTGCAGGTGTAGCATGTGTGCATCACAAGTATTCTCGGTGTTTGGATGTGTGGACTTCCTTACTCTGAGCTTGCATTCCTATTCAATTACATGGTGGTTTGATGAAGTTTTGAAGTGATACGACGCTTTTTTTTTTGGTCTCAAATTATCTCTTTATTATATGTGTGCTTACTTCATTTCAATTTGCTGATATGCAGCTGGTGGCTTGGGTCATGGTGTGGCCCATGCTGTCTTTTTCTGTCTAAGCCTTTTAACACCTGCATTTGGCCCAGCGACATTTTATGTTGACAAGTGCTCGCAGATGCCATTTTTTCTTGTTTCTGGTGAGTCTTCTCTTTCAAAAAAAATTTTGTTTTATTTTTTCCTAATTTTGATCACTTTGTCTTTTAGAAGTTCAATCCACATGTTTTGACAGTTATATATTGTACTTGGCAGCAATTATTTGTCTTGCACTTGTTACAATCCACACGTTCTCTATGGTTATAGCTTTCAACGGCTATGCAGAAGGGAATAAAACAGACCAAGTGTTCGTCCCAGTAGTTCATCTGGTTGCAGCAGCTATGGTAAGTATATATCATTATTTTAAGGCCAAAGTTGTTACCTGCAATGCAGTATATAAATTTTCTTTTCTTTTCTTTTAAACATCTGCCACCACAATATTGCACACACAAGCAGACATCAATCCATCAACTCTGCCCTGAATTGGACAGACCAAATGATCCGAGCCACCTGATAAATTAATCCACATGAAGTTTAGTTATTAGGTTCTTTCTTGGGGATCACTAAGTCGGGCATATTCTCACGATTGTTTTTCCCAGAGGTGGCCCATGACCCATGTGGATCTGCTTGTGTGTGGGCTAGAGAGAGGAAAAGTAGAAGTTTCGAACGTCACGAAACATTGATTCTCACAAATGAGAGCTTTACTTGCATGTATCCAAATTCCAAACATCCCTAAAACCAGAAGATATTTCCCTTAATAACTAGTAGAAAGAATGACCACAAGATACCTTGATGGCACTGATTAGAAAAAGGAAAAAGAAAAAAAGAAAAAGAAGTAGAAAGAAAGAACAATTTGATTTTTTGGAGAATGACCAAAAGACCCATTTGTTCTTTAGTAGTTAAGCGCATTTTGATAAATTTATATGGCTTATTGAAGGAGCATGCTTTACACCATAGTATATGTGCATGTATTTGCTGTTTTTTGAGTGATATATGAAAGAATTTTGAAGAATTTGTTATTGTGAAGATTGTGTAGTGCACCTTTCTTAGTTGTTCTATGGCATCTCATTAATCATTAATCTTATTTTGTTGGTATGCTTCTCAACTTAACTTAACCTTGTTCTTTCAATTCTTCCATTTCAGACACTGATTAATCTTGCATCTGGGGGTTGCATTGTCGGAATCCCTCTTATATATTTCATGGCAATCTTGACCCTTCTACATTGTGGAAAGATGGTATGGAGAAGACTCACTGAAAATCGGAGCAGGCCAGTCAGTTCATGACGGGAAAACCAGCCATTCTTTTCCAATTGTTGTTGTGCAGTCAGCCGGAAATTCGTCAAATAGAGATGATTTTTGCAGTACTTTCAGAAATTCAACGTGGCGTCAGAAGTTGAATTTTGGTGCAGTTTGATGTGTTTTTTGGCCTATCTACTGATAGAAGAAAGATTTAGCTTACCTTTTACTGACTGTAAGACTCTTCAAACAACAAAATACATATACTGTTTTATTACAACATAGCCATGTAGGTTTTCTATTGCATCATGTAGGTTTTCTATTGCATCAATGATCAAAGATTAACATCAAACTTCAGAGCTTCTTCTTTTACTTTAATGTGTTTCAAAGTATCAAAGTGCGATTCAACGGTGGATCCGTGAATTGCAGGGTCCTCTGTGAATTGCGGGCTTCCACATCCGCCATTGATTTGCTTTTCAGTAACCTTATTCAGTAAAAATGTACTCACTGTTCAAAGTAATTAGCTAATTTGGCTTAATAATTGGAGCTAGCTTTGCATGCATTTTATGCTCTCCATCTACCAATGCAAAAGGTTTTATGCTTTTGATCTGGATTGTACCTCTGAAAATAGCAATTCAGCATACGGAAATGTACAGTATTCGAAAAGTTCGACAAGTATTCCGATGGATGGTGTTATAAAATACGGAAAATTGGGTAACAATTAGAAGAAGGGAACTGATATTTCAGGCCAAATTTTTACCAATTCAGCTCAAACAAGCAATCGGTTTCATAGATCAAACAAAATGGTTTGTCAGTTCTATAGAACTAATAACATAATTATAAAGTGGCTTAACCAACATGTCATTTGAATCACTCTCAAAAAAAAAACATGTCATTTGAATTTGTATTGTCGAGTCTATAGAATCATCGAATAAATAGACTAAATTAGTAAAAAGCTGAGTTGAAATATACACAAATAACAAAAGGATCCGATTAGAAACTAATTTCAACTCTTCTTTTTCTCTCTCTTGTTCATCCATGAAGATTACCAATTGGGAGGTAGATAATTTGGTATCTACAATAATACTAATAAATTTTGAGTGCAAATTAATTAACCAATCAGTACCAAATGACGAGTCGTCATATTGTCACCGTTACACATTATATAGTATCTAATTTAATGATTAATGAATCATAATTTTCTTTTGTAATCAGATTTTAATGGATCATAATAATATGAAAATCCCATCAACTTCCTAAACCCACGTAACAGCATATACATGCATTATTACAATCGACTCTTGACCTTCCCATGCACGTAACTCATGCAACCTCGCCCATTCCTTTATATATATCGAACCATCCAACACCCTTCTTCACACACATTCTCTCTCTCTCTAGCTTTCTCTCTCTAGCTCTCTCTCTCTCTATAAACAATGGCTCTATCTTCTTCTAAACTGTTCTTTCTCACTCTATTATTTCTATCAATATTGAACATGGCTTCCATAACTGTATCACGATCCTTGCCCGGAACTGGGCCTGGGCCAAGCCTCGCCGTTCGATTACAATCGAACGGTTCATCGACGGAGTGTTGGGATTCATTAATGGAGCTTAAATCTTGTACTGGTGAAGTAATCCTTTTCTTCCTCAACGGTGAGACCCACCTGGGCCCGAATTGTTGTCAGGCCATTCGGATCATTGAACATCATTGTTGGCCCACCATGCTTAGCGTACTCGGCTTCACCCCTGAAGAGGGTGATATACTTCGAGGTTACTGCGACGGCGATCCTAATGGTTCCGGGCACTCCCCTCCCGCACCGCCATCACCGCTACCTTCTGTGGGACCCACTGTAATCATAGCTAATGAGGATCGTTCAAGGCCCGGAATTGGGCCTGGACCCAGCCTCGCGGTTCGATTACAATCGAACGGTTCATCTACAGAGTGTTGGGAGTCATTAAGCGAGCTTAAAGCTTGTACTGGTGAAGTAATCCTTTTCTTCCTCAATGGTGAGACGTACCTGGGCCCAAATTGTTGCCAGGCCATTCGGATAATCGAACATCATTGTTGGCCCACCATGCTTAGCACACTGGGCTTCACCCCTGAAGAGGGCGATATACTTCGAGGTTACTGCGATGGCGACACCAATAATACCGGCCCCGTCCCTCTCACACCGCCATCACCACCTTCAGTGGGACCAACCGTGATCATAGCGAACAAGGATCATTCGAGGCCTTAGTACATACGTTTTCAGTCTGCATGACTTACACTATAAGTATCTTCCTACAGTCTAGTGTCTTTGGGTGTTGTAAGTTTTGGGTTATAATATGGGCTTGGGCTTGGTTTTTCTTTACTATATTCGGGTCGGGTTTTATGGGTTTATAGGATTGAGTCCGTACGTTGTGGAGCAAAGAATCTGTGACCGTTTATCTATCAATCTATGGTTATTCTCTTAGTTATTTTTCTTAATTATAACATATACTTATATTGGTACTATCCTTGAAAAAAAAATAACTGATGAAAATGAACCGAATGATCTTAACCCATTTTAGGGATATCCATAATTAGGGTTACGGGTCCTATCTTGGGTTACATCAAACCGGTGGCAAGGTGGAATTAGAACGGGGTTAATTGGTTCTACTTTCAATTCTGGTTGGTTTTTTGGGTATTTTGAGTCCCGACCCTCAGGTACATAATAGAATATATTCAAAATTGTTGATTAGTCCACAAAAAAAAAAAATCAATATTTCTAAACCGGGTCTGGTCCAATGCTTTCAAATGTGGTGTCAGAAGTTGAATTCTGGTGCAGTTTGATGTGTTTAGCTTACCTACCAATTAAAAGATTTAGCCCACCTTTTACCTGATTTGTATTAAGACTCTTCAGAAGTTTGAATTTTGGTTCATTTGATCTTGGGGTTCAAAGTTTTGACAAAAAATCCCTACCCTTGATTTCAATCATCAGACGCTTGAAAATCCGTTTATAAATGGTGACCTCAGTGGATTTACAACCCTCCGATGATTGAAATCAAGGGTCGAGATTTTTTTGTCGACACGAATCAATATTTCAGATTGTTTGGTAACATTTAATGATTTAAACCATAAAGACTTTCACTGGAATCTGACCTGTTTACACCAAATGCAAAATCAATGAACAATAATGTCTCCAAGAGAAAAAAACATATAAAGAGAATCAAACTTTGATTTACTGAAACTTATATTAGTGTACATTTTTGGAACGAGGGAGGGAACAACAAGAAGAATGAAAAGTAGTAATTACAGTCTTACAGTTACAGATGGTGTAGCCAGCAAAATTAGGGCAAGCTCACCGATCGACCCGCCGGCCGCTACTCACTTTACTATTGTTATATTTATACTTCCTCTTATTCTTATTATTACTGCAATTACTTGAAAACAAAAAGAAAAATGTGTTTTCTACAAAACGAATGTTTAACTGAAGGAACACTGAATGTTTTGCCTGTACTGTTTGGGTTTCTTTTTTTACTTGAAAAAGAACTTCCAAATCTCTCTGTCAGACGTTTCTGTGACCATATGAACACCAAAAATCCCTTCTTCATCATCCACATTTTTGAAGTGTCGTGCTCCGCCATGGAAAATGTGATGACTTTTCTTTGTAGTCACGTACAAAACCCCGTATGGTGGCCGCAAGCACTGTTTTATCCCCCATTCCAATTGATTAAGAAGGAAAAGAAGAAACCAAATTAGCAATTCAGTTTAAGATAGGAGTCGAAAAGTTCACGACTTTCAATAACGAATGCTTGAGCCAAATAGATTGCAGAAGAGGCAATCATGTTGTCGAGTCATTGGAGTTCAATTTTGTTCACCCAAAACCCACAACTTCGATTGATTGTTTTGAAAAAGACTTGATCAATTTTTTTGTTTCTCGAAAAACACAATCCAGAACAACCAATCAAAGTTGTGGGTTTTGTTCAACCACGTTAAAGTGGGTAAACAAAATTGGACTCTATTTGATAAGCATAGTTTACAAAAACTGGAACAGATAAATGGTTCGGATCATTCAATTGTATACTTTTTAGCAGTTGGACGTTGTGCAAAGTCTGATTTATTCCTTGTAGAAATGGTATATAAGGAAGAAAGAAACAGAGCAACTAACCTTCTTTATGAGAGCATATAACTTCTTCAAAGAGGTCACTGAGTGGTGGATCTCAGTCATCAAAATAACATCGTAACCGCCTTCTCCTGGGTCTGACTCATTTGCCCTTTCCCATGCTCGACTCCCTGAGAGTTTCCTAGACCTCCTTGAGGAGGATTCCTGCCCAAGAATGCTTCCATCTTGACTGCTACAACCATCCATGAAATCCTCTTCAGAGAAGCACTGACTCATCCCAGTCATAATCTCACCACAATCCTTCTTCACAATGGATAAAACTGTGTCGAGTTCTTCCCAATCACCAGCATAAAAATGGACCTCAGGAGCCAGTGCCTGCCTTGAAGGAGTTATAGGGCTCTCAGGTTGTCGGCTCTGCCTGTCCCGAGCCTGCTCAAGATTCGCAAGGACATTTGGTATTGTTGTGCACCTTACTGTTTCTGCATTCAGATCCTGAAAATGCACTGTGGAAGCTCCCTGTAATTGGACAAGAGAAGAATCGGGTAAGAAGTGGGAGTTTGTTGTTCTCGGAAAGCAAAACTTCTGAACTCTATTTATGTTTCCTTTTTCTACACAGTAGTGACAGTGTGACCGAACTACAAAGTTGAACCCAGGAGAAAACGAAAAGGGTTTTTTTTTTTGCCGGGGATAAAGTACCTGCTTCAGTTAAATTCAGTTTGGCATTCATATATTTACCAAAAAAAAAAAAAAAAAAAGAAAATCGTATGTTAAGAACCAGCAGAACATACCTTTAGGCAAGCAAAAATTCCAGGAATTCCATAGCCACAACTGAGCTGTAACAATAAAAAAAGATGGCGATCAACTCTCAATTTATACAAGATCATATTTTTCACCAGTACTTGATAAATTCAGGGAATGAAACTGTCCAGAGAAGTATTATAACTTGGTAATTTAATGTTTTAGTTTAAGACGCATCACTAGTTCTATAGGTCAAATCTTCACCAATCTCACCATCCTTTAAAAAAAGTTGAACGTAAGTGACAGAAAAACATACTGTTAAAATTTTAATTCTGTTACCCATCTAGCTTCATCAATTAATCAACAAACAGCAAACACAAATAGACCTCTACTTGAACATGAGTAAGTAATCCACCAATAACTAGTGCAATAAGATAGGGAGTTAGGACTGATCATTGGTGCAAGCCTAGAGTAATTATAACTCTCGTCACACCCACTTTTGCTAATGCCCAACAAGTTGGCTTCACCAAACATATCCAAATGTATGCCTATAAATATTGAAATGTGAATGCAAAATTGTGGTAAAAGACAGGCTTCTGTAACAAGAAAGAAGCATATAGGAAATGGTAAAAGTTTTCTTAAAATGAATTACCTCCAGTACGCGTTTGCCTCTAAAACTCAGCTGCCCATCACGGATTTCGTGCTTAAGGACATTAACAAGATCAATAGAACTCTCCCAAGATTTGAGAAAACCTGCAAAAGTAGATGTTACATTTCAGGGATGAATCCTATAACCAGGTAACATATTTTTGATTAACGACAATTCTATTAACAATGCAAAAGAAACAAGAGAAAGGGGTAATGTACCTTCAGATTTTGAAGAGATGGATTCTGAACCAGTGAACCCTATCATATCAGATACGCTAACTCGTCCCTGTAACAAGAATAAAAGCTAACCATTCTTAGGCTTATTACTTGGTAGTTAGTATTCCATAAACAAATTACATTATAAATGACACTACCACAAGCACCAACTTGTAAATTATTCAACTTAGAACGTAACAGAGACAACTCCATTAAACTGGGATCTAAGTAGGAACCAAGTTCTCAATTTCGAAATACCAGATCACTAGTGTGTTGAATACTGAACACTAGTAACTGACCAAGAAATTAAGTGGGAAATTGCCATAGATCAGATAATTCATTGGCAGAGCCTCACACCAACTACCAATTGAAATACCAGTCTTGACGATCATGCTAATTCTATATAGGAATATTTATGATGAATTTCATACAGGATTCGAGATACCTTGAAGATGTTGAGACCTTGCAACTCCACATTTTCCCCAGCATACTTGTACGGGTGAGCGGTCTGTAATGAGCAGACAACTAACAACATTAAGATTTTCTCTAGAAGCAAGGGTTAATTGTAATTTGATGAACTAACATGAAATTGTTGAGAAGCATGATATTGTAACTAGAAAGAGTCGGTGAACTGGGGTAACCGGGAAAGATACCTTTGAAGGGATAATCTCAACCGCCGGGGATGGCGGATGAGGTTCTCTCTCAGAAACGGTGGAGATGGCATGAGTTCCCCGATCGTGGGGCAGTAGACCAGGCAAGCACTGAGTTAGAATTGATGGTGCACGCATTATAAAGCCGTGAACTTGGAACCCAACTAGTAAGCTTTCTTTTAGAAAGATGAATCTGCATGAAAATTAAAGTAACAATTCAAAATGAGGATAACAGAAAAATCTAAATTCATCAAGGGACACTAAAAGAATCCCAAATGAGCCTCTACAACTAAGGACTTTTTTATGGAACCATTGATCATCCATCCAAAATACAATTCTAACCATACAAATGATCTTTTTTTTTTTATTTTTTTATAAGCATAGAAATGCCCATACCAAGAACCCCCAAATCTCAAGGTAACAACAAATGATTTGAAAAGGGTGGAAAAACATGTTAGAGAGAGAAAAGCCCTCTTTGATGATCTAAAACCCTAAGAATCTCATGGAGGAATAAGTTCTAGCAAACCCCATCAACAAACATACAAGCTATTAAAAAGAGAAAAAAAAAATAGATCTTTGGATCAGAAAAAACAGATAATACACCAGAAACTACCAAAAAAATACAGAGATTTGATACTCCACATAAATTTTTAAAAAGTAAAGACTAATAAAAAGGTGCAAGAACCTGAAAAAAATCAATTAAAAAGGACAAATAACTCCAAACAAGATCCCATTCTTTACTAAACCCAACAAAATCCTAAAACATAGAAAAGTGAAAAAGAGGACTAGAATCTCGAATTCCAAACCAGATTTGAAGTATTAACAGAGCATAAATTAGTACAGAAATCAATCAATATCAAAAAGAAAAAACAAAAGCAACCCAAGTTTTAAAAAATGAAAAACAAAAAGAGAATCAAACAGTCAGAAGCTGAAAGAATTAAAAAGAAGAAGAGAATTGAAAAACTTACCAAATGAAGCAAAGAAAAGCTAGAAACTCTTCGATTTTTCAAGATCTCTGTTTGTCTCACTATGTAACTAAGAAAGCTTTTTATAAATTAAATTAATCGTTGCAATTTCAGAGAAGAAACCCTAAAACTAAAAAGGGGTCTGCTCATGACCAGGCTTTACCAGCTAATTCTTCGAACTAATCCAAAGTCAATAAAGAACATATGAAAACAGTCTCTAGTTTTAGAGAGAGAAAGTGATGAAGCTTAGAACCTTCTTGGGGACCTGCAAAACAATTCTTTACAAAAGTATATTATAAGTTCCCGATAATACCCCTCTATGCGAGTCGGTGTTATATTAGTTTTATCCGAGTTGACTCAGTTAGAGTTCGGTTGGTTGGAAGGTTCGTAGGTCAAACCGCGTTAGCACGTGTAAAACATTTTTTATTTTTTTCATAATTGGAAAATTCAGTAAAACATAAATTAGGTTAGCATTGTAAATGTTTGTGGATGATTACAACCGAAATAAGTAACCCATTTTATAGGCTTACAAATATAAAAGTAAAGGTGTAAGAGAGAAAGCACTACTATCTATCGAAAAAGTTTGAATATGGTCACGATTAAAAATTAACTGAAAAGTTATTCTTAAAAAGGCAATCTTTGTCAAAACTTGGTGCCCCGCGGTCGGCGATCCCAACCCTTTTTGAAACAGCACTGCTGTTTGGCCCGACCATATTACAAAATAAATACCAGATTCTTATGTGACATGGTGGGTCCCACTACCATATAAGTTGAAAACCCCCTCATAACACTTTTGGGAGGGGAAAAGTGGTAGGTCCCACCCTTCCACATAACTATCTGGCATTTGTTTTGTAACATAGGTTGGCCAACCATCCAAGCAACCTCGGATTGGCACTAGAGACCCATTTTAATATAATTTATACATTATATTTTTTTGAATGGGACTATTGTCTAGGTTACATTGTGGCATAGATACACGCAGTGGGCGTGTGGGAAGCGCAGAGAAACTGCTAAGAACATCGTTACCAACAAACGCAGGGAAGGCACCCACCAACGGGCACAGATAAACCGCTAATAACAGCGTACCTATATTTATTATCAGATTATATGGGACAAACTTAACGGCAATACCACGACCGAGAAGTTTTGATCCCAAGACCTCCTACTACCAAAGATTTATGGGAGGGATGCACAACCATTGAGCCAAAGGCTCATGTGCAATTTTCATTTTTTTTTTAACTTTGACTGGCTATTTCCTTATCAAATTCTTACCCATAAGATCCAAGAGCCTTAAAATACAATTTTAAAGGCTTTAATAAAATAAAAAAAACAATTACACCATGAAAACCAATTAATGACATGCATGGTCATGGGCCTCAAATTGACCATGGGGCAGTTTTTTTGTTTAAAAACAAGCCCGGTAAATTAATTTTGGGCTCACAAGAGCCCACAACCAATTAGTTAGCATTAATTATGCATTAAATTAATAAAAGTATTAGTATTTGTTTTATCTAAAATATTAACCCATTAAATTAAAGAGTCCCGATTTAACAAGTCCGAGCTTAAAAATAATTTAAGCCTGACCCATGCACAGTAGTAAACCCTATTAGTACATGAATAGCCAATGGCTTTGCCCATTGGGCTTAAAATTTTCTTAAGCTTGGGCTTTCTAAATTTAAATTAAAAATAATTAATTAATTTGGGAGTTCAATGGTACCACAGGGATTTGTAGCTAACCATCAAATTAATTAGTTAATTTGGAAGATTTATTTGAGGGTTATCAAACTTCTCATAACATAATTATAAGGAGTATAACGATTGTATAAAATCAACAGGCTCTGATATCAAATGTTAGGTCATTATTGTATAAAAATTTTAAGACGTTAGAATAATCAGAAAAGTAGAAGTGAGACTTTCATCTCTAGTGTTATTAAAACAGCAAATGAACAGAAAAAAAAAAATGAAAACCAGAGTAGCACATTGTTTTTTACGTGGTTCGACAATAATGCCTACGTCCACGAGTAATTTCTCATTACTTTCACTATTAAAGAAAATTATAGGGTTACAATTCTCTTGTACACAATTTTCTTCTCCAGGCAGAAAATTACTGAGATAATTAATAAGCTCACTATAACAAAAACACTTTCTAACAACCACAATGCAAACTATTTGAGTACACTACATCTCATTGTATTTTGTAACTAATTTTGGTTTAACACTATGTATCAACGAGCCCTCTTACGTTCCCTTAGTGATCCACACCGTTTTTTCTCCGAAAATCGCGATATCCTCGAGCTTTCACCGAATGACTCATCGAGGATTAAATGGTACTCTTCGCCGAATTCTTCACCGACGCCTTCATGTCCATCGAATTCATTGAGGCCTACCAATTTCTCGATCGAAATTTCATTGTTCGACACAAAATAACTTTCCTCTAACAATGCCTTAAAGTCCCCCAAAAATTCATTATTGTCTTTGATGTCTGGAGGCTTATTTTCCATGAAATCTTGGGTTGATGATGATTTGCTCAATCTGGAATTAGGCATGGTACTTATCCTCAATAATTTATCGTTCACCGCTTTGGTTTTTCCCTCTAATTCTGTTGATACTACTACTGATTTTGATCTGCATAAAAGCCTTTTTTTAGACCCATCTTTTAAGTCCTTTTTTCTCTTATGGAGGCTTAATCTGATTGAATTTGGAGCAGAGACACCATCAGAATTAGTTGCAACTTTACCTCCATTTTTTCGAGGCGAAATGCAAATAAAATCCCATTTAACATTGGAGTTCCAATCGAATTTACGTTCGAAAGGCCAGAAAAGAGGCCCATCAGTATCAAAGTCATCAAAATCAGCAGTTTCCAATACATTCTCAGAATTCAAATCACAACTCAATAAGTCATTTTTTTCTTCATTGAAGGAATAAACACTTATATCGGAAGATCCAACTTCAAAATCCCACAACTTTTTACTCATCAACGACGAAAACCAAGAACTACCCATTCCATCAAAATCAGAAATATGAGAATTAAAATCATCGTTTGAACCAATCGACATAGTGGAATTGTCGAACATCGATTTCTCTTCAGTACTCATTATAAATGACTCTTGTAAAAAGTCATTTTTAGTTTTAGGTGAATTCAATAGCCAAATAACTACTTCTTCCTTTGAGTCTTCTTGCCAAACAAGATTTTCAGAGGCTTCGTGGAGAACCAAACATGCTTCTTCTATAGGATTAATTGTAGACCCATCGAAAAAATTACTTTCTTGACACAAAAAAAGACTACTAGAATTCGACGATATTGATTCGATATCACTATTATCATATAGTAAATCAAATGAATTAAGATTATTAATGAAACTAAAAGAAGGAGACTTACTATCTGAACACATCAACATATACTGATCATTCTTACCAGAATTAACTTTTTCGAATTCAGATTGGTTCTGGATACCGCCTTTTTTTGATTTGTTAAGATTGATATTAAGCTCATGCTCTCCGCGTCTCAATCTGATCGATTCATTTCCAAATCTTGATGATCTTGTTGAGCGACGAAATCGATTATTGGGTCGAAAAAATGTAGTACTAATAGGAGATATGATCTTCTTCACAAATTGATCATCAGTAGAGCTCTCTTTTTTGGTAATGGCCATGGTATGTAATTGGAAAAATAATCAGTCATGGTGGTTTCTGTTACATTGGTTTGATCGATATCAAATATGATAATAAAATACAAACATTTGTTTATATGAAAGGGAAATTGAAAAGGGCCTGTTAAGATTAGTTATCAAAATAGAGTTTTTAATACATTGAAAGGGAAAACAAGGCGCGCATGATATTGAATTGAAAACTTCAAAGGTCTGACCTAGACAAAATTAAGTAGTATATATAGAGGATGTCTATTGCAACCCCATTTAGGACCCCCCACATTTAACCCAATTCATGAAGGAGGATGATTCAAAAATTTATTTTTTTGTGAGGATTAGGCGGCTCATTCTAAAAGTTCTAATTATCTAAAATGAGCCCTTAAAAACTAGCTATCTCAGGCATCTTTTTTGCCTCGGGATGAAGAAGTAAAGTTGTTGATTTTAAGAGTGATAGATGTGGATATTGCGTATATTACATTAAGAGAATGGATCCGTGTACAACCTTATTTGTACATCGTTATTTTTACATTAGTTGTGGGGCCCACATGGTGAGGAACCAATGACTAATTTTTTGTGAGAATGATCTACAAGATGAGTAGAACATCCTTACCAAAAATCATATCATTCTAAAATTTTTAATCTCATAAAAAATTAATGGGAAGTTGATTAAAAATTAACGGTGAACAATGAACGATGAGAAAAAAGTCAATTTTTAATGGGACTACCAGCTTTAGAATGATTTAATTTTTTGTAAGGATGATCTACAAAGTGAAGAAAATATTGTCAAAAAATATAAGCCCTTAGATCAACAGCATGTGGGCCCCATATGCCACTGTACATATAAAATGTACAAATAACACTGTACTCTGATCCGGACTCTTACATTAAAGCGTAAATACAGATGAATGAAAGTTCGCCACTAATGTATGCAGAAAAACGCAAGGCGCTATCAACAAAGGTAGAGAAACTCATCAAAGTATGTCTTATTTATATATTATTGAATTACATGGGACAAACTTAACATCAATCTTTGATCCCTAAGAACTTTTTTTTTTTGATAGGATATCCCTAAGAACGGTAATGACAATTCCTGGGGCCTTTGTTTGTACCCGTAAAACAGGGACCTTAATATAAGTAAATAACTCCGTTTATGAGAGGTTATCCTAATTCTTATCTTATCCTATAATTTAATTTAATGACTGCTATTTTGTTTTTATCATTTTCATAGTAATTAATAAAGTATTATGTTAGAGAAGGGATCAAATAACCTTAGAGCCTCTCCAATGCAAACATGGTCTGCTCAAAAGTGGTGTGCCACGTAAAGCACATCCAATTTTTTCTTAAAATCTTCTCCAAATGCAAATGTGCTCATCTAATGTGAAGATGATGTGACATGTAGATGAAAAGACATCTTTTAGTCCATCCTCTTGATCTAAAGGTTCACCAAGAGGATGTCTTCATATCCTAATCAACAAATTCAGTTAAAGATATTATTCTCTCACATCTTTTTTAGCAAATCTTATTAAAGATTTTATTTTCTCTTTCTTTTTTTATAATTAAAAAATAAAATATTTAACTAATTAAATGTCACACAGGCAAAACTAACAATCAAACCACATTTGCATTGGAGATGCATTTTTCTTTTCAACATAAATTGTAAAACTTTTTTCTCCACATAGAAAGCAAGTTTCAAGAGGATGTCTTGAGAGTCATGCCACATAGGAAGCAGATCACATTTGCATTAGAGATGCTCTTAGGTCCGGTAATCTCAGAATTACTAGAAGCCTGTGAGATCCATGTGTTAATGGTTGATTTACTGTAAGGATGTTCTCCTCATTATGCATGCAGATCATCATCTTCACAAAAAAACAGTCCATTTTAAAACTATAAAACTTGTAACTTTATCATCCAGTAATTGAAAATGAATTATAGAGACGTATGGCATATATTTATTTTTAAAGGTTGATTTGAGGGTGTTGGAAATTTTAGAACAGGCTAATTTTTTTTATATGATGATTTGCCTGTTGAATAAAACATCCTCATGAAAATTCCAACCTTAGATCACCTTTGTTATTTTGCAAAGTAATATTTTGTGCACCTTTATCTGTTAGCAGGTGCATATTTCCCTCATTTTCATTGGCCAAGTGCTTGGCGACCTGAATTCATTCCTTTCATAACAGAATTCACACCTTCTAGACAATCAAAAAAAGGTGATGAGCATGGTGGTGCACAAAATAAAATACTCTCTGCTATTGCTGTATCTGTAGTGTCAGATATTTGACCACACGTGGCACTTTCACCACCATCCAATGCTACCACCAAAAAACATCATCTATGTGGTTATAGGCCCTGCTTTGTACACGTTATGATTTGTATCATACAAATTTCTACACAATTTTTGCACTCCCAAACTTACAGTTGCTTGGCAGCGATATGAGGATTGTGTTTTCCCCCAATGCCTTGGTAATGCTACAGGCACCCCAGATTTACACACAAAATCATACTCAGAGTCTAATTTGAGTCTAATTTGGTCTAACGTGGATCTAATTTTGGTCTAATTTGAATAAAATAATCAGAGGTATTAGTAAATGTGCAAATCTAAGGTGTTTGTAGCATTTTCCGCCTTTCAATATTGTGGGGAATGGGGTCACATTTTATCTATTTTCTGCTGGTTTGTTTGGAAAGATAGATGCAGTGTGGTTTTTGAATATTCTCGGCCTAAACCGAGAACTACTACTGGTTGTCACGGAGGTAGTGCCCAAAAATGGTAATAATCCCACATCGGATGGAGAAGGAGTGATCTTGGGGTTAATATGTATTTGGATCAACTCCACCTAATGGGCTACTCTTTTGGGTTGGAAGCCCAAACCCGTGACAAAGTGGTATCAGAGCAAACCTGACCCATTTCGATGTCACGCTAAGCGCCCAATCAGGTAGGCAAGGTGGCCCAACGATGTTACGCCAAGCGCCCACACAAAAAAGATTGTGTCCACAAAAAGGTGGGTCCCCTAAAAGAGGGTGGGGACAGGTAGGCAGGGTGGCTCATCTGCAACGAGGGCATTGCAGGATTCGGGTGGGAGAGTGTCACGGAGGTAGTTCCCAAAAATGGGAATAATCCCACATCGGATGGAGAAAGGGTGATCTTGGGTTTAATATGGGTTTGGGTCAACTCCACCTAATGGGCTAATCTTTTGGGTTCGAAGCCCAAACCCGTGACAAAGTCCGCAGTAAGCCTCATGGGCAGGCAGTTTTATGAGGTTTCCGCTGCGCGATCACGCATGTTGCTGGTCTGCCGTCTGACCCCGTGACATGGTGCTTCCATTTCCAACTAGCCGTAAATTTTTGCAATTGCAAATTTTCGCAGCAAATTTTTAATTGGCAGGTGCTTGGTTGGAACCTGTGACAACGAATATTCACAGGTATTTGCAGTGGACCCATACAATATAAGGTAAATGAGGTGCAAATTTTCGCAGCTTTGAAATGACTGCAAATATTCACTATCCCTCTTGGGTACAAAGACCCTCACGATCTCGATCTAGTTTTATCTAATCAAAATGCTCTCTTCCTCTTCTTCCTCAACTTATTCACTGCAAATACCTAATTTAATGTCCTTGGTTTTGGGACGCCATGGCAGCAGCTTAGCTGCAAAGATACATTTTACTATCCTCCTCATCCTCTCAGATTAAAAGTTGTAAGTGAATATAAGAACACAAGTTGGGTTCATCGTCTGGTAATTTGCAGAGGGCTTGATGTTGATACCAAGCAACCGTGATAAATTGCTAATCGAATATTCACGCTTGTAAATATACGCGACTGCAAAATTTCGCATTATGCTAATCACCACCGTATACCAAACAGGACCTAAGTGCCTCAACCCTTCAGGGTTATTGGTAGAGATGGTTGGTATATTATTTTCAGTGCGCCTACAAATAAGTGGGAGAAAGGCTATGAATGTTTGCAACACTTTTGAAATTTTGAATTTTCACAGCCTTTTCACCTCTTATTTATGGCCCACAGAAAATTACCATAGTAATATACCACTAATTCCCAAGAAAAACCTCATAAAAGTTAATACACTCTAGTATTTGCAGTCTGCAAATATTAGCATGATACCAAGCAGGGCCATTAATGCAGCTTTTGGCACTTCCCAAATTTACAATTTCTTCGCAGCAAACATCAAGTATTTGCAAGTTCACACCACTTTTACCTACTTCCACGTGAGCACATGCAAATTGGTGCAAATAATTGCCACAACATTTTTTTGATAAGATAATTGCCACAACATACTTGCACCAAGCACCTGCAAATAGACAAACTGCTAAGGATGCAAATATTCACGGCTGCTAGTAATAATAGATAGAGAGAAGGCCCTGTTTGGTGAACCATGATTCTTCATCAAGCACCTACAAACACTTGATGAACCGTGAATATTAGCATTGGTGAATTACCAAGGTATACCCCGGGGGAAGGGAAAATCAAGAGTTTCTTCTACAGTAAACGTACACAGTATATTTCAACAGAAACATTAGGTTCATGGGACCAACCGAAAGCTGTGATCATTGGTGTGTTTCTGATCAAATCGACCTGGACGCTCGGACCAAGTAGTATAATAACATTTCCCATACAAGTCCAAGCCGAAGGGCAATGGACAGTCCCTGCACGGGAATCTGAGTCCAGTAATGGGAAACATCTGCAAAGACGAACTTATAATAAGGCAAGAAGCGAATAAGAAAAAACAAAAATGAAAGCCGAAAGGGGCACCCCTTCTAAGCATATAAGTACAATGTGTTGTATTTTATTGGGTATTTCAAAATACCCATGTCTTTTGTGTCCCACTAAGTAATTTAATAATGCCTCCCATGTGATGGTGTCCCCCTTATTTCATTCTCTCATCACCTTTAACTAGATTCATTATCTACACTTTTAGTCCCACATTGCTTAAGATACCTTTTGAAACCTTGTTAATAAGGTATGGTTGAATCTCTTAGTGGTAAGCAAGTAATAGAAGTGGGCCTCGCGCGCACGAGGTAAAACCAGCCCACGTTGGAATTTTGGGGGCCTGATCCGGAAACCCATTAACCGGGCATGCGCCCGCATGATACACCCTTTTTTGCGTTCAGCCCAGTTTACCTCACACGAGGTCATGTGTCTCATGCGTGTGTTCCCTGATGTCTCACGCGTGTTCGCTCGTACTGTTTACACACCAGAGGGATACTCAAAGCTGTTCACCGGAGTTCTTCATTGTAGTGCATACTTGACGAGCTAGATCGTTGTACCCTGGAGAGAGATCGTCAACACAACTTGTTTGCACCCGGATAACTTCCGAGAAGGGCGAATCTTCTCTTAAGGGCAGTGTTTACACGCCTCAGATCTACCTACTGTTCTCACGCTAGATTTCACTGGTTCTCTAACGCAATGTTGAATCCAAAAATGAAGTCTAAAGTAACGAAGGTTTCCAAGCGAGAAAACAATTAAGAAGCTGCCTCATCTTTTAGCCCAGCTCTAGTCTAAATATAAACTACCAAAATATTTGACCCTGAAGAGACAAAACTTTAACATGTTAAAACTATTTAGCAAGCAGTACAGGGTTTACCAAAAAGACTCCTAAAAGAATATAGCACACCTATTACCCTATCAAGTACACATAATACTTACGTGGTTTGTGAAAAAAAAAAGATGAAGTATCCAAAATACTACTGGTGTGTTCATACAGAAAATAAGCTACTTTTGGTACTGATGTATTACTATCAAACTTAACTATTGGGAGGTTGACATTCTGACTACATTTGGTATGCCGTAAATTTTTGCATTTGCAAATATTCGTGACAGTAGGTTTATTTGTGGATGCTTGGTGCTGATATATGATAGCATATATTTGCAAGGAGCACACAAAAAAGTAGTGAAAAGGGGTGTGAATTTGCATTTTCCTTCTCCTAGTTTGTGATTAGCAAATATTTGATTTTGCTACTAAGCAATTGTAGATTGGGAGGTTCAAAAATTTAGATTAATGATGTGCAAAAATTTGCATTAATAATTTGCAAAAATTTAGATAATGTGAATCACAAGGTGTACCAAGCACAAAGCCTAAGTGGGATAGCATGTTAGCCAAAGAATGGCATCATTCCATATATAAAAGAAATGGCAGTATCATAGAAATTACCCCGCAAGAATCACAACCAGCTCCAGCATAAACCTTTTGCAAGCCAACCAAATATGAGGCGTTTTCACTAGAAAGCCCATCTTCTGTCCCACCTGCTGAAATCACACATCTGATCAATTAAATGGTAATGCCAAATAATAAAGTGAGAACCATATACATACAATTTGATGTGGCAAAAGAAACTACTTAGACTTTTCAATGCTCATCCTCTCTTTTAAATAAATAAGTACATGTATGTATGAATTTCTGATGTATACGAGTTAGGACCCATTACCACATTTATTGGTGACTTCAACTGATCAAACAGAAAAAGGAAAACCAAACAATGAATGATGACTTCCAAATTGAGCCCACATGGAAATGAATCATAGAGATAGTCTACACCAAAAATCATCCAATTCTTAAACCTCAAAGCAAACCAAAATTGAGTTGCAAGTAAAAGCATTATGGGTCATCTATTTCACCATCAACCTTGAGTTAACTTGATAGGAATAGAAGAAGAAAAATGGCGCTTTCTGATTTAAATATATAATACTTACCGAGTCTAATTTTGTGGATATCATTATATAGACATTGCATGTGGGACCCACACGAAGTTGATCGAAGGGATGATTTTCGGTGAGAATGATCTCCATGGTAAAGAGAGCATGCTAACCAAAACTCAACCCTTGGATCAACTTTATGTGGGCCCCACAAGCAATGGCAATATAACGATGTATACGGAACCTGATTCTTACTGAGTGCAGTTCCGTGGACATTGTTATATAGATATTACATGTGAGACCCACATGAAGTTGATCCAAATGCTGATTTTCGGTGAGAATGATCTATATTTGACTAATACTGCAATTGATTCCAACCAGAGTCTCACCAGCTTTTTTTCTCAGAACCTTGTAGATATAGCAACCAAATGACCAATAAGTACTCTGAATTCCTAGGCACCTGCATGTAGAGGAAGTACAAGGCTAATGTTTGGTTTTAATGATCTCATCATGGAGACAATGCACACTAATAGGAGATTGAATTTCTATTTCCGACACTCCTGAATCTCTGCTCCTCAAGATATGGACTAATGACATGTAAATTATTAAAGGTTGAACATATCTCGAGGAAAACCATCTCAAATCCAACAATTAGGGTTTCTTTATGCAATTATCCCTTGATACCAAAGACTAGCACCAGAACACTTCTTTACAATTAACATTCAAATTAAAACCACAAAATAAATAAAATTCAAATAATATATAATGAAAGAGAAACATGCAGACAGATGGAATCCACTGCTGACAATGAACTGGTTTTAGCTGAACTGCCTCTCTTCTCAGCATGTAATCTTCGGAGAATTGTGTCTCCAAGAAATGATCAAGCGCAAGACAAACTTTTGGGACACCATTTGGATGCCAACTTCGACAAAGTAGACATCTAAGTTTTTCATCCCTTTTTTTGATAAGGGTAAAATTTTATTAATAGACCCCAAAGGGGCGAGTAAATATACAAGTAATAGTCTGAAACGGCCCCTATACAGTAAACGACAACTCCTCATAAGAGGAGCTACAACCCAACTCCAGCGGTCATAAACTGATTACCGAAGGAGTGAATCCCGAAAAAATACAAACTCGTGAAATTGCGAATTACAAAAAAGCTTGTCCGTCTTAGCCCATTGGTAAACAAGAGCTTTCACATCCAAGATGACAGCATCCATATCCTTTTCCACATCCTCAAACGCTCTCCTATTCCTTTCTTTCTAGATCGCCCAGGTTAATGCAAAGAAAAGGAGTTCCCAGATTAGTTTACCCCTAGGGGATTTAACTGGGAAGGACCAAGAGAGAAAACAGTCTTGCACGCTCCCCGGAAAAGCCCAGAACATATTGGCCTGCTGTAGGAAATATGCCCATACCCTAAGTTTTTCATCCCTTGGGATATCTAAACAAGATTCACAGTATGCTGGAAAAGAAAAAAAAAGTCAGAATCCTTGCATGTTCATTCGTTCATGAAAATTTAAAAGTCGTGAAACCTACTAATATTTGACATTGCCATTGAAAGTGCAATACTTTATCATGGCCACAATTAAGAACTACCAGTCGATAGAGTAGTTGCTCGCATCCATTACAAAATGCATCGCTAATGGAAACTGGCTGGCAAGCTCTGACTGAAACATCTCTGGTTACTTCAGAATTCCCTGCACAAGCTTATATTAATCATACAAGATGATACCAGACCAAAGAAATGAACACAATAAGGGTATGTTTGGTAGGGTGGAAATTCAATAGGGGGGAAATTTTAATTGAGGTCAACTTATATTCAGCTCAAAAGGAATTTTCAAACACCAAGTTTTGGGTGTTTGGTTACAACCCTGAGAAAATGCTTACAAAAGTCAAACTGCTAAAGCGTCAAAGCCTGCCTCAGAGGGATGCTTGTTGCAATGATTAATAATGTAAACATTCACAAGTATTGTAAATCAATTTATAGTTTAATTCAGAAAAAAAGTACACATCAGTATGCAAGAAAAGGTGATCGAACACAACTCTTAACAAGAAAAGTAAGAAAACAAAAGCCAAATGAGTAGCATACAACAACCAAAAGTACAAGTAGATCCTGCATACAAAAGCCTAATGAGTAAGCATACAAAAGCCAATATAGCTCTTTAGCCAGCCTTTATGAACTACTCAACATTCAATGTTTTTTTTTGTTGCTCAGTCAAAAAAGAAAACTTTTATAAATATGTGCAAAGATGTAAGATATCAGGAGACCAAACCTGGGATATCACATACATAGAAAAGGAGGAAGAGCCAAACAAAGCAACACTACGCAATTAGACATCCCAACTAGGTTGGCACTTGGCACCTTTGACTACACTCATCATCTGCTATGGCATGGCCCCTACCTAAATCTAAAGCAAAAATGACCTCCCTGAAAACTGAAGAAAAATGGCGCCTCTGAATTTTCTTTCTTGAGAGCAATCCACTTAGCCTTCACATCCATATACCTGACCTATGCAGCCTATTCCAGGCCCAAAATAATGGCAATAATCCCAGCCATGAAGTAGAGCAGCTACCCAGCCCAGCAGCACAAATGACATTGACAAACCCATGTGGTCTCTAATGATCGCATAGCACCGGCGATGCCTGGTTTTCCCCTAGAGGACCCATCACAACTGATATTAATCTGACCGGTAATCCACTTCCATTCCTCAATGTTAGGATGATGCACAAGTCTGCATCCCACAGTTATCCTCACCAAGATATTAAGATCAGCGACACAGTTTCTCATCTTTCCCTTGATCCTAGCAGCATTTTCCCTCCATCCTATCAAAAACAACATAAATTGCAAAAAGGACTAAAGAATACTTCTCCCCAAATAATGTTGTCAACCTGCCCAAGCAATAGTGAGGGAAAAAAAGACTCTTCTTCGGTGGTAAATCCAATTTTCAAAGATCTGCCATAAGCACAATGGTTGAGGAAGTAGGCAGAAGATAATCAATATCCTACTATTACAGACTATTTTGGTTACAAAAACAGTCTTGAAAGGCCAACTTTAGTGTTCTTATGTCTCTCTTCAAAAAGTTGGTGCTAAATATTCTAATGTACTTGAGAAAACTTGATTCCCCAGCAGGTAGAAATTTTGGGCACACTGAAATAACAAAACAGTCCACAAGTGATGCAATTTCTGACCTTTCCCAAGTAGCATACATCCCTGCGCAATTTTCTTTGCTAAGAAGCAAACAACGTTTTAGCTAAATGAAAGATGCCAGTTTGATATAACTGATATTTTTACGCATATCCAGCTTTTATAGCCCAATAATCATTACGGAAACTATGTGTCGTTGTGAAAGAAACTTAATATCACAGAGATTAGAGTCATCAGACACAAGGATGAAGAAGTAAACATAAAGAAATACAGCTCTAAACTCTTCAGACGTGAGATTAGACATTAAGCTACATGCCATAGCAATTAGAATTTTAGCAGATCCTTCTCTAATCATATGTAGCACGAGGATACACCGAAGAAAGAAATAGAAGCAGAATATAACCTTTAAATACAACTAGACAACTAGACACTCGCAAAAGATTCATGGAATTATAGGCACACCAGAGACAAAAAATGTGCCCACATCCTGCAAGAGAATAAAGATTCAAACATTAATAAAGGGAGTGACTATATATAAAGATTTAGGACTGCTTCACTGCCTTCTTACTGAGTACAACCGGCTTGAAGACCAGATCTCTGCAACACCAAATGGAAATCACAATTAGAAAATTGTCCATCAACCAATTGTGAGGCCATAATTTCATGGAACTCATGACAGTTACATGGAAAACACACAAGCAAGCCACATCCACTGCAGAGTAATTTCTATAAAAACAAACACGCAAAAGAGTTGTTGCTCTAGGATTTAAGTTAATCAAACTCTAACAATAAAAATACCTCTGAAAACAGATCAAAGGTGTTACACTTCTAACATAACCTGGTGACCAATGTTGCACTAATTCACAGAATTCAAGACCATGATTTTTGCAAGCTTGTTCTAATCCAGATAACCTTGTACGCTTAGTGATTATAGAGATCTCATTTTTAACAGAACCTGATTTTTTGATTATCAGTTCAAGGTTGTCCCCCAGAAGGTGGTTCGAAGCAGGGGTGGAACTACACTTGGGCTAGGGGGGACTTGAGCCCGGGGTGAATTTATGCAAAATGTATTTTATCTTGGGATTTAATGCATCGGGTAGACCAAATTTTAGGGTGCAAGGTCTATAGCCCAGGGCAATCTGAAAGCAGAAATTGCTTGTATTATAAGGGTGTTAAAACTTGGACGGTATATACAGACTGCATACTATAGACTACAATAACTGTACCCACACTTCCTTCTCTAAACACTCAACTACCCTCTATATCTCTATATTTCCCTCTAGACGGTAACTATTCAGTACTTCAGATGCAATGGGCAATGCATCGAAAATCAACCCCCATACGTGAAGGATCTTGATGGTTTAAGGGTTGAGTTTCAGTAAATATGTTCTCCTAATCATGTAGATCATCTTCATAGAAAATCAACATGTTCTAAAACTTTTAACACTCTCAAATCAACCCTTACAAATTGGCAAATTAGATATTTTATTCATTGATCGTTAATTTTCAATCAACCTTAACTGGGGTTAGAAGTGTTATAGAATGTGTCCATTTCATCGTTGATTTTCAACCACTTCTTGACAGGGTGAGGAATTTTAGAATGGGCTGATTTTTTTATAGAAATCATCGTCACCAAAAATTAGCCCATTCAAAAACCTCTAACCCCATCACTAGTATAAGCCTGAAACTAACAACAAAAACAATATTATTTTTATCGTTGATTTTGAACGAAGTCTTGATGGGGTTAAGATTTTAAAATGTGAATAATACAATATACTCCTTTAATATAATGTGTATTGAAGAAATATAAGAGTTGATACTGATGTTAAGAAAACGTAAAAATTGAGTTATAAAACGTGAATTAAACGGGAGATTTTTTATTTTTTATTTAGCTTAGCTAAACCGGAGCTTACTAACAAAACTCCACACTAGTCCTCCCCATTATGAAATCCTGGTTCCACCCCTGGTTCGAAGGGATGAGTTGGTTTCAGAATTTTGATACTAGGGGTCCTTCCATATATATATATATATATATTGGACTTAAATTAAAGATGAATCCCCTTTGTGGGATTCGATACCAAGACCTACACTTTGGACAACTATGTTTCCAACCACTCTAACAAGTGGTCTTCCACTGGGGTCCTTCCATATATCAATCCACTAGCCCTCCCAGCCTGAGAAGAACCAATCACTGGTTCTTGATTTTGTTGGTCCATGGTGACCAAGAGAAACACCGTTTAGAGAAAGATCAATAAATGAGAATCAGCCAGCCAAATAGCTGAAAAAAGTTAGTTTGGATTTTGTCAAGAATTCCGTTGCTAGGTGGGCCCTGTCGGCGTGCTTTCGTCGAGAGCAGATCCTTTGGCCCGTTTCCTCCCAGTCCCGCTCTATTTTTGGCTTGTAGGGCTCAGATGGTGCTGATTTTCAGATTTTGTCAATTTCATTCTCACCAAAAAAAAAAAAAATTATGCCTTTCTAAATTTTTTAACCCGGTAAGAAGTTTATTGGAAATAAACAATGATATAAATTCATCTTTAAATTAAATAATGAACTGTTGGTTTTTGAGCTTTAGTTGTCTTAAAATATATTAATTTTTAGTGAAAATGAAAAAAATATTCTCACCAAAAATTAATTGTTAACTATGTGGGCCTCATAAGCCAAAATCAACATGTAAACAGAGAGGGGACAAGCAAAATGGGGATAGTGGATATGCTCTCATATTTGTATGTTTAGATGGCGGATATGGAAATATGACTATTGCCGAGGGAATCACATGCACACTTTCTCCTTTCGATTTCTAATTCTCACTTTTTTGGGGGGAATCATATTATCAAGGAACGTAATACCATTTTGGTCAATCCAAACATGACCAGAATAATTATGGTTAATGTAGTCCCGCTAAATCTATGTTGAGTAAATATTATCCGACGAGATGAACAACATTTTCCTATTTAAATTTAACCTACAACTCCCTCATACTTTCTCTTTTAATTATGTTCTCCCTTTTCCAGGTGAATATACTTGGTATCCCTTAACTATATAAAATCTGATTCGTGAGAATTTAATCTTGTATTATGTTAGATTATCAAACTTAGGAATTTTAAAATGAACTCTTCTAATTTTTAATGGTAGGTTGTGGTGGTGATGATGTGGTAAGGTGGTGATGTGGCAGTGGTGGTGAGGTGTCAATGATGAAGTGGTACGTTGGGATGAAGTGGCAATAGTGAAGTGATGATGGTGACGTAGTGGTGGTGGGGGCAATGGTGAGGTGGTAGTTGTGGTGGCGAGGCGGCGATGAGGTGCAAAAGTGAAAAGAAAAGAAAATGAAAAATCAACTAATGCATAAATTGATGATAAGTTACTTCTATTAGAAGTAAAAAGTAAAAAAATTACTTTTGAAATAAGAAACTTTTATACTTGTCATAAGTCATTTACACTTGTATTCTATATATGTTTTTCAACTTATATAACTAGAAAAGTTACTTATTATTATGTTGCCAAACACACTACATTCTACGATAAAAGTTAATTAATCCCAAAATCCCTAATACAAAATTTATCGACTAGTAATTAATTTTAGTTACGATAAGAAAAATCTAATATCGAGTCATGACCAACAATATCACGTATTAATCACTCAAATACATCTGCCATAAATGTAAGAGCACATGCAAAACATACAAACATTCCATTACAAAAATATTAAACCCAATCCAAAAGAGATATTATAAACAAACCAAACAAAAACTAAAAATCAATACTCTAAATAGATACACTGTTAGGGATGCCCTTCCCGGTGAGTCCTCCTTTAGAGGTCTCATTTGAAGTATCAGGGTACAAAAGTGTGTATGGAATCCTTGCAGGTCCTAACCTATTCTTAAGGTTAGGATCTTTATTCCTAGTCAAGATTTTCTTCTCTACCTCCAGTAGATTCTTTCGAAACTTCTCAAAACTCCGACGAACCTCCTCGTTGTCTGTCCACTCCAACGATCTTTGCCCTAAGTACACTTCATCTGACGTGTGCCTTGAGAGAATTTCTAACAATGCTATACCAAGAGTCATCTCTATTCTTTCTGGCAACATCTTCAAAAAATACTTATCCGGGTCTCTAAGAAACTCAGCAAACTCAAAAGTCCCTTCATTTGGAATGAATTTTCGACATAACGAAGGCCGGTTCGGAGGGTAACCGCCGTACCCATATTGACCAAAGTTTACCGAGGCGTGAAGAGCCGACGATATCCATATAAGCGTAGTTAATGCCTCTACTAGATCGGAGATTGTTGTCATATTGTACCACCATGTCTCATTGCATTTGTCACCATGACCTACATTTCGAATTTCCGACCACCATTCTTGAATTTCCCTATCGAACATAATTGTTTCGTCGCTTGTATAGAAAATTGAACAGAAGTCTGTGACCCATGTTTTGATAGCCATCCATATGTCAAGGCCATCGATTCCATACGGATAATCGTCGAAAAGGAGTTGAACCCCAGACGGGGTTTTTACGCTTTTTATCGCCAAACGCCTGAAAATTTTATTTTTTCTTTGATTAAAAGTTATGTATAAATCGCTAATACTAGTTCTAGGTGTTAGTCGTTTAAATATATCCGTGTAAAACGTAATTATTTGATAGTCACATGTAAAAAAACAAGTGCTTCCAAACTAGTATAATTTACTACGTACCTTTTGACAAGATCAGCAGGAAGACCTTGTTCATCAAATCTCCAATCTTTGTAAAGCATGGATGATAGCTCCATTGAGATCTTGCCAGTAAACAATGACTTCTCCAAACCTCCCCCAGCATTCAAGACGATACTTCGAGCGAGCGCGTTTATATGCATTGTATCTTTAAAATGTGGGTCTAGCAATCGATGTATCGGATGCATCTCGCTCAACTGCCTTCTCGTTGCAATGATGAAGGGCTCAACCACAGCGTGGGTTTTTAACCTACAAACCATATAGCATTACATAGTATCATAGCTTTTTGAATCGACGTATTCTAAGTTTGCATTTCAACTACCACGTCAGCTGCTGGGACGGTATTTTGGGTCCCCTAATTAGTATTATTTATAAGAAAAATTACTTACCAGTGGCTTATTAATTGATGATATCCAGAGTCGTTAACGACGACGTGAGTTTTTGCTAGCTGCCATAATGCTGCTTCAGTGCCTTGAGTTGCTGGAAGAAAAACCCTACTGATTTCTTCATCCTCTTCCGTGGAACCAGGCAAACTTAATTCGATAACAAGCGGTTTTAATGTGGCGTCGTCCTTGAGAAACAAAAGTGTTCGCGATGCGTAAGCACAAACCCCCGCTGTGTTAATTTTGTTCAGAAATGGCATGAGGTAGTCATGGTGATCCAAGATGAATATCCTCCATTGTTGCATTGCCTGTCAAGAAATTCATACAAATTAAGAGAGAGAGAGAGAGAGAGAGAGAGAGAGAGAGGAGGTGATCGTGAGTCTCGATTTTGTATCAATACTTGCAAATCCAAAAAAAAATGTGTTTTTAAATTTTTTTGTTTAAATGTAATATATATAATTGATTAAAAAAACATTGTAATTCTCTGTGTACCAAATCATCTCATTATTAATTACAAGACAATGTGGCAACTTATGTGTATATACCACCGAAAAGGTGGATCGATTCAGGATTTTCTTTTAGGGTGGGCAAGTTAACGTTGACTGGGACAACATTGATTTGATCGATTGAGCGAGTCATTTGGCATTAGTATAATATATACACATATAATAAACGAACGAATTAAAAAAAATTCACTTCTTAATTCCAACAAAATATTAATTTATATTTTGTATAATTATCCTCGATGACACTATAGAAATCACTTGGTTTCAGTGAAGATGATCTAAATAGTGTGTAGAACATCTTCACAAAATATCAACTCGTTCTAAAACTTCTAACCTTATTATCCAGTTAATGAAAATCAACGATAATTGAATTATTCATCTTAGCGTTAAATTGCATCAATGGATGATGGGGTTACAAGTTTTAAAATATGCCGATTTTTTATATGATGATCTATATGGTGAAGATAACTTCTTAACAAAATATCAGCCTTTCTTATATCTGCATGTGGGCCTCACAACCTAGTTCTACTTCACAAATTTTTTTTTAAATGGGGTGGTCAACATGTAGTCAAAGTGTATAACATCGAGTTTTAAAAAGAGAGGATGATCAGTCCACCTTGTCCCAAAGTGGGTCTACTAGTAAGTTACTGTGTACAACTGTAAATTTTCTTTATTTTTATTTTTATCTTTTGAAATGCAAGGCGGAATTTCTCTTACCATTTCAAGAGTTAGACCCTCCAGTCTGTGCTCGATATGTGAGGCCCTTATTTTACTTATCTTTCCATTTTTACTCTCCGGTGGAAATCTCTGGAACAAAAAGCAATAGATGAGTAAAAATTTCATCAATGCCGTCTTAGCTCAGCTGGTAGAGCGCGTGGCTTTTAACCACGTGGTCGTGGGTTCGATTCCCACAGACGGCGTTTTTTCATTTCTACGGATTTTGACTTTGTACAAAAAAAAACATTAAATTTTTTTTTCTCAAAGTTTTTCTTTAAAATTACAAAAGAAATACACTACAATTTCCAGATTTTCTTTTGTTTTCAGCATAACTATTTAAAGCAAGTAATATTTTGATTTTTTAGACTTAAACAAAATTAAGAAAAAAAAAAATCAAATCTGCATAATTTCTAGTCAAAGTTATAATAGATATTTTTTTTTTGAATTAGACGTAAATTAAAGATGAATCCCCTATGTGGGACTCAAAATCAGAACCTACAATTTGGACAACTATAATTTGTAGTCAAAGTTATAATAGATATTACCTGCAAGCATTGTATTACCCCTGGATTTAAACCGGCGAGCATTTCACGTGCGAATTCTGCGTCGTCTTTCCATGCCAATTCATTTTCTAAAAAAAAAAAATAAATCAAATTTTAATTCAACCAATTTATTTGCTTGGAAAATAAATTTCAAATTTTATTTTTTGTCATAATTCAAATAACATTAATGCATTCGTTATCTATACTATAATCAAAATAAAGCTCTAATTTATTTAATTTAATTTGTACCTGCAATTATTTGAGGAATTGGAAATTTGCTTGAATTTTCTTTGCATGCCCTATGAATTTCTTTAAGAAGTTCATCTGGAACTAAAGTTTTCAATTTTTCTATCATCCATCCCTCTAAAATCCGGTTTCGATTCTTAACGAATACATCTCGAATCTCTGAAAATGACTCAAAATGACTGGAATTTTGTTGAAGTAATGATTTCGCTTCTGGTACGAAAAAATGTACAATTGCTCGAATTGAATTTGATATAAATTCCGACATTTTCATGGGGCTAAATCGCTCGTCCGGAGGTACATAAATATCTAAGTTGATAGTTCCTTCTCGACTCTCCGTTAAAGGATCTAAAAAAATAAATATACAAGAAATTGTTTAGTCATGTTCTTTCTATGAAAAAAAAAAAAATTTTGAACTAATCAATGGAATTTGCTATAAAAAATAAAAAATAAAAACATTAGTTTGAGTGTGATACAAGTACCTACTATTTGTATTGTGCTAGTAATTAGAAAAAATTAATAAATTATACTTAATCATTAAAAATAAAAAATATTTGAAAAATAATTTAACAAGTGCGGACTTAAAAAAGTCTTAAGCTCGTTTGGTAAGAAATGAAAAGGCTAATGGTTTGTTTGGATGTGAGATTTTAAGTATGGATTTTGGGGGGACCAGGGATTTGGTGGAAAACTAGTTTGATTTATAACATGATTTCTAACTAGTTTTTCACCAAATTCTTGGTCCCCACAAAATTCCTACTTAAAATCTCCCATCCAAACAACCTATAATATTAATCTGTTCTTGATAAATCATGAATTTTCATTGAAAATACTTTTAATAAATTTTCCTCTCTAAAATAAAATGCAAGTAAAAAAAATTTGTCATAAAAAAAAAATGTTAAAAGAACCTTGATTGCTAGAAGGGCGCCCGGTTCTTCCTCTACGTGGATACGGGAATATTTGTGATCCTCCGAGGATAGGTCTTGCGAGGTTTTGGTCTTTATCAGGATTTCCAAGATCATTGTAGTAGTCATAGTCATAAAATCGATCCCATTTCTCCCTCTCTCCCGTTCCATCTCCTCTTATTGTAATGAGCTCTTCTTTTCTCAACTCCATTAATGCGTTCGGCGTTTTATTTGGAAGATAACTCTACATAAATTCACAAAATTTGAATCATTAAAAAAAAATTATTTTCAATTTTCTTCCCTTGTATTTTATATTTATTAATGAAGTACTATTATTTAAACTTATTGAGAATTTTTTAATTTTTTTATAAATTACTGGCAATCAACTCGTTCACATCTACGTAGTTATTTGGGCCTAATGGCCCAATAAATATTTTATCCAATTAGACTAGGGCTACACATGGTGCGTTTTTAAATCCGGTCTGAACTGGTCCGAACCGAAAAAAATACCGACAAACCGTAAAACCAAAAAATAGAAAAACTGAAAAACCGCAAAAACCGATATTTATGCTCTGGTTTTGGTTTCATGTTTTCAAAAAACCAAAAAAATCGAAACTGTACAAAAAACACCGAACCGAAAGACCAAACTAAAAAAACCAGAAACAAATCTGCACCTATACCTATATAGTATACACATGCATTATTATGTATAAATATGCATGCTAACTTATAAAAATATGAATTAAGGAGCTTAGTTCTTAATATAATTACAATTTCATAAGCCAATGTATCTATGTCAATTTGCATCCCATATGAGGCAATACATATGTGTGATGTACGTTCTCAAATTTATACATATTTATTAATTTATTTATAATATATTTATTATTTTATATAATTATTATTTTTATTACGAAAAAATTCAATTGTGGAAATACCATGATTAAAATTGCCACTGTGTTGCTATGAAAAATATGTTGGGATCCATATAGAGATATCTAAGATATGAAGATGAACTCTTCAGAGACTTCACCATGTATCTTCATAAAAAAAAAAAAATCATATTCGGGGATGAGCTATCTTGCACGTTGGTGGGGAGTGTGCTCCACCAAAAAAAGTTTAAACTCTAACATCTAATACCTATGAGAAAATTGAGTGCCCCACCAATTATTAAGATTATACTATATTGTGACTTAGTTTTTTGTAAAATTAGAATTTGACTAACTCATTTCTTAACACGTACCCCACGAGCTTTTAGACACACCAAAGAAATTTATTGTGCATTGTGGTTTTCTCCTTAAAAAAATTTATGACTTCGTCCCTAATTATATCGTACCAAAAATTTTAACCTTATCAAAATTTAATTTAAAAGTAATAATTAAAATAGATGGCCTATAAATTACCTTATAATTATTTTTGATTGATATGATTTTTGGTAAGGATGATCTTCTCATATTAAATTTAATAATTTTCACAAAAAAGAGAGAGAATTAATAATTATTAAGATGGTTGAACACTTGGACATTTTTTGTTTCATGTTTTAAATTTAAATAAATATTTAGTTATTATCAGTTTTTCATTTTTTAAGTTTGAACGAACTTTAATTTTTTATAATACAAGATGCTCTAATTATGTCATGTTTTAATTTAAGTTTAAATGATCAATTAATAAATGTCATATGTTAATTTTTTTAATCTAGTTAAACTATAGTTTTGAATGATTTGTCCGTTAAAAAAACCGAAAACCCCTAAAAATTCCGAAATTTGGAAAAAACTGAAAAACCCAAAAAATCTAAAAAACCAATGGTGTGGTTTTGGTTCTAAAAAAAAACCATCATAGTTTGGTATAGTTTTAGTCTTCCTAAATTAATTAATAGTTTGGTTATAGGTTTGACAAAAAACTCAACCAAACCGAACCATGTGCAGCCCTAAATTAGACCTGGCAATAGGTCGGATTAGGGTCGACCCTAGGTGGGTTGGCGGGTTAACGAGTCAAAATTATCAAACTCTAACCCTGACTAGTTTATGAAACAGGTCAATTATCTAAACCCTAACCATATCCGTTCAGCATTTTTCTATTTAAAACAGTTAAACGGGTTAGGGTCGACTCTACCGTACAGGGTTAAAAGGGTAACAAGTCAGAAAATTCCAACCCTAATCTTATCTGTTTAACTAGCGGGTCGAGTTAGGGTAGGGTTTGGTGGATCGAGTTAAGGTAGGGTAGGCGGGTCGAGGGTCATTTTGCCACCTCTGGATCCAACATTGAACAATAAAAGTTTGATCCACCATTGATTCCATAGTGGACCCCTGTTTATTTTGAATATTGGATCTGAACATTTTATAATGGGCTTGAAGCTAAGATACTTATATAATGGGCCTAATAATGGATAGAAGGCCCAATTGAGAACAAATTGGGATTGGGATTGTTTAGAGTAGGATGGCTGTTATTGAGGCTCCCGTTTTAGTTGGGGGTATGCTCAAAAGTTGGGCCTCAAGCCCAAGTTTAAACCTTCCCTCATTTTATGTTTTTTCTAGGGGGACTCCCTTCACTAAAGACAACTAAACCCTGATAAAAAAAAAAACAGTTTTCATTTTGAGTCCCCACTTTCACGGTTCCCACCTTCAAGATTCCCACATTGATGAACTCCACCCAATAATAATAACGACTCAAGTATTAGACAACCACCGATCATATGTCAGCTCGTTATTTGAACACATATACATAAAAAACATAGAAGAAGATGAAGTTGTCAAAGAAACTCCATTAATGGAGGAACAACCATCAAAAAATAATTTTGATGATGGTATTGAGCCTTCAAATCCGGTTAAAGGCTCAGAATCAACAACATTCAAGGTAATAGCCCTTTTTTGTTCTTATTTTTTTCTATAAAACGGAGTCTGAAAAAACTCAGCGCACTGAAATTCGATCAAATTATGTTGAAGACAAAGAACTTTTTTGACAGGAATCTCTCAAATTTAATCAATATTTTCGATCGAAACCACTCGAATATTTTTACATAATATGTTTTAGGGATATAAGACAAAGATGACATATTTCGATAGGTTCTTATCAATTTTTGTTAAATATTCGAGAGGTATCCCTCGAATTTATACTGATTTTCAACCAAAATTAGGTATCAGATGAAAATATCAAATTCGATAGGATTCCCGATCCAATCTCCTTTGCCTTGGGACTAGATTTGACTAAATTTTTTTCTAACTGATAGGGTATGGCATTTATGCTAGTGTAAAATGTATCTCTGATGTGTTTATTCAATATAGTGTATAAGAACTTTTTTTTCCGTCTAATGTAGGTATTTGAATCAAGAGATGTCGTCCTTAAGTGGTGTAAAGAGGTTGGTAAAAATAACAACATTGTTATTTTGAATGGAAAGTCGAAGAATAAGCCAACAGATAAGGAGTCTTCAATTGAGCTTCAGTGTGAGAGAAGTGGTGTGTTTATTAGCCATAAAAAAGAGGTTAAATCGAAAACCAATGAGAAGTCAAAAATTAATGCAAAGCAGGAGAGAGAGAGAGAGAGACTGGTATGAAAAAATGTGGTTGTCCATTTAAATTAGGAAACGTTTATCTAGAAGATAATAGGTGGAATATCCTTTTGATGTAAGTAACACCACATTGACACATGTAACTAGGTTGATAGATCATATATATGAATGTTGAGTTTTGTTTTTTTAACATAAGTGACACCACATTGACATATGTAACTAGTTTGATATATATATTGTTCCTTATCTTTTTTTATCCGTAAAAAAAGGTTGGGTATTTGCGATTCAGTAANTATATATATATATATATATATATGTGAGTTTTGTTCCTTATGTTTTTTTGTCAAATTTAAACATTGCTGCTATCCACACAAAACCAACTAGTCAGTTGAAAAATGACAGAAATCAGTCGAAAAATGGTAACCAAATCGATAAATTGTCATAAAATTTTTTTTAATAAATTTGACAGGTTGCTGTCAAATTTAAAATTGCTACTGATTCCCACAAAACCAACTAATCAGTTGAAAAACGACAGAAATTAGTCGAAAAAATAAACTAAAATTGATAGATTCTCATCAAAAATTTTTAATAAATTTGACAGGTCACTGTAAAATTTAAAAATGGCTACTGATCCCCACAAAACTGACTAATCAGTTGAAAAACGACAGAAATCAGTCGAAAAAACCCCGCAATCTCCTCCTTCAATAGATCGAGAAGTTTTTCTTGAAAACCCTAAGTTTCTGGGAATTTAGGTGGTCGAAAATGGATAGGGAAGGTTGATGATTTTTTTGGGTTTGCAACGAAGGGTAAAAGCTCTCTTAACAATTTATCAAAAAAAAAATCTTTTAACTAAAATGGAAAAACCTCCCCCAAGTAAAACTGATCATACCCCCTAACCAATTTGTAAAATTTGGGGGTGCCCCCTAACTGAAGAGCCCCTCATCCTAACTAGGGAGCCCCAATAACAGTAATCTAGAGTAGAGGTAAAAACTTACAGTGTTGGAGAAGAACAAACGGTTGGATTTCGTCTTACTAAATGGATAGACCCATGAATTGCATTCGAACCGGATAACGCAATTATCGGGTGCTTCAACTGTCACAAAATAGAGGAAGAACTCATGTTTATTCCGGTTCTTTACGATCAAGGCTCCCGGTATCCCGAATTCTGGCTCGACGTAGAATTTTACTTTATAAGTTTTTGTGCTCGTACCGTTGTGTTCGGTACTCTTCCCCTTCTTAAATCGCGCTTTTTCACTAAGCTTTCCCTTTCCCGTACCTACAAAAATAATAATGACAACAACAAAAATATAGCTAAAGATAGAGTTGAAACGCGACTACACATTTTGTATTAAATTTAAAAAACTGCCAAAATGGATACAATTTTCATTTAGAACAGAATTAATATTCAAAAATTCATTTCTGAAAACGACTTAACCAAATATGTTTTTTTTTTGTTCTTTTTTGTGCCTCACAATGAATCATATTGGAATTATGAACAAAGCACGGCCTAAGTGTACATACCTGGATCAATTTGAGTGCTACTACAGAGTTGAACCGAACCAGATTTTCCGGGACCTGAAAAATCAAGGCTCCGTAGGAGGACGACTTTACCCGTAACTACATGTAAATGGGTTGCAAATTTGGAGCATAAATGTAACGGATCGGTAATTTTTGGATGCAATTTCAAGTATTTTTGAAGGCTAGAATCCCCTTCATGTCCCATTTTTATGCCCTAAACACACCCTTAATTACCTTGTTTATTTTTGTATATTTCAGTCCCTCTGGTTCTCAATGACCCTTTTATATGAATTTCTTGGAGAATTTGAGAGTATGCTTGGATATGAAGAAAAAAATTGGAATCTAATTTTGTTGTTTTAATGTTTAGATATCGAAAATTAAAAATTAAAAAGAAAGAAAGTAATGTACTTGGCTTTATCTTTAGTTCTGCACCAGATTCCATTACTTTATTGTCTGATCTGTTTTTGTTCCGGTTTTTTTTTTTTTTCATCCATATTTTTTGTATTTTTTTTAATTTAAAAAATTGTGAAGCCAAAACTTCAGTGTTCTCAAATTTTTAACATGTAAATACATTTTAGAGTGGCGATTTCAGGTGTTAACGGATATCCAAATACTCTAAACCTCACTAAACCTGAATGGAACCAGAACTAATTCAGCTGAGGGAGAATTGGAGATAGAACCAGACATCTGATGACTCTGGCCATCATGTTCTTCTCCAAGAGGTTGGATACTTTAGAACAAGAGTTAGGATCCAATGCAAACTTATTCATGCAATGTGGTTACAAAATTTTTGTAGGGCCTACATAGAGATGATTCAAAGGTATAAAGATGTTCTTCACACCATAGATCACCCCATGGCTCCATCAAAAGTTGATTCAAGGGTATAAAGAAGCTATCGGCCACCATAGATGTGTAGATCATTCTCAGAATTATTTGAAAACTTTTAACCCCATTAGAATTTGGTAGGAAATCAATAGTAAAATGGAAGGTTTAACAAACTTAAATATAGTTTTATAATTTTATGGGGTTACAATTTTAAAGGAAATAAAGATGAGATGGTAAAATTTTAAAGGAAATAAAATTTTTAGACAGACTAAATGCCAGAATTGGTGCCAGAAGCTGATGTGGCAGGTGGGATCCACCGCTATTTCCCTCCCAAAAATGATTTGAGGGCTTTTCTAATTGATGTGGCACTATTTCTAGCATTTGGTCGGTCCAAATAGCATTACTCTTTCGGACACCTTACATGTTTACTTTTCTTTTTGTTTAAACTTCTTCGTCTTTCTTACACAAAGTATTTTATATGCATAAACCTGAATTTGAACACTTTATTTATTTGAACTTTTGATGTTTTATTTAATATGGGAATTTTGTTCGACGATTGTGCACCCCTCCTATAAAATAGTTGGTTGTGGAAGGTTTTTGGGTCAAAACTTATCAGTAGTGATATTGCCCTTTAAGTTTGTGGTGCCCTTTCTTTTGTGTCTGATGGGCTCGTTGTGGTGTATCATTTTAGTAGGGTTCAATTCAGGTGGACTGGGTCGGGTTGGAGGTTGGTCCGAGCCCAACTCGAATTTCAACTTTCTAGACCCAAATCCAACTACGATGATTCACATCATTCTAAAAATTTTAAATTTTAACCCATCTAAAGCCGACTTAAGTTTTAATCTGAATCATCTGTTTTATCTTTATATTTCACCAACTTTTAATTAGTAGGGTTAAAAGGTTTATAATGACATGATTTATTGGTAGGTTAATTTACATGGTGAGGAGATTATCCACACACACAAAAAACAAAGAAGAAAAAAAATTCCTTCAATCATTTTTATGTGGGCATCATAGACCAGCGTAAACAGGGTGTATGCAAAAATGGAGTATTAATGAAATATAAAATGGGATGGAAATAGAACTTCCCTCCCCTTTCAGCAAGGGTTGGTGCAGTGTACATCATTCCTTGCAGCAAGATTTACATCCTTAGTTAAAATCAATCCTTAAATTGTTTTATATAAAACACACAAAGTTTGAAAATCGAGAGTGTAAGCCTTGTGTAAATATAGGGTGTACAAAAAAATAAACTTGCTCTTTAATTAGCTATAATTAAAAGTGGTCATAATATTCCAATCGAGTTGATTATTTTCTAATTAAAACATGAAGTACACTCTTAATTGTCTTATTTTTTTTCCTTTTTATTAATAAGAGATCTTAATACTTATGGAAACATGGATTCTAGGTTAAAATTTTGATATAGAAACATAGCTTCTAGCTAGGTCAAAGTTTTGATATTAGAAACATGGATTTTAGGTTAAAGTTTGATATTAGAAACATGGATTCTAGGTTAAAGTTTTGAGACTAGAAACAAGGATTCTAGGTTAAAGTTTTGAGATTAGAAAATTTCCAACGAAAGGAATTAGGTTAATTGAACTTATGATCTTAATACTTATGGAAACATTATGGATTCTAAGTTAAAATTATGATATATAGAAACATGGTTAAAGTTTTGATATTAGAAACATGGATTTTTTGTTAAAGCTTTGACATTAGAAACATGGATTCTAGGTTAAAGTTTTGATTTTAGAAATTTCTTTAGTGTTGTACTTTAGATTCTTAATTAGCTTTACTAATTCGGACATGCAAGATTAATATATATATTAGAGGCGAGCATAGAGGTATTTCATTGCTAAGCAGAGGAATTAATTAACCATCGATCTAATTCTAGGGTTTCAATGGCTGGTCACATTAAGATGTTGACACTGTTGGTAGTTTTGCATATGATCACTACTCTAAGTTACTATGGTGTAGAAGGAGGAAGAAGTATTTCCAAGGCAAAAATAGATTATTTGGAGTTGGACAGACAACTCAAGATTTTGAACAAGCCTCCTGTCAAGACCATCCAGGTAAAATTAATTTATAATTTCGCGTTCGGAAAGACCACTTGTTAGAGTAGTTAGAAGTATGATTTTCATCTTTAACTTTCAGTCTAATTCAAAATAAAATATAAATACAAATAATAATTTATAATTACGCACGTAGTTTATTAATTAATTGCTTAAAAAATTGTTGTTTCAGAAAAATTAATTGTATATATGGTTAATTTTCCCTGCAGACTGAAGAGGGCGAGATTTTCGACTGTATTGACATCTATAAACAACCTGCATTTGATCATCCGTTGCTCAAGAATCACAAGATTCAGGTAATATTTACTATTGCGCAATTAAAAAGAAAAAAAAAAGGCATTTTTTATGCAATTTTAGATGTTTTAATTACTTTAATTAATTTGGTTCTTAACGAATCTTTTCCTGTTTAATTATTTTGTTTCTAATACATATATAGATAAGACCCAGTTCTCAACCTGAACGTTTAAACTATGAAACATTGGCATCATCATCGGCTGATCATCAGTACTTACTGAAAAATGTTCTAAAACCTTTTGATTGCCCAAAAGGAACGGTCCCTATTCGAAGAACTAGTAAAGAAGATCTAATAAGGGCCAAATCTTTGTCATCACAATCATTTAACACCGTCCGCACCGGTGCCAATATTCATCCTTTCTCGACTGATGTACCTGTCAAGCACCGTGTAAGTTTATTTTGAAATTAAACCAGTATTGAGTGGCCATTATAGAATTTTTTTTTTTTT
>MVGT01003297.1:270897-314128 GCA_002174775.1 Macleaya cordata
TTATAGTTTGTGGATTTAAATTTCTAATGTACTGGTTCGATTTAACAGGTTGCACCATCTATATTCGGCGATGATAAAACTCGATTATTTGTATATTGGGAAGTAAGTTTGGAATACTACTTTTACTATTTTTTTTAAGTATTATAGGATTTGATAAATTTATCTTTTTAATTTACAAAATCCTAATGTTAATTTTCACTAATTAAATATTATTTTGTTTTAAATATCATCAACAGACAAAACCATCAAATGGTTGCTACAACCTTCTATGCTCTGGCTTTGTACAAGTTGACAAAGATTATACTGTTGGCTCAGTTGTAAAACCAATTTCTGAATACGGCGGGGCTCAGTATATAATTAAACTTCTTCTCTTTCAAAAAAAAAAAAAAAATTAAGTATATCTTGTACATTACAATGAATGGGCAGCATGTTTTTCTATTTGTCAATGATATTTGACCAAGATCTAGGATTTGAAAATATTTGGAGACATGTGAAATTAGGCATAATTGGGTATCTCCCAAAAAAAAACCTAAATCTGTATCTATTATAAGCTTTCATATAAAAGAAAAAGAACATGCAATTGTTTCATGATATTACTTTAAAAGTTTTTTTGTTTTTGTGAGCATGTTTTTACGAGATCAATAACTCTCGAGGCTAACTAAAATTGAACTTGAATTTAAACTACTAAAATTAAACTTGAATCTAAACTATCAATAATAGTTATATAACCAGCTAAGCTAGCTGGCACATGCACTTAGTAAAAAAAAATGTATAATTGTTTCTTAGATTGTTTGTATGATGGTACTTAAAAAATTTCTGTTTGTTACTGTAGGACAATACCACTGGGCATTGGTGGTTGTCAGCTGGGGAAGAAAATAGAGATATTGGTTTCTGGCCCAAGTACTTGTTCCCTCATATGGGTCAGGAACCAACTGATCAAGGTGCTAGTTTTGTTGCATGGGGAGGGTCAGTGAAAAGTGGCACAAGCGGATCTAGGGTTCCACAAATGGGGAATGGACAGTTCCCAGATGGTCATTATGACAAGGCTTGTTCTATAGTGAATCTCCAAGTTGTGGATGGGTCTAATACTCTGGTGGATGTTGATCCAATGGAGATCAAAAGTGATCTAAACAGTAACAAGCAGTGCTATCAAATAGAAGATGATGGGTTTATTGGAGGTGCTAGTAAAGAACAAGGGTATTCCTTCATGTTTGGTGGACCTGGAGGAGATAATTGTTAATCAATTATTGTTATTATTAGCTTAATTAATTATGCATAATATTAGATATAATTAAAGTTTAACAAAATTGTTCGGCCGAGGTGCCCCCTTAATTAAATTTATACTACGAATTTACTCTGATTATACTTAATCATTTATGCGGCTCCAAATTTTTTTTTCCTGTTTTAGGGTTTCCTCTAAATATTATTCTGTTCAGTGTGCGTGAGATTTTCGTTTCTATTAGAAACAAGCCCTAGGAACACATGCAACAAACGTACACAACACTTCATTCTATTAACATGTAAATACCTTTTCTAAGCATTTTCAGACGATTTGAGGAGACTAGTGTGATGGTTCCAGAATACCATGGTTCTTGGTTATGATTTTGCATACTTAATGTTGCCGATCAGGAGGAACGAAGTTTACTTCGGGGTCTGTGAACTGTTGCAGGTCACTGCTTCTCTGTACATGGACTCTGAAATTTCACCCCAAGCAGCGGTGTTAATGGGTACCCAAGTACTCTACCTGAATTGAACTAGAACCAATTCTGCTGCAGCTCCAAGATGGGGAATTGGAGATGGAACCAGAACCAATTTCATCACTGTTATTACTTCACAAAGTGGTGTTTAAGACAGAAGGATGATGCAGAGCAGATATCACAAATAAACTAAAACATAGAGTGTCTTTACAAAACGGACAGTACGAAGCATGGTTTCGATGTTAATGCAACAGCGTTTTTAGTTATTTACAAGGTTCTTGAGTAACATCGATGTCTAACAGTATATCATCCATCTACAAAAAGGTAGTATCCATTTTTCAGACTACAACTACATATTCCGGCTTGCGTAAGCATAAAAAGTAAATATACTTACATACTAATCGAAGTAACTTCGAAAATCTGCAAGGTCTTCTATGCCCATAGGAGCCAAGAAAGACTTCGAGATACAAAAGGGATCAAAATGTGGGTTCCAGGATAGGATTTAGAGTTGCCACTCTACGGGGAGGATCTCCAATCCCTCCAGGATCTGGTTTGTCTTAGAAAAATGCCTGTCACGAAATGTCAAATACAGGTATTAAGAGAAATATCAGGTCAAAAAAGCACTAAACTGAAACGCTATAGCTGCTTCTTTATTTATTAAGTATATAAGATTTGAACTTTTGTAGGGCTTCAATGAACATCGCCTAAGGAACCAGGACCCAGATATATGACTATCACGATTCAATTCCAATATAAACAAAACCCATTTATTTGTCCCCACTTGAAAATAGAGGATTACTTGGGCCAGGACAACTTCAAGAGTCACAGACTGACCTCCATCACGACATACCAGAGTGAAGCACATGTGCAGGTCGTCGGTGGCCCACTATTGAGGAAATCCCACCTGGGGTATCATCCCTTGCTTTTTATGATTAAGCATCTGAAGAATATACTTATAACCATCTCAGATAAACAGTTCAAGTTAAATTGATGGATGATAATTAGGATCAACCAATCAGATCGCTCTTGGCATGTCATACATCATTTGGTGAATCATCATATGCATCAAGCATGCAGCATAAGTAGGATAGGATGGAAGTTGAATATGTTCAACTCCAACAATTCCTCTAGAATATTAATATCAGGAGTCCAAATCTAAGAAGAATAATTGTGCCTCTGGTAATGGATAAACCTAACCTGCATCCAAAGAATCCTCTGTTTGCAGATAAACCAGAAGGGTGAGCAGCTTTTAGAATGTGGTGCTTTGATTCGTCAATCAATCTGCAGAGCAACCTTCCTTGTAAGTACAGAATATCATCAAAACTGGACCACATCCCTATGACTAATGCCAACAAGTCAAATTGTTGATGGCATCTAAGTGGGTAAAACATTCAAATCATGCTGAAAAAAAAATATATATTTGAAGTACTCATGTACAAAATTGAACAATGAGACCAGACAGGCTGTCCTCCCAAGATGCAACCTGTGTGTCACCTACAGTCCACATGCAAGCAGATCAACTGGACCACTTTGGTAATCCAAAAGGTATGGTTTAGATCTCCAAGGTGCAGTACTGGCCCAACCAGATGATCTTAATATTCCAAAGAGTCTCATGTGATACGTCATATGAGATGGTTAAATGAATTGTTATAGAAAATAGACTATGTGGATAGAATAATTTGATCATGAAGTTTTTTAATGAGCTCTGCAGGTGAAAATCGGAAATCCTATTGGATGGTATGTTCTGCATTTGTTGTATTGGTGCCATGTGTATGCGAAGGTAAGGGAGGAATGGTGGATCTTTACTTCCATACTGAGACTCATCCTGATTTAGTACTACTATGCGAAAAAGATAAAAATTTAAGTATTTTGTAGAAGAGACCACATGTGTCTTTATTTTATTTCTCAACATTAGAAACTTTAATTTCCTGAAATTCCATCAAACGTTAACAGTGCAACTTACTTCGACTTTTCTTGAGCAAAATTGCCCCACAGAAGGAAAACAACTCCACTTTTTCTTAGTGAAATTGTTCGGATAACTGCATCTGTAAATGGTTCCCAACCTTTCTTGGCATGAGAATTAGCCTGATGCTTTCTCACTGAAAAGAAAATTAATAAAATGAAAGGTTATAAAAACAAGAATTTACTGCCAAATCGCAATCTACAGCCCTTAATATACAGAACGTATTCATAATTTCATACCCACTGTAATATTTAAAAGAAGACTGATGACCTTTTCTCACATATTTATTCCTACCCAATACAGCCGAATACAGATGCTACAAGCATCAATCATGGGTCCCGAGAAAGGACGGAGAACTCACATGTCAGAATTGACTGGCCGTTAATAAACTAGGATAGTCAACATGGTGACTCAACTAGCATGGTTTTTAAAACCAAAAATAATAACAATAAAGTATGAAAAAAAAAAGTCCAAGGTCCTGAAAGAATACCATAAGCTTAGCTCATGTGGGTGGAATTTGTCTGATACCCTTAACGGTCACTCACATGTCTGAGTCCATGTTACATAGGTATACATTATAGACACTCATTACAATATTACATCCTTCTACACTGTCCAAAATCAAAGGGCTACCAGAGATAACTGTGTTCAACTTAAGCTCTGAAATCTATCAATCAGCACATGGCAATCAACTCTCCCAAAACAGCCATTCATTTTATTTAAGAACTTTTTTCTCAGGCAATCTGGTGTTTGGCAAGATTTTCACCAGATAGTTACTCTTCCTAAATCTATGGTATCAACTCACAAACTGATACCAACTTAATATTTTCATCTTCATTTCACAAAACTAACCTGTGATATTTACAATCAAGAGTATCTGTGAATCAAGTATCTGCAGACAGCATAATACTGGTTGATTATATTGGAGGATATATGCAAAAGTTGAGAACTGGAAACCAAAAGTGTTATATAAGGTAACATCAAGATGAAGCATATGAAATGCAACTATAACAAGGGTACATATAGAAATGAGTCAACAAGATTTACGGAAAGATGATTTGGGTGAATAATGCCTGAACAGTCAACTTTAGGATATGCGAACCAACGCCAAATAGTTCAGAGATGGATTGGATAGTGAAAATGACAAGGAAGAACTTTCAAGGAATCTACAATATTACTTGAAAAATAAATGAAAGTAGGTGAGAAAACATAAATTTGGAAATTACAACTATTTAATGCAACAGAATCAAGCAAAGGACCTCCAGTCAGTTTACCTAAATTGGAACCAAGCTGAAGGTATCTTTGTATAAATTAAACCATCTTAAACAAGTTTGAACCACATAAATATAAATTCTTCTTAGCCTTCCTATATAATAATACAAAATTCACCACGAAAAAAAAACAAAATATCATGAATAGACAACTAAATATCATGAATCTTTGATGTGATTATAGAATGGTGGACACCATAAACACATAATTGAGAAGGCATTTAGTGAAACAATGTTGCTTACCAGTAAGTACAGTGTTGAGCAATAGAACACCCTACAATCAAATAATACTTCAGGTAAGGAACCTTTCTTTACAATGAACTCAACTATCTATGTCTAGTATACTTTACCTGTAATGCCCATCGTTCCAAATTCCCATTGGAAGGAATAGAACAGCCCAGGTCTTGTTTAAGTTCCTTGAATATATTCACCAAACTTGAAGGAACCTTAATCCCCTCTGGCACTGAGAAAGAAAGGCCCATTGCTTGACCAGGTCCATGATAAGGATCCTGACAAAATGAACAAACAAACAAACAAACCATACACCTTCTCAATTATTTGTTTCATTAAAAACATCAAGTACAAGTTCCATGTATTCATTACACTTTTTCATAGAGAGATGGACCCTCTTTTTTCAACATTAATATAAAAAAGAATTTTTACTTTTCATGGCAGACCCCAAAGTTGGTAGTCTTACAAAATCTCCCCTCAAGTTGTAAAAAGTCTTAGAATATCCCAATATAGCATTTCATCTGAGAAAAATCACAATTAAAGAAATGTTATGGTGTGCCAATATAACATGGAACTTGTACTTGAGGCAAAAATCACCCACCCAATGACAAGGATTGTATGGTATAATTTTTGCCTTACACCATGAAAGAAATGTTATGTCGTACATGTAAGGCAAGTGCATCATATAATCATACTCTAACATATAGATCCCAGTTGTAACTGGTCTTATAAGGTTTATTGAAAGGGAATTTTAGGCATTTTAAAATAGAAAACACTTGATGGAAGAATGTGTAAATGAAGTTGCTAGAGTGGGGTACCCTAATAAGAGTTCTTACATTTTGAGGACTACCAACTTTACAGTCTGCTATAAAAAGTTCACTAATATAAACAACAAACATTAAAACAAAAAATCTGGGCAAATATCAATGTTTGATACCTGACCGATGATCACTGCCTTTACTCTGTCGAATGCAGTAGAATTAAGAGCATTAAAGATCAGGTGTGGAGGTGGGTAGATGGGTACACTACCAGACATTTCTCTCTCTACAAACATAGACAAATTCTTTGCATAAGGCTTCTGAAGCTCTCCAGAAAGAGCTTCCAACCATGTCTCCTCCACCAAAAGCTCTTCCAGCTTCACAAACCCCATTCCTTCATCTGAGAAAAATCACAATTATATTACTATCTCCTTCAATCTAGGTAGTACAAGAAAACTTTACTTGCATTTCCACTTTATATTCTTAACACCCCATTTTCTTACACTTCACTTACACCCCGAATGTAGGGCTGTTTTTTTTCCCTTTTGTGTCTGTGTGTCAACGATCTCCTCATAGAAAAACCCTAGAAATTCTCCACAAACAGAGATTTTCGTGAAGATGTCTAGATGGGGAGGAGATCATCTTCACAAAAAAAACAGCCCTTGGAAGGTGGATCATCTACAAGTGGGCCCCATAAAAGGGTATTAGAGTTAAGTGGGTTCAAGTAAAACTTGCAGGTAGTAAAAGACAGGAAAAAAAGCCTAAAAATTTTCATTTTTTGATAGGTAAAACCCTAAAAATTATCTAAATATACCTTTCGACTTCGAGAATTTCTCTGCGCAGATTTTAAGATTTCGTTTTGCTCTTGCTAGAGACTTGTTAAATTCGATCTTGCTCCTCTGCTCGATAGTAAGACTCGAAGAGTCATCGTTCTTGTTGTCGTCGTCGGAGCCGGAGGTTCCGGATTTGGAGAGTGAAGAAATGGTAGATTTTGGAACTAGGGTTTCGGAGACCTTTAGACGCTTGGCCGGATTGAAAAAGTCCGTTAGGGTTTTGGGGGAAGCCATTAATGGAAGCGCAGAAGTTGCAGAGAATAAAAGGTTACGGAGAGAGTAACAGGTGAAATGTGGTACCATTTTTAATGGAGGTCGCCGAGTACTAATAAAAGTACATTTACCCCAACGGCATTTGGCGGGAAAATAAATAACGCAAATTCCGTACATCACGAGCTACTGTATTAAATAGCCTCTCCATGTAGCCCTAGAATCAATGTGGGGCACTAAGTAATCATCATAGATATTATGATCTGATCTGATAGATCAAGCGTGTGGCCAAATCCCCTCCTAGTGCCCTTGTTGATTTTGTTTTTGAACCGAGCGTTTTACAAAATAAATGCCCCACACTATGTAGCATGGTTGGTCTCACCGCCACATAAATTAAAAACCCCCACAAAATATTTTTGGGAGGGAAAAAGTGGTTGTCACACCTTGCCACATAAGCTTCTAGCATGGATTTTGTAAAATGGTCGATTCAAAAATCATTTCTATTTTTTCTAGCGAGGATTTATAGAGATGATCTAATGGTTGATATTCTGTGAAAATATTTCCATCACCCAAGAAATCAATCTCATAAAAAATCAACTCATTTTAAAACTTCTAATCCCATCAAAATTTGATTGAAAAATAAACACTTAATTATTTGAAATAAAATAATCTTTTAACGTTGATTTTTCAATCGACTGTTAATGACGTTAAGAGTTTTAGATTTGGCTGATATTTTGTGGAAAAATGACCTCTAAAATGAGGAAAACATTCTCACTAAATATCAGCCGTTAGGTCATTTTCATGTGCACCATACAAAGCAAAATCAGCAAGGGAGCAAGATGGTGATAGAGGATGTGCTCTCCCATCAACTGTGACCAAACTCGATCAGTGACTAAGATTGAATTTCTCCTCAAAATCAAATGGATCAAGTTTCTGTCAACAGAATCCTATAATCACCTGAAGTATATAGGTCCTGAACCAGGATCTGTTCCAATTTTTGCCTGGAGATCAGTCATTTATTGACACCAGTGCTTGGAACCAACTAGAAATAGTCAAAACCCCATTTCAGTCAAAGTCACTAACACTGTTTTAAAAACTAAAAAGCCTTCAAACACATAATTGCATACCCAAAAATCAGGACTTATAAAAAGTAGTAAACAGGATAAAACATTGAGCATCACTGGACTGGCAAAATCATACCCATAGTTTCTTCCATGCCATTTCAGCTCAAAATGAATTCTCCGTGTTAGCCGCAGCAGCAAACTGTAGAAGCGAAGGTTCATATTTGCGTCACAACAGCTGAAACTAACGCTTACTAAGGCTCAAAATGACCTGCATGAACTGCTCAGTTTTAATATTATTTCTCTAATTTAAAATCACACTTGAAGTAGGAAAGATTTTGGTAAATACTATACAAACATTTCTTTCAATTAATTTGGGATGGTTCTTGGGCGCCTTCAGTTATTCAACATCAAACCCTTTCTCTTGGAGCTCAGATATAACCTCATTCCTCATTCGTAACCACAACTTCAAGGATTCCTGCTCAAACTTCTTCGACTGTAATTGCTTCTGAAAGTTATCGGACTCGTTCCCAGAATCAACAAATCCTTTTGGACTGATAGTGGTGCCAATCATGCCCCCACTTGCAACAAACTCCTCCATTGCTTCTGCATCACCTGGGTATGGATATTTCCTACGCTCGTACAGATGGGCCATTTCCCTCTCTTCCTGAAATGAAAAGAGGACTAGATCGTTTAACATTTATTCTTGAAATAAATGGGAGATTTCAATCTTTATTAGTGAGTAGTTCAATAGGATTATATTGACCCAAAGTGGTTTTACATAAACGACACTCCAAAGAGTCCTAAATAGAAATAAGTTGCAGATAACAATCTTATCCCATAAAACCCTAATCAATAAAAGTATAAAACTACTAATTTTAAACCCAGATATGGTGATATGGTGTGGTTGGATCCACCTTATCATCTATCCTCTAAAATGAAAAAGTTGGAAGATAAAACTGGACTGTACCATCACCAACGCTGAAAATGTGGGTTAGATGAATGTAAAACAGTTATTATAACTTGAACAGGTATCAACAACAAAAAATGTTCATACTCAGATATTTCTGGCAGAAAACAGTGGAAAAGTCAAAGTGCTAATCTTAAGAGCCTCGAGTTAGGAGAAGGTTGAAGAATGCTAATAAAGAGCTTAAAATGTAAGGGTTCAGAAATTAAAAACCTCTGAGGAAATTAGAATTGTCCCCCAGATGAAAGATTAATTTTCTCACCCAATGCACTGACTTATATCCTGGGTACAGTTCGGTCAAGTATGACAGTTTTAAGAAAACTCAGAAAGACTTGAATGTTCAGCTTGACTTGGCTATGTTGCATCAAAATGTCCTACTATTATTGAGACAATTTCTTCAAGCTTAAATCACTTCTATATGAAAATATTGAAGCATGCAGTGTAAAACACAGGTATAGAAAGGTGCATTTATAATCACAAAGATTTGGTTAGACCATAGAAGTTATTAAGAAGATAAACGATATTAGGTTAGTGATGGCTAGTATCATGCCATGGTGATTCAAATAAACAAATATACTTGCATAGGAGCTATTAAAAATGTGACAGAAACTTATTTAACACTATAGATGAGAAGATGATTCATAAGAAAAAGGACTATTTACCTTGGGACGAGGCTTAAGTGTCCACCAACCAAGTGGAGATGTTTCATTGTACAACCAAGCCACACCAAAGATTGTATACGTGCAGAGTAAAGCTTTCCCTATTTGCTTCCAGAAGTAGTAATCTTCCTTCCCCAATCCTATTTTCCTGATTATAAGCTACAGCTTAAGAATTCTCCATATTTCCATAAAAACTCAGAAAACACAAAATCATTTCCAACTAAAATAATGATTTAGCATTATTTTGAAACTTGAAACTATTTACTTTTCCTCTGAATAAAAATATTTTACTGGTGCATAAATCTGTAAGCGAATGAAAACAGGTCTTCCCTCTAACACTTCATCCAGAGATTCTTAGATTGAACTCGAATAAACACTCCCACCATGCTGAGGTAAATGAGAGTTTCTATACTAGGATTAGTTTACCTAACACCCAATCATTCAAGATAAACAAATCAAATATATATATATACGCATTTATCTTTCTAGAAAGATTCAGAAAAGAAAGAGAAACTAATCTAAATACATGTATTATCTTTTTAGAGAAGTTCATGAAAGCAAATCCAATCTGAAACCAATAGAAACAGACAAGTTCTGCTAATTTTCCCTTTTTTTCCCCTTCCATCCAACTTTTATCAGTTGAGCTATTGAATAAAACGACACTAAAGAGAAAAGTTACAAACACACATGTTGGATCCAAAAGATGCACTTGTAAATAAGGTTAAAGCCTTTCGATAGTTCCATTTTCTTTCATGTCTAACTAAAAAAGGGAAAAAAAAAAAAGCGAAAACACAATGACCAATGGGAAAGTGAATCTGATAAAAGACCATAATTATCATATAAGAAATTAGTGGGGTTGTTGTTCTGGATTGCCAAGTTTCATCATGGTCTTTTCTGTTGTTGTATTTGAGTTTTCTTCCTAGAATAAATCCTTTTTATCTATCATAAGAATCATTCTAAATATAGCTGATAAGTTAAAGAAATATAAGTAACAGGTCCAAAGATATTCACTTAATCCCATCTCATTATAATCAAATGGATGTATATGATTAATTTGCCGACACTATACAATTGCGACAAGCATGGAAACCTAAGTAACAAATAGACACCAAGAATTGCTCACAAAAACAGTTGAAAATTTCAAATTGGTCTACATATATTTCATTCTTGAAGCAAATTTAGAGCACAAATTCAAAATTTTCATATATTAGGGTGTCGTTTCACACCAAATGGTAGTGAGTATTTTCAATTCCTGCTTTTATTTCTATCAGTATTTCATGACCTAGAATTGACAATATCTTGCTTAAGAGAGACCCAGGTTATCCATCTGTTTGGGTTCCGCAAAAAAAAAAAAAAAATGAATCTTCTTGTGTTCATTTCTATCTAGAGGCGATGTATCATCAAATTCAAATGCTAGATTTTCAATGAATAACCTAAAAAAGACAACCCCACTTCTCTAAACCATTTAAGTACAGGATTTGAGTTTCCAAAGATTTCCCACAACAAATTCCCTTTTTTTTTAGTTCACAGTCTGCAATTTCCGGTGATAGTTCTCTCAATCTAGAAATCAATTCAATGCAACAAAAATCTTAGCAGTGATAACAAGATGAATAAAATTGATACTACAATTAGGGTTATCTCGACTTACTTCAGAAACTTCTGGGCATTCGGTAAATTCGCCATGCAAAGCCTGCAATTACACATTTGTTTTCAGTTAGAAATTCTATCAAACAGACAGAAGGCATTGGTTGAAATGAAACCTACCCAAACTAAGAAACAGAATGACTTTTAACGTCGCACTGAAATCAGAGATTGTAAGCTTCTCAGTAGAAATGATACCTCTCTGCTTCAGAGGTATAATTTAGAGAGAGAAAACTCAGTGGTTGCCCTAAAAACCTAACTAAAGGTTGGGAATGAAGTTGGCAAGGAAAAACAAAACCAGTCTAATATTTGGTTCTTAAATTAACATAATAGCATCACTAAATCACAGAAAAGCTAACCTAGGGTTTCGTTTTTCTACGATGGGATGAAGTAGAGCTCCTCGTGTTTCTGGATGAAGCCTTCTTCTTCTGCTTCCTCTCCTCCTTTCACTGTTTTTTGGGAGTCTAACTTTGATACAGTTGTCTGTATCAAAGTCTTGATACCGAGTTTCTCTATAATCGGCACTTGTCACAATTGCTATTATTATAAACTAGCAATATGGCCGTGCCTAGGACACGTCTCAATTGCTCGTAAAAAAGGGTATTCCAGTCATTTTTTCCCCATGCGCGCACCTACAAACGCGCCCTTAAATCCACTGCACGCGGCTCCACCGTCAAGTGTAAATCCGGTGTAAGTAAATAACTATGGCTACGGGACACATCCGGTATTTCATAAAAGAAGATAAGGTTATTTTTGTCATTTATATAATAAATAAAGTTGTTAAAGGGTATAAAGGTATTAAAAAAGAAAATAAGGTTATTTTGATAATTTGTAAAAGTGAATGGGATACATCTGGTATTTCGTAAAAAATATAAGGTTATTTTGGTCATTTAAGGTGTAGAGTTATGTTGACCCACCATCAATTTTTTTGGGTGGGGGGTAACGGTCACCCCCCCCTTTTGTCCTAGTGAGCACAACTTGTGTACCGTGCTCCTTTATTATATAGATGTTTTTGAGAAAGTGGACTCACTCTCAAAAATATGCCTAATTAGACAGATTGTTGGGCCGGTCCCAATAGCAGAACTGTATATATAAACTTACCTCAATTTTACACTCCACTTACACTTGTTTTGGGCCCACTCAGATATGATCTAAGGGACGATTTTTTTTCCTGAGGATGATCTTATGATCATGTGGGTTCCAACCTGAATGTTAAAAAGGTGTAAGTGTAGTGGTTATAAATAAAAAATAGGGTGTTACTTTCTAACACTCGGTTTACACCTAAAATGAAAGTGAATCCTACATGAAGCTAAGGGCGGATTCTTTGTGCCCATGATCTTCTCATTGTTTAGATCACATTAGCTTATGGTTTGTGTCTAAGTGGGGCACCTAATTCTAACTTTATTTACACTTTACTTACATTTGTCTGTCACCCAGTGTCGAGACAATCCAAGCGCTAAAATTTCGTGGTGACGATATCCTCATCGTGTAGATCAAAATTAGACGGTAGTTATGGTGATGATCTCCTTATCATGTAGATCAAAATTAGGAGGTGGTGAGGAATCTTGTCAGGGGATTTGTCGAATCACAAGCGCGTAGCGCATGTGAGGGGGCAAAGCGTGTGTGTTAGTTTGAACGTTGTGCTGCTTAGTTTGCACGCTCAAAATGCGTGTGTGAGAGGACAAAGTAGGTTTATTGGGATTGCTAGCTTAGCGCGTGTAAGAAGGCAATTGCCAACTCACACGCGCACGCAGCACCTGTGGGGGCTCGTTCCTTTAAGACATATTGAAAATTGACATAAAAATAATGGTTGTTATAACAGAAAACTGTTTTAATTTTTAGTAAAAGATTAAAGATACCAAAATAATTTTTTATATTTTTTTTACATTTTTTTATTATAAAATAACAGTCGTTAAAACCGTTCTAACGGTAAAAGACGCTTGTTGTCATATAACGACGTTATAGTGATATAACATAATGGCCTAGGACCGTTATCTTTATAACGGTCTTTATAACTTTTGTTTTTTAAACATTGGTATCACTATTACTTCCTTATTACTCATATACCGCAGGTCTGCAACCAGGTGGGATGACCGACAGGTAATGCTAGAGCTACATCAACTCCTACAATAAGGTGCATTCACGGTGAAATTTTATCACTTTAAAATAAGCGCAAGAGTGTGAAATTCACACATTTACCGTTGGATTCACCTTGTTGTAGTAACTGTTGTACATTTAGCATTATTCACGGCCGACAATCCCATTGTTAAGAATGGTGAATTACTATTCTCATTAATAGCATTTAATCTAGAGAGAAATACATAAAGAAAAGAAAGAAAGAGAGAGAGGTTGGAGATATGGTATTACAGCGAGTTTTGAAACTAAGTAACAAAAGCGAAGAATGAGAGCAAGAACGAGAGTAGAGCGTTGAATTGGCTAATTGGAAAATGTCGCAAGTTCTCAAATGCATCTATCTATTCATTTTTTTATTTTTTTATTTATTTTTTTATAGTTTTTAACATTACATGAGGGGGGCCTACGACTCGAACTCAAGACCTCCCCCATAGGGGAGGGGATGCCAAACCATCCGGGCAACCCGGATTGGCTCCTATTCATCTTTACCTGGGCTCAAGTAACCGTAGCAAAGAATGAGAGCAAGACTGAGAGTAGAGCGCTGAACCAGCTAATTAAAAAAATGTCACAAGTTCTGAAATGCATCCGAAGTGGGACTGCCAAAGCATGATTTAGAGCCTAACTAGAATGCGGAATTGGAGCACGAAAGCAGTCAATCAAAAAATGTCCCTAATTCCGAAATACCTTTGAAGCGGAAGCATCGGAGCGTGGTTCAAAACGGGAGCGTGAAGTTATACCATAGTTTTGGTTAGTAGGTTTAGAGCAGGACCACCAAATTTCGTAGCGGAAGCGACACTCCTTTACAACCCACTATAAAACGGTTCTAGTAATTAAACTATGGTTCCATAGGAATTCAAAAATCCCTATGCAGTTTTAGATTTCTCAACAACAGGAAAGAGGTTTCTTTCTCTCTATGTATCCATTTAGAAATCCTGATGCACCCAAACCAACTTCCGCCTACATGCCTAAACTGTGTGAAAATCCAATGGCTGGTGAAAGCACAGTTAGTACTCAACTCAAGTGAATTTCTAGTGACTGACAAAATTGCTCAAATCTAAATGAAGCCCCCAATACATCAGTTACAGATATGGACGTCAGACCTCATACTCAAAATTCAAGCTTACATGGAACGAAGCCCAGGAAGTCAAGGACACAGACAGGGGGGGCACAGTCACAAAGACACGGCCTATCAAAACAAAGAAATAAGAGACATGCGGACACAAAATTTACATAGATGAAATACCTAAAAACCCTAGAAGATCTCTTGCACAAAAGAATTACACGAAAGAAACGCATAAGACATGCATATAACCATGTTCTGCCTGTGCGCAAAAGCATAACACTGTCTTCTGGGTAGCCACCTCTTCAAGCACTCCTTGTTGAAAGAACACCTCAAACAAGTCTACCGTTCAAGCACATGTAGCTAGCTACCTATCCCTACAACTACTAAACTAGAATCTGACGCATTACAGCACCCCTTAACGGCAGCATGAACTCACTTGCTCCTCTTCTCCCTCCGTTTCTTGTTTGTTTATGAGAACAAGGTCGGCCATAGGGAGAGGTAGTTTACTTGCTTAATGCTTGTTCTAAGGCTTTTGTTTTCGTTTCCGGCATGATTGCAATTCAAAATTTTTTTTTTTTTTTTTGTCCACCGAGGAGAACACAGATTTCTCAATTCTCCTTTCATCATTTTTAGTGAATCTGGCAAAGCATAACTGATCAATAGTTGGTCCCCTTTTTTAGATTTAATTACCTTAGAGAATTTGATCATGATTGCATACGGAGACCAAAAATGCAAATAGATGATCATGCTAAATAAGCTATACATCAATCCGAACATATGTTTTAGGAGAAGACGGGAAGTCAGGAATCAACCGAGTTTTCTTTCTGTCTGCGAAAGTACATTTTTACATTACATTTGAAGTTTCAAGAAACTACAAACCTTCCTTCTGGAATAAAAGGTGCGAAGATGATGAGCAAATGAGGGCTGATACAGATACACACATTTGCATCTCTGCGTCTGTGTTCTCTCTATCTTTTAATATGGTTGGTAAAACAAAACCAGTTCCATTAAGCTTAAGCATAGATAGATATGTACATAGTGAATTACGAGTAGTAAGATGATATCATACTAAAAACTGCTACCTTTTTTCTTCCCAACACACCAAACACTGCAGAGTAAGGCTGGTTTTCCCCTACTTATGTTTTCTTTTCTTCTTTATTCTCATTTCTTTTTCTCTTCCCGCGTTCACAGCCTCACAGATGACTGACCCATAACACCATTTTTTCCCCCCACACCGTTTCCAGGAGTACACGTCACTGGAACCGGCAAGAGATTTTGGCAGATTCGAAGTCTTCCAATTTAGTGCAGCCACCTTTGTAGGAAGTGGGGATTAGGGCACTTCACCGGTGCTGCTGGCACATCTGGCAAGTATTGGAGGCCCTGACATTGGCATACGTGCAGTATTCACATGACCAGTGAGAGTCTTCTTGGGTTCGACTGGAACCGGTAGTAGTTTTGGAAGTTGTTCCCTTTCCCCTTCCGCCTCTTCCCTTGCTGCCCCCTCCCATACTCTTTGAGCTCGCTGTCCTGCTACAGGCACCCTGTGAGTCCACATCTGAGAGACCATTCTCCAGTGCTCGTACCAAGTTCTCAAAGTAATTCCTTGTGACACTGTTGTCATTCGAATAAACATGAGAAGGTTAGTAAATCCAAGAAAATAATTTACAATCAACACAAAATATCCACATTTCTAATGTCTACCCACAAAATCTACTAGAGTGTAAAGCAATCCAACCACATGGATCATAAATTCATAACTATGCAACCTATAAATTTTCCCTTATCCTACAGCAATCTCCACATTTTCATGAATGTAAAGAAAAAAATAATATAAAAAAATCATTAAGTTTATAATTTGCACAAACTTTTCCTGATTGAATAAGAAAATGAAACAAAAAGAGGAAGAATATTAACAGAATCACATTCCGGTCTTGGGCATACGGATTGATATTTAGGACAGTGATATCAACTTTTTTTTTTTTGTGAAAGTGATATCAACTTTGCTCACAGAGAACGTAAAAACAACATATATCCAAACATCCTTATAAACAGAAAGATAAGAGTTGTTAGAATTAATTTTTCATAAATGCAGGACAAGGCATCTACCCCTGAACCCAAACACGCTTACACCTGCTATCAGTTCCGAAAATGAAAAGTTCTACATATAAATTACCTGGTCAGTCCAGCTAGCTTTGTGCGGAAATCATTGAAGTCTTTGGATGGGCCCTCCGCATTGAGGTATACTTGTAATTCTTTCTCTGCACATTGATGAAGCCTTTCCAACCCAGACTCCGCCTCACCTGCAGGAACAAGTAGAAATGTAAGAGTAAAACACATTTTGGAATATTGTTGCCCACTTTGAATCAGAAAAATAGAAAAGAAAACCCTACCTTGCAGGTACTCAAAGAACTGTCTCTTTGCATGTTCATGTTCAGGTAAATAATATCCATAAGCATAGGTCCACTTCAAAACACGCCTGCATTCAATGATCTATAGACACCAAATGAATTAAGAGGAGGAAAATAAATTCAAAGTGTGTAGAAAGAATCGAGGACCAAAAGATTTACCTGTAGCCAGGCCTCTGTAATGAACTTGAGTTGTGACTCAGGCTGGCATTGTTTGTCACTCAGCTTCTCAATCTGCATAAATCAACAGAATCGTCAACTCTCAGTACAATTTCACCTCTTTCATATATTTTTTTGTATATATCGCCTAGCATACTAGCAAATGCATGATTTTGATTTAAGCAGGACAAATACATTCAAAATGGAGGGGATGCAAAGAGATGATCATCCCTAATCTCTGTCGTGAAGAGACGAGAAAGAGGAACATCCATACGATGGTTCCTCTGCAGGAGATATTCAAGTCAACCTGTTCGGAGAATAACCAAAACAGACTTCATTTGTGAAGTTCTCATTATCATAACCAGGATCTCAATCTAAGTAGTTATATTTTTGGCCTCAGACTCCTTTGAACTGGTGACACCAATGTGAACCAAAAGTAGGATGGTTCACCAGTCAACCCTCTTTAAGTTTCATTTTTCTCTCCTTTCTTTAGAGCTTTTATTCCAACATAGAAAAACAAAAAATTTCCACCAATCAGAAGTCCAAGTACGCTGCAGTTCACAGAAGTGAACATATTTAGATTCTCTACAAAGAAGACTGGAACTTCCTTTGAATTTCCCCTCAAAAAAAAAAGACTGGAACCTCCACAATAAACCCTAAAACTCCAAATTACGAAACATCTTATTCTGATACTCGAAAAAGAAGAAACATTGTTATAGCATCCAGCATATACTGATATACCTGAAATTTCCATAACTGCGGAATAGTATTCAGATTCTCTTTTGAGAGTCTACGTGAAGTGCTGGATTTACCAGGTCGGATCAAGTACGAAAGTAAATACTTAGAAATGTAGTTGATGTCTAAATCTTTTAGAGGCTTTACAGAACTGAACCAAAAGGGCTATTAAATTACTGAGTCTATAAAGCACCACTAGGGACAAACTTCTGAAAACTAATAAACAAATTTAGGCACATCAAACTGAATAAGTTAATAGGATAAATATTGCATATTACAGTAATAGAATTTCACGTACATGCACATTTTGCATTTGCTGCAAGTCAGTAACTGCCTTTTGCCTCGACTGCCAGAAAAGAAAACAAATATTTCAGATTCTATTCACATAATATACCAACAAAGTTGGTGCAAGCATGTCTCTGTAAGTAAACTTCTATTGTAGAAAGTGCTGATATAGAATTTTAATCATGTTTTAAAAGCATTTAGAAAGTTAATGTGGAACTCAAAAAATACATAAATCCTTTCAAATTTTACTCGTTCCTTTTTTTTAAGTAAAAATGAGTAAATGACCACTTTGCAGCAGAGCAATTAAGATGGATTTGAAAAAAACTGCACATACCGACTGGTTAGTTGCCCATCTTTCGTAGTAATGAGTGTATCTCTCTAAAGAGTTTTTAGCCATTTCTCTTCTTTTCTCTGTCTCATCATACTGTAAACAGGATGCAAATGAAGGGAAAACAATAAGTAATTCCGAAGATAAAATTGAGAGGGACAAGATACAGTTTTAAATGATAACAAGGGAATAGAAACATGTACCGCTCCCTCTTGCTTTGCTGTTTCATAACGATTACATGCGTAGAAACCACCTGTCCTCTCCCCATGATCTGACCATGCACCAAGGCACAGCCTAAAAACATACATAATTAAATGGCATGTGCTAGGAAGAAACCAATCCAAAACCAAGGGAAAGGGAAAACAGAACATCATGAGAAAGAAAAAGAATAACACTTCGATAGAGTTCATACACACCAAAGAACGTCTTTCTATTATGAAGAAAAATTTTATCAAGGAAAAGATACAAAGAATTAGTGAAAGAAGTCCATATTTATGAGCTATATAATAGAAGTACAAAGTGGTTACCAGCAAAACTCGAATTTGCAAGGAGGTGTGCAAGTAATATGCATACAACCCTGGTTTTTCTCAATTGGCCGTTTGCATTTTGGACAAGGCTTGGAATTAGCTAATATCCTGAACAATGAATCAGCAACATATATTAGTATAGCGCCAGAAATACTGTAATGTGAAAAACAGTGAAATATAGATTACCAATTCATGTTTTCAGACTCAGCACTATTCTTCAAAATCCACTTGGCCACAGTGCTACAGTCAACTGGACGATGTGCTTCCTCGGTACACTTCAAGTAGATCGAAAAGTTTTGAATCCTCGTAAGTTAAACAGTGGCTAAAGGGAAAAAAAAGTATTAGATGAAGCCAATATTACGAGAAACTTACATTCCAGCAGAAGCTATGTGTGCAGTTGCAAGAAACATCATAGCTCGCACTACCAACAACGAAGTCAACAGCAAAGTCACAGCCTGGGGCAGGGCACCATTTGGTCTAAAAAAAACCAAAAAGACGAAGAATAAACAACTAATCCAGCAAGAAAATTATTCTTTGCCTCCGGCAGCTTCTAATAAATTTCGCTTACAAAAAAACAGCTAAAAAGTTACCAAAATCTAGCGTTAAATCCATTATAAAATTGCCAAAACATCATATGACACATGAGCAACAAATTCATGAAAAGAAATCTTGAGGCGTAAAAAATGATTATCATTGTAGAAGAAATCAAGATAAGCAATCTAAATATAGATGAACGGGATCAAATTCCGTTTACAGGCTGAGCATATTCACAACATAATAAGATATTTGAGGTAGGAAAGGTATAAAATGCTGTGTTTATGAAAATGCAAAAGAGAAAGCCCCCCATAGAAAAGCATAGGCTACTAAAAGTTTATGGGAAAACCACATTATTAATAAAAGAAGCAAATTTCCCAAGTATCCCAGGCACCAAACAAGAATCAAAATTTTACACCACTTTACTCCTCAAGAATGCTACCGATTTACAGAGGAAAGCTTTAATTCTCTCAACCACCTTTAACAAGCTTTAATTCCCAAGGTACAAGGGTCCCAAACACTGGTAAACTATCAGCCTTGGGGTATCCTCGAAGGAACACTCGAGAGACTAACACGTAGAAAGTAGGAACCTAAAGTGCCTCATGCAAAGTAGCAACGAAGAATAAAGTTCAAGAAATACATATTTGGAAAAATCCTCTTTCTGCCAATCAAGTGAACATACTGTTTAGGTTACACCTAAGGAAAGCCATCCGTATAAAGAATATAGAGTACAACATTAGACAGAGTAGGCAAATAAATTAGCAGGAAGAACATCTGCAACATAGGCTTGCATCGCACATACACCTTCTTGCCCAAAATCTTTACGAGCATGCGATGCAACTCAAAAGACAAATCACTCAACTCAGGTAGTAACCGCACAAGATTATCATTATCCACCTCCCACTCATTTCTGAATCAGTAACATCTAGCATTTATTTGGTAAGGTAAAATTATTCAGTCATATTCACCTTATCTTTGTTTGCTTGCCCAATAAGATGTATAATATTGAATGACAAGCAAACGAAGACAAGGTGAGAACTAGTTTTCCTATGCTTTTTTTATTTAGTAAAATGGGAATAAAACGAGGACTAGCAACACATAGCACTCAAAAAAAAAATTAAAAAAATAAAGATTTTAAGTCCTGAATTTACCTTTCTGTTATCTTCAATATAAGATCTAAGAAGGTAACGAGAATACTTCTGTTTATCTTCTTCACAAGACAATATATTGATCATGTCTTGACCAACAGCAGCACCACAAGATGGATCAGGACATCGCAACATCAAACACCCAGGTCCATCATTAATTGCTGTGCTAACGTAACCTGCCAGAATCATATTATAATATCAACAATAGCAATTTTCTAAACTAAAAAAATTGAAATCGGTGAGAAGATAAATGTGCCAAATGATACCATAGTCAAACCACTAGGATAAAGAGCAACTATTAATAAAATCTCAATTAAAAAGGAAATAAATCATCAGGAAGAGCTTCCTGGTATTACAAGTTGAAAATAAGGTTATTGTGAAAAGTTCAACTCCAGAACCAAACCATGGGTTTGTAATACCAGCCAAAAAAAAAGTTTGTAATACCAGCCATTCACAAAAGTCTGGGAATGCACTTTGAAAAATTTAAGTTCTAAAACTTTGAATGCTGCAGAAATTGGGAACTTCAACTAGCCAATTGATATGCCAGAATAGACTTGATCATCCCGAAAATAATTTTACATGGTTGAAATGCAGATTTTGAAGCAGAGTCGTGACATTTATGGAGAAAAAAAAGATATAAGAAAGAAACAAAGGAAAATAATTTCAAATAGCTATTGTTGGCACGTTCACAGTAAGCCTTATCAATAATGACAACTTAAATGTGATGCAATCCAGATGACAGTCATATGAACATGTCAACTGTATGTCTTAGAAGAAAATAAACCCAGTAATACAACAGTGAAACAAACCTGTCCAACACGTGCCACAAAAGGGATGACCACAAGCAGCAGCGTACATCCTATCACGAGGATAGGCCTCAAAACAGATCCCACAAGTGAGCTGTCACCAGAAGCATAAGTTTTGTAAGTAGCGAGGGCATAAGCATAACATGATGTTTAAGCAAACGCTACAGTCATGTTAAAGTTGAAATTACTATATAACAAGTACATTACTTACTTCCTTGATGTTTGGGATTTGAACAATGGGTCTCTCCAACAAGCCAACAGCCTTGCGGACTTTTTCTTCATCCGCAAACCATGCATCATGCACTTTACTAACACTCCTGCACAATTTGGAAAACATATAACTTCTTCAGAAATCAGAACACCAAAATACCAAAGGAGAGAGAGAGAGAGAGAGAGAGAGAGAGAGAGAGAGAGAGAGAGAGAAGGAAAGAAAAGAAGAACAGGTAATCCACTCTTCTAATATAAGCATGTGGCACAGAAAAGCTATAGAACAAAATAACTATGAAGCAATGCCAACTTTGCTTCACTTATATCAAGCACTAAAAATAGAGAAAAAAACAGGATGCTCATCCCGCAAACTCACAAAAAAGTATAAATTCTTTTAACCAGCTCGACAGAATCCATACTATTTTAGTGCCAAAACTACAGAGTTATGGTGAAGCAATATTTAACAAACATTTGAAATTACCCTTGTAACACATTCCGCATTAACAAAACTCATAATCAAAATTGTAAATTCTTTTCTAATCAGGGGCATATTTGACATTTAATGAACTCCAAGATCAAGTAACTCAACTCTAACGTTAGATCTCTCCTAATATTAAAGGGAAGCACCCTTCCTGATTGTTAGTGAGACATACGTTTTTTTATTGATGACCCTTGAACTAAACAGAAAACTGAAATGCTGATGTGCAAAGCTATACTCATAGAGGGTATCTTTTGATATCTTAGTCTAAGTAATCTTTCATGCAACCTCTTCCACTTTTCACCAACCAAAAGACTCTTCAGCGGCGTCCATCCGTGGAAAACAAAGAAGAAGTTGAAGAAGAAAGCGGTGGAGATGAAAGCATGATTGTGGTTAGTTATGAAGGTAGAAAGTTTGCAAAAGCCAAAAACATTGCATTTGGGAACAGTAAGGAATTCATGGATATGTAAAAGCCTAAAATCAAACTTCTCTGAACTAAAGCATAATTGTATTGTTAATATTAAAGCAATTGTGGAACAAGAGAAGGAAAAAATTGGGATGGAGAGAAGGTTTGTAGAATCTGGCGCATAAGTGCTGATCACCCATCTGAAACTTCAGCTCTATCCAGCTTGGTTGTGATTGCAAGGATGAGCTTGGTATCACAAATATGGAAAGGTGGTCATGATACAGTCAGATTCAGATATATGTGATGTGTAGGGCCATTCTCCGCAAGGAAATCCAATTAGCAAACTGTAATTTCTCTGAACACTTTCAGAACCTTTTTTCTTCACTTTTGGTGAACTGAACCATTTTCTAAAATACAGTCTCAACTGGTATCAAGTCAAGAGTATGGAAACCTTCAACCCTCCATTACAATCGTGAATGAGCCAAAGGTATTCCAGGAAAAGAAGACTTTGATGCTTCAAGCAACATTCACTGTGTCTGGGGGAAATGCATTTCAATGCACCATCTGTTTAACTACCATCTTCTTATGCCTTCCAGCCAAACCAGCATTCTACAGTGCACTCCTTTTCTTGTTTGTACTGGTCTCAAAGAGGTAATGGACATTCCAACCCTTTTACTGTTTGTCTTTTTCTTCTTTTTTCAAGTTTTAGTAATGCACTTACTGAAACCTGAACCAAACTATAAGCAACAATGCCCCAGTGATCTCTTACAGTCTTCTTTTCTATCTCTGAAACATTATTCACTCTGCAGTAATATGTCCTCATGTAGTCTATAAGCAAGGGTGGGATACTGGACTGACTTATAGAAGTTAATTCAAGATGTTGTTTGTTTGAATCAACAACTACTCCAATGCTTTACTCGTAGATGTATGTATTTTAATTTGGATTAGGTTCATTAACACATCGCATGGATTCTAGATCAGCTTGTTAACATTCCGTTCTTTTATGAAGATCAAAACCAAACCAGGCCCAGAGTATTCATATTTAACGCATCTTTAATTTGGGCTAAGCCACATTCAATTAGAAAGGGAGTCATAAAGATCAAAATTCTTTGACAACATGTCTCCGGGTGAAACATACCCACTTCATGCCTTTTAAGGGAAACAGCGGATATCCAGATTTTGTTAGAATGAAACTGTGGAATGTGCCAGTGTGCTAGTATCGTTAAATAATATTACCATAGTTTTAAAATCGCGTATCGTATCGCGTATCGAAACCCCAAATTTAAGATACGCATATCGTATCGAATATCGAGTATCGTAAGATACGCATATAAGTTGAAAAATTAGATATGGGATGAGAGTAAGTTGGGTGCAATTATAATGTCACTTTCTATAACACTAATGTAATTTTTTATAGTCATATTGGTATGCAGGGGGTTTCTTAATGTTTTAAAACTAAGGAGGGTGTGTTTTTTATTAAAGCAGAAACTATGGACTTAACTAAAAAGGGCCATATCAACTTATGTAATAATAGTCTGTGTTGTACTGAATAGAACAGCAGAAAAAGGGGTAGGTTAGGCCCGTTAGAGTTATTTTTAAGATACCAGGGAAGTGAGACGATGAAGAAGAAGGTGACGGCGGAAGGTGACGGCGGCCTGCAGGTATGTTCTTCCTCCCCCTCCCTCCCTCCCTCCCTCTTTCTCTCTCTTTCTCTCCCTCTCTATCTTCCCCTCTCAATTTTTCCTAAGAATCCCTAAAACTGAGATATTTTAGGGATAGTTTTTTATTTTTTTCTATTAGGGTTTGCTTTTGGTTAGAGAAGCAGAAGAATAAAAAAAATCAATTTTTGAGGTGTAGTTCTGCGATACGATAATGCCATAAATATCGCGATACGTTGTGATTTTTTGGGCGATATCTGAAGGGGGTCCATATCGTGCGATATCGTATCGAAGAGCAAGCAATACGATATGACTCGCGTATCGTATCGCGATATATCGCGATTTTTACAACTATGAATATTACTTAATGACAAATAACTCTCACATTAACTCCTATTACTCAACTTCAAAATTGATTCCCATTTTGTACAAAACAAGAGAAAATTAATATATATCATAAATGTCACTTGCTCATATTAGACTTCCTAAAAATATCATATTAGACTTCCTAAATATAACAGAACATGCACACGCACATGCCACCCACTAGTTAGAAATAATTTACAAAGAAAATAAAAAGATGCAGAACATGTGATCTTAAAGCAAAACAAACAAGGAAAAAGTATAATACCATGCTAGTACAAAAGAGACAGCATTTTACCAATTATAGTGGCGGAGTAGGATGCTAGCTGAAACTCTTGGAATGGAAAGGACAGTAGATATCTTTGTGATATCTTCTTCCTGACGTTGACGTATATCCTCCTCGTTCAAAATGGTATAATTTTGCTGAAATGAAAATGCTCACCAAGTGTCAAAGTTAAAGGATAACATAAAATAATAACAACAACAAAAGGTCGATATTAACAGTGGAGATTAGAGAACTTCCAGCATCTCAGAACCAATAAACATAGGAGATCGTAGAACCAAGCAATTAGTGAGGTCCCTTAACAGGAGGACATAAAGGGGCAGTGGATGAACTTTCTGAACTCTCTTACAATATAAGTCACTAGCTTAAAATGCATGATTAAATATAAAAGCATTAACAAAGGGCGTGTTTTCAATAAGTAGATGGCATTGTGCTTGACTACTTGACGCCAGACATCACTTGGGACACCTTATCTAAATAGAGTGGAACTATGTTGGAGAAGATGCAAAAGAAAATTTATGCACCCAAAACATATGCACTATGCAGGATTTAAGCTACAAAGCAAGAGCAGGGTGAGGTGACACATTCTGCTCTTTTCAAACTCTATTAATGAGTAAATGAGTATGCATTTATTCAATATATTATGGAAGAAATTCAGTAGTTCCTTTCAATTACTGTAGATAGTCGATACAAAAACAGTTCCAACTTAAATAACATTTGGTCAGGAAAAGTTCCTCCATCAGCTTGTACATATTCTGGCAGTCATCTAAGGGCGCCTAAGGCCCTAACTTATTCACGTATCCATAATCTCTAGAAACCTTAGTCAAAAAAGATGCAATTCGACACATACTTAGACTTCATAACAGAAACTTCATAACATAATATATCAACGCTTTAAAATCAAACCTAATAGCATATCTTCTTAAATCCCTAACAACCAATGCACCATTTTTCCTTATTGCAACACAAGCACATTCTATAGTTAACCTAAGATCGTCAGTCCAAACATCAAAATTTTACGGGCAAATTATCAATCTTTCATAAATTAACTGAAAACCTCAATTACTACCAATATTCGACAAGCTCAAACGTTCCACTAAACCCTAAAACTGTGACAGAATTTATCAACCAGCTTAACATTTTTCCCAATCTCCAGTCATACCCCATATATTAATCAACCCTAAGATCATCAGCCCAAACACCAGAATTATAAGGGCAAATTATCCATCTTTCAATAAATAACTGAAAATCACAATAACTATTAATGTACAATAAAAGTTCAATCCTTCCACTAAACCCTAAAACTGGAAGAGAATTGTGGGGGCAACGAAATAATAACATCAAACATATTAAAAAAAAAATCATCAGATTCTTACCAAAAACATCCTCAAATCTAAATCCAAAGCAAACAAGCAAAAAATAAAAGAAACTAAAAAACTGATTCAATCGAGACCAAAACCAAAAAAAAGTTGAATTTTTATCAACGTGAGACCACAATTCACCTGCTGACGATGCGATGTACTATCATCTGAATCATCTGTATCGTTATCGATGAACTCATAATCTCCATCACCATCATCGCTAGCCATGCCTGTATCACCACTATAGAAGTCATCAAGAGAATCCACATCATTCGCATCATGCATGTCATCTTCCGAATCCATATCTCCTCCACAAATCAAACACCAAACCCAAAAAAAAAACCCTAAAAAATCCCGATGCTCAAAAACCCCCTTTCCCCGCGAATTAGGGCACCAAAAAACGCGCGAAATCGGAGTTAAATTTCACAGAGATCGATCAAAATAAAACCTAAATTGATCGATTTAAGATCAAATCGATGAATTCAAGCTTAGATTCCTTGAATGAAATTAGAAGAAATAAACAATCTATATTAGGGCTTTCTTTTAAGCCTCTCTTTCTTTTCTTTCTTTTTTTTTTTCTTTCCTTTTCGTGTTTGGTTTTGGTTTCGTTTTCGTCTTCGTTTTCTATTCGGACTCTCGCTTTTATATCTCTCCACAATCACATAACAGAGATATTGAGAAAGCTACAAAAGATATCAAAAGTGATAATGGCCCCTGAAATAGGGCACCTTTTATTTTAAAAAGACATATATGACCTTACCTTCTTTTTCAAGGAACGTTGATAATTGTAGTATTCAATAAGGGTATTTTTGTCTTTTTCAGAAATAAGAACCTCAATCATTGCCTTTTAGAAAGTAAAAAAATCAGAGGATGGATTGTGTATATCAATTTACTAACATTGTATTTACTGTGAAATCAGAACCCTTGAATTTTTTTTTGGTGGATGAGAGTATTGCTTAGGTCATATCAAGGAGTAGAGATATACATAGTAAGTGTGTGTGAAAAGTACAGAAAAACCGCTAAGAACATAGCCACCAGCCGACGATAGAAAGTTCCCACCCACAGACGCAGGAAAAGGCACCATTAATGGACTTAGAGATACTACCATCAACGGCATATGTCTTATTTAAATAATACCATATATGTATGAGAAGGGAAAATTTTCATAGTTGTAGGGCCTACATTAGATATGATTAAGGGCTGAGTTTTAGAGAGAATGTGCTTCTAACCATATAGACATCCTTGCAAAATATAAAGTTGCTCTAAAACTTCTAACCTAATAAAAAGTTGGTTGAAAATCCACCAAATTTAACAATGATTTTTTGGTTGATTTCTAACTAACCTTTAATTGGTTTAAAAGTTTTAAAACGGTTTGATTTTTTATAATGATGATCTATATGGTTAGGAAAATATTCTCACTAAAAATAGCATCTTGATCATCTCTTATATGGGTTCTACAGTCATATATTTTTTGTGTCAAATTTCACGTGTTCGATCCCTTCCTTATATGTATTACCAAATTATATTAGACAAATCTATCTATTAGAGAAGCATTTCTCTGCCACATGTCTCTCCCAACTATTCCCATTAAATCATGACATGTGTTAGTTTCTCTTATAATTTATCTATTTATAACTACTTAATAAAACTCTTTCTCCCTAAAATTTATCTCCTCAAAAAAATTTAATAATTATAATCCTAAAGCAACTAAATTTTCTAAATATAATAAATCTCGTTCTCCCTAAAATATATGTCCGAAAAATTTATAATAATTAAAATTCTAAAGTAACTAAATTTTTTTAATTATCTAATAAAAAAATAAAATTTATTTTTTAAAAAAAAAGTCCATGTGCTTTACACGTGGAACAGAGGTTTATCTATCACATTTAACAAATTTCTTTCTCCCTAAAAATTCTCTCCTTAAAAATTTATAGTAATTATAATCCTAAAGCAACTAAACTTTTTAATTATAATAAATATTTGTTTTCCTAAAAATTTATTCCTTAAAAAAATAAAAACATGTGCTTTGCACAGAGTATGGAGGCTAGTTTAACAGTAATACCATAATCGATAAATTTTAATCCAATTCCTCTTACAAGCTTATGATGAATTATTTTATAGGGGACCCACCATAGACTTAACATAGACCTAATAAAGTGGTCTTTCGTAAATATATAATGTTAAAAGCATCTCCAATGTAATGTGAATATGGTAAAATAAGACTGCCATGTAGGGAAAATACACATTTCTCCAAAAAAAACTTTTCAAATGTTAATATGAAGATACACTTTTAAACTGAATTGGTAGTGGAATGGAATGGACATGAAAAAAGAGGGCATTGTGAAGTTAAATGTCTAGAATTTGAAAGCATTGGACATTCAACTTTACAATGTCCTCATTTTTCATGCTATTGTCTTTCCATTCCACCAATAGTATTTCATTCCACTGCCAACTTAACTTAAAATTGTATCTTCACATTAGTATTTGAGGAATTTTGTAAAAAATGTGTATTTTTCCTAAGTGGCAGTCTTATTTACCACATTCACATTGTATTGGAAATGTTCTAAGTTTTAGGACTATATCAGTGGGTCATTGGAAATATGTATTTTTTCTAAGTGGCAGTCTTATTTTACCACATTCACATTGCATTGGAGATGTTCTAAGCTTTAGGACTATGACGGTGGGTCATTGGAACTTGGAAGATTAATTTTAGGGCTCACATGATCCAGTCGAACGAACACAAAAGTTGAAACTTCGATGGAGGCTTCAAGATTTGATAGGATTTTGAAGTTACTTGGATACCCTTTTACTAATGAAGAATAAGTCAGTGTTTGTTTTTCTCGTCTCCAAATCCCTTGTCCACTTGCTAAATTTTTTCGGGTGGAACCCATATCATGATGATCCAATAGCCACTATTTGTGAAAATATTATACTTACCACGTATATCACTCTTATAAAAAAATAATTAAAACTTCTAACCATATAAAAAATTGATTGAAAAATTAACCGTCTATTATTTGATATAAGAATGAGGAACTCGATAAAATGACCCCGTAACTTTGAGATAAGGGGTGCTCTCTTATCTTTTAATTAGGAAAGCGACACATATCAGGTGGTAGTGACTGTTTATTAAAAACACAGGACTCTATTAAGTGGTACGATGAATAGAGTCTGATACTTAACCAGTGATGGAAGATTGGAAGGAAAAGTGTTATAAGCTTTGAATGGAAGACCCGGTAAACGCCAACAGTAACTCTAACTAGTTTTCCTAACGGTTGATTTTCGAATCGATTGTTGATGGCATTAAAAGTTTTAGAATGGGATGATTTTTTTGTGAGAATGATGTATAGAGCATTGAGAATAATATCACTAAATATCAGCTATTGGATCGTTTCTATGTGCGCCCACAAGGCAAAATCGACATTGGGACAAAGATTTAACTCCATTTAAGTACTTCTTATAAGTGGCCATTTTAAATTTGTGTTTAACTTGAGTGTGGCCTTCTATTAATGGAGAACTAGATCAAAATACATCGTTATATGTACATTATATGTGGGGCCCACATAAAGTTGATCTAAGAGGTGATATTAGATGAGGATATTCTCCTCACTATGATGATACCCATCGCTAAAAATTAGAACATTATAGAAGTTAAACCCCATCATCCGATGGTTGAAAATCAACAGTGACTGTGCTACTCATTTTATCGTTGATTGCACTTCATGGATGGTGGGGATATAAACTTTAGAATGGACTAATTTTTTGTCTGGATGAATGATCTACATGATAAAAATAATATCTAAACTTAAAATCAGCCTTGAATCATCTCTAGCTATATGGACCCCACAAATGATTGTACACTCAATGTATGAATATTAATGTACTTTGCCCTATTTGCCTCTTGAAGAAGAATAAGAAGAAGACCCATTTGATGACGTGGAATTGGGTGTTAATTGATTTGAGTCATTGGAGATGGATTAGATTATGATTTAAGGAACCATGCTCTGGTTATTAGTTTTATGCTTCTCGCGCCCAAAAGGGTGGAATCTGAACTGGTTCTAAGTTTAAATTACTGATTTTAATTCTTTTGTTCTATTGTCAAAGAAAAAGTACAAGTTATCATACCTCTAATATAATAAGACACTGCATTGGGTAGCAATGGTAGTGCCGTATATAATACTTGAATTCTTGATGTAGATGGTGTATAGTTAGTTCTCATCTTTCAAAGACTACGAGTGTAATAAAAGCATCCGTCGATAAAAAGATCACCCTACGATGATCATCTCATGGTTATTGAGAATGAATTAAATCAGATAGTTTTATTTCTCAATATTTCTGACTTGCTGATAAGCACCCAAAACTCTAATTTAAACCCTTCAAATAATGGCTTTTCTACTCCTAAATTGGTTATTTATGTCACTAATGGATGTATTTACATGATGTAAGATAAAAGAGCTTTCGTTCGATTAAAACATCCAAATCTTGCAGCAAAAGTGAAGAAAACAAAGCTTCAGTGAATTAGAAGAAGGATTAAAGCTTGCTAATACATAGCATCAAGGCAAATATGGCTAGATGGTTAAGGTGTTCTTCATCCTTGCAATAGGTCTTGGGTTCAACTCTTGTGGGCTACAAAAAAAATTTTTTACAAGACCCTCCGTGCAAGCATCCACCATGTACCGTGAAGCACATGATCATCTCTACCACAACTCCTTTAATGGAAAGAAATCAAGATTTTTATAGAAATTATGATAATTGATTCCAAATCATTCACAAAAAGGAATTATGCTAGCAATGCTAATTTAATTCCCATATTTCTTTCCTTTCATATTTATTTTATTTTATTTTATTTTCTTTCTGTCTTGCCTTTTAGAGAATTTATTTTTCTATAAATATGTAAGAAGGGGGAAAGGAGAATGTATCTTGGTTTCTTATAACTTTTTATCTAGAGTGGTGTAATCTGAGTGGGAGGAAGAAATTATAATTTAATAATATTATTTTAGTCCATTCTTATCTTGAATCTCTAATTTCTATTTTTTATGCCCCACTGATGGAGGGCTAAATCACTCCCATTCTTTGGTGGATGGTGAAAGCTCTACATGAAAGAATTTAAATTACCTTTGTTAATGTTAGATTTATTTCTCTCAAATTATGTAATATTGTTTGTGTAGGAATCCATGATTCATATCTTTATTATTTTATTCATTGACTTGATTTTAGATTCTTGTAAAGAGCATTTTGATGGTAAATACTTGGAAAAACCTTGATTTATCATACTTAATCTTTGATTCTTGATCTAGAATACTTGTTTTGATTAGGTTAGTATAAGAAAAAAATATTTCATGGTGTTCCTTATCTATTTTTAAAAAGATTTTAAAGTGGATTTGAAATTTAAATCATCCACTAAAATACAGATTCCAATCTGGTTTTAGTGAAGAATTTTATGAGAGAAGTTTTATTTTAACACCTTTCAAAGAGAGTTACATTCTTTATGTGAGTTAGTAATCAGAAACCAAAGACTTCCTTAATATGATCATTTAATCTTGTCTTTGATTTTTAGTGTTAACCAACATCATCTCTTAAAATCTTTTTTTTTTTAAAAAAAAAATGTTGAACCTTACATGTTCTAAATTAAATTTGGATTCAATAACCCTCACTTCCACTTTACTCATTTGTTTTGTAGGTTGAAGGTTGTAAATATGTGAAAGATTAAACGATGAATTCATACCTTTTTTACTTGCTCATACGGAACCAAAGTTGAAAAGAACACAACTGTTGATGAAGGATTCCTCGAAAAGATTGAAAAAGTTAGTGGTGAGGTATTGGTGGCGGTGGTGTTAGAGAAACCCCAGCTTTTCACTAAAAATTTCACAAAAATATCTTGAAGTACTTGAGGTTGAATTTGAAAATATGAAAATCATTAAACCCTATGAAAATATTGGACCCTTTAAAGCATCTAAAGTGGGGAGATTTGTCAAATACCCTTTTTTCCCCTCATGTAGTGGTAAAATCTCCAAAATTTCCATCATTCAAACAAGATTACACCATTCAGATGAATAGTTACAAGATACCAAGATGCTTTCTCCTTCCCCCTTTCTTACATATTTTTAGAAAAATAAATTCTCTAAAAGGCAAGAAAGAAAGAAAATAAATAAAATAAAATAAATACAAAAAGAAATAATATGAGAATTAATTAGCATGGCTAGCATAATTCTTTTTTGTGAATGATTTGGAATCAATCTTCATAATTCTCACAAAAATCTTGATTTCTTTCCATTTGTAGAGATGTGGTGGAGATGATCATGTGCTTCACGGTACATGGTTGTTGCTTGCATGGAGGGTTTTGTAAAAAGAATTAAATTTGTAGCCCACAAGAGTTAAACCTAAGACCTATTGCAATGATGAAGAACACCTTGACCATCTAACCATCTTTGCCTTGATACTATATATTCGCAAGCCTTAGTCCTTCTTCCAATTCTCTGAAGCTATGTTTTCTTCACTTTTGTCGCAAGATTTGGATGTTTTACATGAACTTACGTACACAGAGGTTCTTCTGTCCTGCACCATATAAATACATCCATTAGTGACATTAATAACCAATTTAGGACTAGAAAAGCCATTATTTGAGGGTTGAAATCAGAGTTTTGGGTGCTTATCAGTAGCGGTGGTGGTAGAGAAACCCTAGCTTCTCACTAAAAATTTGAAAATATGAAAATCACAAAACCCTATAAAAATATGGGACCCTTTAAAGCATCTAAAGTGGGGAGATTTGTCAAATACCCTTTTTCCCCTCATGCAGTGGTAAAAACAAATTAGTTTAACCATACGAGGATTCGTCTATTGTAATTTAGCATAATACAAATATGAAATGGAAATAAATAGTCTGGTTGTACGACTGGTGCACGCACAACATTAGGTGTGGGCCTTGGCTCACGTCCAACATTGAGTGCAAGACATAGTGGCTACCCTACATTCGGCGCAACCACACATCTGCAACATATTTGGTGGAACTCGCTACCAAACAGACGAAGAAAGATCGTTACCGACTGTGGAGCCAGAATCCGGCGCGCACCACGCTCGAGAGAGACTCGCGCATGGGAGACGCATAAGTTGGATTCGCCCACCTCAGAAGGGATATGAATGTGATATGTAAGGAGTTACCGCCTGATTTATGGGAATCAGGACCCGAGATTTTGGAAAATCGACCTAAATCTAGTTTTCCGAGACAACCATAGCGATAGTCCAAAGTAGATGGTCTGCGGTACAGAGATAATGGATAAGGGGATCTAGGTACGGGTTGGGAATGTGTTAGGCACCCAACAACTGCCCGTCTGTGAGGACGGCCTCTACTTTGCGATTAAAGACTTTTAGGAAAATATATGATCGATACTAAGTTATGCTACATACACAAAAACAACTACACTACAGTAAGTAAGCCCCCTAAATCTACATGCCATGATCAAATAGTTCTGGGGCGAAAGATGCATACATCCATCTGTCTGAATGCAGCAATGGAAGCGGCGCGTGCCATCGGTAGGCCTACGTGCTAAGAGCACAGTGACGTGGACGTACTTTGTATCCACGCGCAAACAAGGGGTGTGATACATGCAATGTGTACACGTACATTCAAACATGTGATATGGTGTTGTATGCACCATACACTGAGGGATCACCTCCAACATAGGATGTGCCCAAAGACGACGAGAAGCAAGTGACGTGGACGTACTTTGTATCCACTCACAAACAAAGACGACGAGAAGTAAGTGACATGGACGTACTTTGTATCCACGCACCAACAAAGATAACGGAAACATATTCATGGACGCTCTTGGGTGTGAATCTGTAAGAGGACGATAAGCAGATTCATTGACGCTACGGGGCGTGAATCTGAAAGATGACGAAAGCAGATTTATGGACGCTACTGGGCGTAAATCTGAAGGATGACGAAAGCAGATTCATTGACGCTACGTGACGTGAATCTAAAGGATGGCGAAAGCAGATTTATTGACGCCACGGGGCGTGAATCTGAAAGATGACGAAAGCAGATTCATGGACGCTACTGGGCATGAATCTGAAGGATGACGAAAGCAGATTGATGGACGCTACTGGGCGTGAATCTGAAAGACAACGAAAGCAGATTCATTGACGCTACGGGGCGTGAATCTGAAGGGTGACGACAAGCAGATTCATTGACGCTATGGGGCGTGAATCTGAAAGACGACGATAAACAGATTCATTAAAACTATAGGGCGTGAATCTGAAAGTAGACGATGAGCAGATTCATTGACACTACGGGGCGTGAATTTGAAGGATGACGAAAAGCAGATCCATTGACACTACGGGGCGTGAATCTGAAAGGAGGACGAAAATAAATTCATTGATGCTACGGGGCGTGAATCTGAAAGGAGACGATGAGCAGATTCATTGACGCTACGGGGCGTGAATCTGGAAGGAGATGATGAGCAGATTCATTGACGCTACGGGGCATGAATCTGAAAGATGATGAAAGCAGATTCATTGACGCTACAGGGTGTGAATCTGAAAGACGATGAAAGCTGATTCATTGACGCTACGGGGTGTGAATCTGAAAGGAGACGATAAGCAGATTCATTGACGCTACGGAGTGTGAATCTGAAAGACGACGAAAGCAGATTCATTGATGCTACGGGGCGTGAATCTGAAAGATGACGAATGTTGGGACTCTTAAAGACAACGAAAGTAGAGTGTCCCGAAGGCGACAGTAGGTAGGTTCAACCCTTAGGCATGAACCTCAAAGACGACGAAAGTAGAGAATCTCCAAGACGACGAAAATGGAGAATCTCAAGGATGATGGTAAGCAGATTCATCCCGTAGGTGTGAATCTCAACGACGACGAAAGGCAAATTCAGTCCTTAGGCGTGAATCTGAAAGAGGAATCACGTCTAACATAGGACGTACCCAGAGACGAAAGGGGATCACACTATGCACGTGTGCCTGAGAAATGCGAGCGTCGGTGAGATGCGAATGATGCATGTCCTATGCTCTAGTATCGCTCGAAGGTATCTGCAGATTCCTAATCTGATTAAAGATGCTCTGACCCTATATGTATGAAGACCTCTAAGCTAAATGTGATGCATCTAGAAGAAGACATGTAAAATAAAGGTGAAGGTAGAATAGGAATTTCACATCAAGTAAAACCCTACACGCTCTCGAAAATAACATACAATCCTAGGCTAATGCAACCTAAAGCTACAAGCACGCAAAGCCTAACCCTAGGGTGAACTGAGCTAGAGACCTTAATCTCTATTATTATTTATTTTTAGGGTTTGACAAGTTATCATGCCCTTAGGCCCGACATGAGAGGATGTGGGTTCTTGGACCCGTAAGGAAGAGGATGGGATCCTATGGCCCGAGTGATGGTGATGGGCTTTGGGCCCTGAAAAAATGGATCTTAGCCCGTGGGCCTGGCCATGAAGGAATGGGCCGTAAAGCTCATAACAACCGATAGAGAGCCCGAAACCTGATGATTGGGGAGAGGAAAGAGGGCCCACCATGAAGGAATGGGCCCACAGGCCAAAATAGCTTATTCAGAGGTTTATTGAGTGTTTCGATCTAGAACTTGCAAAATAATCCAAACACTAATACAAGTCACTAGTTGCTTGAAATCAATAAACAAGCGAATTAAAGCAACTTATGATTCATAACTTTAAGCACAAAGACAAGAGTGCAAGCAATGTTCATTACACAAAAATATTTTTGCAAAAATGATGAAGTCACAGGCACGATGTCAATCATGTTAAACATGACAAAGTAGTAATACTAACTCATGTTGAAAAAGATGTACCATGCTCTATATGAAAAATACATCGTTGTCACATGCTTGTTTATTTCTCGCATGCATCAATTTTATATAAAAATCCATTATGCAAAACATTTAATGCGAAGATTTTAACCCATGTTCACGTAAACATCATGTGGCATGCATGTATGTCATTAAATATTTCATACAAACTAACATATATCACGTAATACATGCTAAAAATCACATGAAATGAAATTTATATTTGCTGCATTTTTATCGTCAAAATTGCATGCAAAATTTCATTGGATCATTAAAGCACCGTTACATCATCATTTCATCACATGAGATATGAGTTCAATAATTGAAGAAGATAAGTAGAATTATCGGAGAGGGATTGTTACCTAGTCGACACGAGCCCGTCGACCCGTTTGCAAAAAATCTCTCCCCGTGTCGATGTGCGATGGGGGTGATAAGCGGGCCCCACTCCGTCTCCAAGTGGAGAGAACCAAAATTCTTGGGATGCTTTGCAAAACTTTTTTTACAAATAACACGTGAGAGAAAAAGGAATGGAAAAACAAAAATAAACTAAAACTACTTTTTTGCAAAACTGTTTTTGCAAAAAACTTTCTTTTTGTTTTTTCCCTTTTTTGTTTTGAAAACAAAAATAAACTAAAACTAGTTTTTCGCAAAACTGTTTTTGCAAAAAAAAACTTCTTTTTTCTTTTGTTTTTCCTTATTTTTTGTTTTTTTTAAAAAAAAAACTTTTCCCTGATTTTTATTTTTTTTAAACAAAAAAAAACGTTTTTTTAACTGTTTTCTCCTTTTTTTTTCTTTTTTATCTTCTCCTTTTTTTCTCTCTCTTCCTCCCTCCTTCTCCCAACGTCTGTTGCAGACGATTTTCCTTTTTTTTTCTCTTCCTCTTTCCTCTTCTTCTTCTTTCTTCTTCCTTCTTCTCCCCCTCTCTACACGTATGTAACAGACGTGCTTTTTTTTCTTCTTTCTTCCTCTTTCCTCTTCTTTCTTTTTCTCCTCTTCTTCTTCTTTCTTCTTCCTTCTTCCCTCCTTCCTTGCATGTGTGTAACAGATGTTTCAAATTTTTTTTTTTCGGCTTCTCTCTCTCAACGATTCTCTCTTTCTGTTTTCCTCCTTTTCTCTCAATCTCCTCTCTCTCAATCCCTCTCCACAACTCTCAATCTCCATTCTCAGCTCTCACTCTCTCTTCTCAGCTCTCACTCCCTTTTTTTCACGTTTGAAATCTCTCCCCCTTTCTCTGTTTTCTCCTCAGCTCTCTCTCTCTCTCTCTCGATTCCCTCTCTCTCTCTCTCTCACTCTCCAGCTCTCTCTACCTCTCTGCTCTCTCTCTTGACCAGCCTTCTTCGTTCTCCCTCTCTTCTCTCCAGCTCACTCCCCCAATCTATCCCCGATTCTCTCTCTTATCTCTTTTTTCTCCCGACAGCCCCCCTTCCTTTCTCCCATACTTCCTCCCTGTTTTGGCCACCACGGCACGCACCTCCCATCCCTATTTTCTTTATATATTTTTTTTAATTTTTTTCAAATTTTTTGTTATTTTATGTGAAAAAAAATGTGAATGGGTCCCACCATTTTGAAAATTGATTTTCTTAACAAAATTCCTCAAAAATTGATTTTTTATGCAAAAACAAATGGTTTGGGACAAAATTGGGGTGGACCAACCCTGTCGCGACACGTGGTGACGCCCGGGGTTAAAAAGAAAATCCCATATTTCTTCGACTGAACTGGTTCGAGGTTCCTCGAGATTTAGTTCTCTTCTTGTTTCGGCCTTGGGCCAAATTCTGGACGAGTGAAGTGGAGCCTGTTTGGTCACATTAAAGCAATTTTCATCAAATTGTGCACATAAATCGAGGTGTGGCCAAAACGGGTATTTTCCCAGGGTGTGCGAAAATTTGGCGTCTACAGATGCCCCTCCTCGCTAGAGACCGGTTGCAGTCGAATGTCGTGGCCCGCATGCTTGATTTTTGCGCACCGATGAAATGGTCAAGTATAGAAGTCCAATAATCTAGGTTGTGAATTCGGCTAACCATTCGTAGTTAGCCGAAGCCGGGCACGAATTTCGCCGGTCTGCTCCCGAGCTAGTTCGGCTCTTACGATTGTATGTAGATTTATATTGTATTGTTGTCCTTGGTCAGACGGTCATTGGACATGCATGCTCCTGCCAACTTTGCCATGGCGAGGAGTGGTCCGCAATTCTTTGGCATTTTGCCGGGTTGTGTGTGTTTTGAAAGATAATTTTGAAAACCAGATCATTTTTCCTTTTGAAAGATCCATTTTAGCAATTTTTAATTTACCTAGATGGCGAGGGGAGATCTCTTGCTTGATCATTGTCGAGGGACTCGTGCGTCGTGCTAGGGTTTTTACACCACTCAATTATATCAACACTTCATCTTCTTCATTGATCTTGTTTGACTGACTGAAAATTAAGAAGGGAACGAGCTGTATCATTTCCCCCATTAAATAAGTTCATGCACCCTGCGCACTCTTCCCCTCACTTTTCCTCGAGAGAAAACAACCATCACATGCCTATGTGTGCTTTTAGTTTCTTTGACTCCACTTCATCATAAATGGGGGTAGTGGAGGTAGGTTCTCTTTCCAACTTTTCACGTGCTTCTTCAAACCTTTTCACGTGCTTCTATGTGAGGATTTAAGCAAACCCATTCTTCGTCCCTCTGAGTTCTATATATACCCGGTGTTTTAAGGTATGACATCCACACCAATCTTTTTCTATCTCGTTCTTCTTTCTTCTGCAACCCCTTTTTTGAGAGAATGGAGGCTTTCCATGCTTGGGTGCACAGTCTTGATGACTTTGAGAATTCTATCATCCGAGCTCACCGCCTCGGACATGTTTCTAGTCTTGTGGGGTTCCAATTAGACATGGACCTCTTGAGGGCGGCAGCCACCTGTTGGGTCCGTGATCTTCATATCTCCCGTTTCGGTTTCTACGACATGTGCTCCACCATTGAGGAATTTAGCAAAATTCTTGGCATTTCCTCAGATGGTCCTCTCTTCATTCCTCTTCCCGGCGGAGTTTCCCGTCTAAATTTTAGCCGCTTCTTGGGCAGGCGCTATCGCCACTCCTTTGACCATGTCTTTCTTCCAAATGGGGTGCATGTTGAAAACCTTGTTCGTCATTTCCGCCCATGCGAGGATCCTGAGGTTCGTTGTCGGGCATTGTGCATTGCACTTCTAGGCAAGTACCTGTTTCACATAGACGAACGGAGGTGCTCTCCACAGTGGCGGCTATTTTACAGCAAGCTAGAGTGGGTCGGGCTTATGTGCCTGCCATTTTGGGGGAGCTTTTCGATAGCTTAGACTTTTACGCCGAGACAAGGCAGATCTGGGATAGCCTCTACTTGCTTCAGGTATTCTCCTTTTTGAGCTCTTTTCATTGGCCTTCTCATCACTGCTGAGGTATTAATCCTTCCTGATTCTTTTGTAGATATGGCTTGTGGAACACCTGCGACTCAATGGCGCGATCGGAAATCGGGTATTGACCTTGAATATGATTCGAGTTCACCGGGAGCGTGGCTATCATGAGTGTCAACAAAAAGACACAGTAGGTTGGCTGCAGCATCTGTCCAACAGGGCTGTTCACTGGCATCTTCACTATTGGCCTGTGCGTCTGGAGTTTCTGAACACATATGGTCACAACATCGTGTCGATCTTGAGCTTTACACAGAGGACCTTTTATTGCCCGCTTCTCATCCTCAGGCAAGACAGGATTAATCAGCCTGTACCAGATCATTCCGGTCATTTCTTTGGTCCTGCTTCTATTACCTCTCGCATCATTATTGCCACTGCTCGTTCTTGGCATTTGCGACCTTCGATTGAGCCACCGATTCTTCCGGTGGAGAATCCCATACGTGTGGAGGGATACCGTCAATGGCGTACTTCCTTCCTCACTTTAGCACCTGCAGACGATGCTGCTGACGGACATGGAGGAAATGTAGAGGATTGATCGTGGCTTTCTCGTCTGCCTGAAAATGAAAACAAAGGAACTCCATTAGCGATGGACCCCTTTTTTCTCGTTTTTTTAGGGTCCATTGGTGTTATTTCCCTACAAAACTTGTTAGTTGCCATATGAGCAAGGTAAATTAAATAAAGAGAGTTTGGAACGTGTGCACCTTTGTAGTTTATTCACCGTTTTGTGTTCGATGAATCCATCAATTGTGCCATAACCGACAACTTTCACATGCCACTTATCGTGACCATTTATGCAAAAAACAATGCCTTTGCCTTTTTGGGAAATTTGCCTCAGATGCCTAAACTAGAGTCATGTAAAACATGCCCCTAGCGTCCTAGATTTTTCCTCGTAGGCTTCCCATCGGGCGAGGTTTTGAAAACAAAACATGCGCGTCCTTTAAAAATCTTTTCTAAAGCAGATACGACAAACACGTGATATTTTGTAAACCCCTCTTATCCTTTGTGGATTTTTGCCTCAGACGCCTAAACTAGAGCCATTTAAAACATGCCCTAAGCGTCCTAGATTTATCCTCATAGGCTCCCAGCTGGACAAGGTTTTTTTTTTTTTTTTTTTTAAATTTTTTTTGGGAAAAAGTGCAGAAACAGGGCAATTAGACCCCTTAGCTTGGATACGATTATGAATACTCGCCCGAATAGCAAAAGTCAAGTCGACATGTAGCCACTTTCTTTGGTTGACCTTGTATTGCTTCACCCTTTATCTTCTGACTTCGCTCGTTGGATCCGACGGGTGCCAACTTATCTAGAGACTTGAGTCCAGCATTGATATCGTTACCATTGGGAAGTCACGTTGTTCTGGATGAAAACTGTCTACACGTTTACCCGTGTTGTAGCTTGCTCTTTTAATTGTGTCTGCCGACTAGTGCTCTGGCTCTGAGGGTGTTGCTTTTCAAAGCTCACAAATGCGGATCAAATTTTCTCAAGTCTTTGTTTTTCTGACTACGAATTCTATTCTTGAATTTGTTTCCTTCTTCATTTTTTGGAGGTCCACCACCCTTCCCGTTGACTAAAGACTCGTGTCGCTCACATGGTCTATGAGGTCTTCTAGGTTGTAGCGTGGCTTAGGTCGGCTAGAAAGAAAGGATAAAGGCTTGAAAAATTGATGAGTCTGACTTTCCAAGGTTTCCCCTCTTTTTACTACTGCCCTTTGCTTAACTTAGGGCTTGTGAGTATTCATTGCTTTGCTTTTTTGGATCTTACATTTTTTTTTGGATTTTGGATTTTTCAATTTTTTCAATGTTTTTGAATTTTTCAGATTTTTTTGGGTTTTCTATATTTTTTCCTTTTTTGGGTTTTTTTATATTTAATTTTTTTGGATTTTTGGATATTGTTGCCCCTAGGGCAGAAACACATGTACAAACAAGAAGATAAAATTTCTCCGATTTAGAGAGGGGATTATTTGCTATATACAAAGGAAAAGCTTAGGCTCAAACTCGTTTTCTAGCGGAAATGAAGTTTCAACTGGGTTCTTTTGGAAATTTGGGTATCGGCCAATGAAATGCCTCATTTTTGGACCTTTGTCGGCTTCACTTGCCCCTAGTCTAAGAGTCGAGTGGTCACGTCAAGCGTAGTATTTCTTGAGTTGGTCCGCATTTGTAGGCCTTTGATGCTCAATCCCATCAAGATCTGTCAATCGGACAGCCATCCCTGGAAGGATGTTCTTAATGATGTAGTGACCTTCCCAATTGGGTTTGAACTTGCCCCTTGCGTTAGAATGATCTACGTGCCTGATTTCTTTGAGCACAAGGTCTCCTATGCTCAAGTTTCTTGGTCGGACTTTCCCAATTGGGTTTGAACTTGCCCTTTGGTAAGACTGTGCATGACATGCTGCGTCCATCCTTTTCTCATCAATGCAGTTCAAAGCGTCTACCTTGGATTGGATCCAATCAGCTTCATCCTCGGTTCCTTCCATTAGAACTCTGAGGGTTGGAATTTCCGTTTCGATTGGAATCACGACCTCCATTCCGTATACAAGAGAAAATGGTGTCGCCCCTGTTGGTGTTCGAATTGAAGTGCAATAGGCCTATAACGCATAGGGCAACTTGTCGCTCCAGTCCTTATAAGTCACAATCATCTTTTTTAAGATCTTGACTAATGTCTTGTTGACAGCCTCCACCGCACCATTAGTTTGCAGCCTGTGAGGTGACGAGTTGTGGTACTGGATCCTATATTTGTCAAACAAATGGCGTACCTCAGAACCGATGAAGTTTGGACCATTATCTGAGATGATTTCGTGAGGCACTCCATATCTGTAGATGATGTGATTTTGGATGAACTTCGCGGTGGGGGCCGACTTGATACTTTTACACGAGATGGCTTCTACCCATTTTGTGAAATAGTCGATTGCGACGATGATGTGGTCATGTCCATTTGATGAAGATGGGCATATCTTGTCTATCACATCGATCCCCCCATGTTGAGAAAGGCCAAGGCGACGTCAGATAATTTAGGTTTGCTGGGGGAACATGGATCAAATCTCCATGTATGTGGCATTCATGACATTTTCTGATGAACTTTTCATAGTCAGTATCCATTGTTCGCCAGTAGTACCCATACCTGTGGATCTTTTTAGCCACATTCGACCACTCATGTGTGGACCACATACTCCAGCATGGACTTCTTCCAGAATTTTCAGTGCTTCATCCTTGTCTACGCATCTTAGCAGTGTATTATCAAAGGACCTCTTGAATATATGACCTCCACATAGAGCGAACCATGAGGCCCATGATCTAATAAACCATTGATCTCTCCTGGTCACGCCTTCTGGGTATTCTTGGGTCTCCAAAAATCTTTTAATGTCTGCATACCAAGGCTCGTTAAGCTCTTGCTCTTCGAACTCTTGCGCTTGGTAACAGTATGCGGGTTCATCTCTTTGGACTACCTCAATTGGTCGAACAGTAGCTCCTTTTGGAACAATTAGCCAAGATGATAACACTGCTAAAGTATTTGCACAGTAGTTTTTGTTTCTGAATACATGATGGAATTCGACTTCATCAAACTCGTCGACCAATTTCAAGAGGTACTCATGATAGGGTACCAACTGTCCGTTCTTCACCTTCCACTCACCCTGAACTTGCATAATGATCAGAAGAGAATCTCCGTAAACGATTAATCTTTTGACTGATAGGGCAAGGGCTGCCTTCAAACCAGCGATGCAAGCTTTATACTCTGTTATGTTATTCGTACAAGGAAACCCCAATCTGATGGCGACAGGTGTTCTGACTCCTTCAGGAGATACAAGCATTGCCCCTACTCCTCTGCCTATCTTA
>MVGT01003297.1:319282-331889 GCA_002174775.1 Macleaya cordata
ATAACACTGCTAAAGTATTTGCACAGTAGTTTTTGTTTCTGAATACATGATGGAATTCGACTTCATCAAACTCGTCGACCAATTTCAAGAGGTACTCATGATAGGGTACCAACTGTCCGTTCTTCACCTTCCACTCACCCTGAACTTGCATAATGATCAGAAGAGAATCTCCGTAAACGATTAATCTTTTGACTGATAGGGCAAGGGCTGCCTTCAAACCAGCGATGCAAGCTTTATACTCTGTTATGTTATTCGTACAAGGAAACCCCAATCTGATGGCGACAGGTGTTCTGACTCCTTCAGGAGATACAAGCATTGCCCCTACTCCTCTGCCTATCTTACTGTGGGTTCCATCGAAGTACATTCTCGAAGGTGCCACTTCTTCTGCTTCTTCTAGTTCTGTTGCCAATATCTTCTCATCAGGGAACTCTGTTACCACTGTTGTTTTATCAGAAAGTGGATGGGCGGCAAGATGGTCAGCTACTGCTCTCCCTTTTATGGACTTTTGTGTGACATAAGTTATGTCGAATTTTGATAAAAGCAGCTGCCATCTAGCAGTTCTCCCAGATAACGCTAGCTTCTCAAACAAATATTTGATTAGATTCATCCGTGCGAGCAGCTGGATTGAGTGTGACAGCATGTAATATCTGAGCCTTTTCGCGGCCCACACCAACGCGAAGCAAGTCTTCTCTAAAGGTGTGTACTTTATCTTATATCCGAACAAAGTCTTGTTGATGTAGTAAATGACTCTTTCTTTACCGCTATCTTCATGGTATTGCCCTAGAGCTGCTCCCACTGCAGTGTCGGTAACAGAGATGTATAGGATCAAAAGTTTTCCCGGGACAAGCGGGACCAGTGCTGGAGGGCTCAGCAGATAATCTTTAATTCTGTCGAATGCCTTCTGGCAATCTTCATTCCATTTCTTGGGAACATCTTTTCTTAGCAATTTGAAGATAGGCTCACAAATGGGCGTGAGCTGAGCTATGAATCTGCTGATGTACTGAATCCTTCCTAGAAACCCTCGAATCTCTTTTTCATTGCGAGGTGGCGGCATGTTTGCAATGGCCTTCACTTTGGCTGGATCAACTTCGATACCTCTATGGCTGACGATGAATCCTAATAATTTCCCTGATTTAACCCCGAATACACATTTACTAGGGTTGAGCCTTAGCTTGAATTTCCTTAGACGCTTGAAGAGCTTGGTCAAGTCCTTAATGTGATCCTCTTTTCTTTCCGATTTGGCAATCATGTTATCCACATAAACCTCTAATTCCTTGTGGATCATGTCGTGGAAGAGAGTGGTCATGGCCCTTTGGTAAGTAGCTCCAGCGTTCTTAAGTCCGAACGGCATTACTCTATAGCCATATACTCCCCAAGGTGTAATGAACGATGTCTTCGCCATGTCCTCTTCTGCCATCTTGATCTGATTGTATCCGGAGAACCCATCTATAAAAGATAACAAACCGTGGCCAGTGGCATTGTCGACTAGTATGTCAATGTGTGGTAATGGGAAGTCATCTTTCAGACTCGCCTTGTTGAGGTTCCTGTAATCAATGCACATTCGAACTTTTCCATCCTTCTTGGGTACTGGCACAATGTTTGCTAACCAATCTGTATATGTAACTAGGACCAGGAACTTTGCATCCAACTGCTTGGAGATTTCTTCTTTGATCTTCACTGTCCATTTCGGTCTCAATCTTCTGAGCTTTTGTTTAACTGGTCTAGCATCAAGATAAGTAGGTAGCCTATGAACCACCATTTCAGTATCTAGTCCTGGCATGTCCTCATATGACCAAGCAAAGATATCTTTGTACTCCTTTAAAAACTCAATCATAGCCTCCCGTTCATATAGAGATAAGGTGGTACCAATCTTGACCAACTGAGGTTGGTTTTCAGAGTTCAGGTTTATCAATTCAGAGTCTTCCTCAGTTGACGGCAACCTATCTTCATGCCGATCCAGCAACTCCTAGATCTCCTCAGGCATTTCCTCTCGGATAGCGACCCAGTCGTCTTCTTCGGGCTCGAATTCATATTCATTGCCAATTTCGAGGTCACATATTGCTTCTTCAAAATCATTTATGCACAAAACATCTTTTTGGTTTTTTGACTTTTCAATTTTTTGTAGTTTTTGAAAATCTTTTGATTTTTTTGGTTTTTTGAAAATAATAGAGAACTCAAAGCAGAAACAAAATCTGTTGGGGACCACACTTCTTCCTCTTCAGACGAGGATGCCCCTTCTCCCAATTGATTCAGGTTGTTTTTTTTAGGGTGCCCGATGTTGTGGCACCAGGAGACTTATATGCAAAATGGTTAGTATCGCCAACAAGATTATCATTAACAGAACGGACAAAGAGATGAGGTTGGAGGTCCATATCTTCAGAAATCATATGGACCAGTTGCTACCTGCGAGGCTTTCATGCGATTCTCCTTTTGACCTTTCGCGGTCGATGTCCGCCTGATAATTGATTGTTTGAGGAGATACTTCTATTACCTATGTGATAAGGCACTCTGAGCTGGATGCGATCTTTTTCTTTCGAACAGGCTGAAGGCGCGCTCGAAATTGCAGTGCTGTCATCCTCTTCTTGCAAGGAGGGAGATATTTGCGGTATTCTTCTCCTGTCCTCTTCTTGCTCAGAGGTTTGAAGGCTGCACAATATTCCTCTGCATTTGCCCATTGGGTCTTCGATGCTATGTACTCCTCGACGGTCATCCTTCTCAAGCTGGAGGTTGCTGTGTCGTCCAACTCTGAGTCCTCAGAGATCGTGCGAACACTCGGACCACTCTGCTGCTCGGGACAGGATTCTGTGTATAGCTGGTTGATCCCTATCAGCAGTATATAATCCGATTTGTTCTTGAACAAATTTCATGTGGGCCTCGATTACCTCGCATGCCCCAAAAATGGAGTTTAGATTTCAGGTGAATTTCAGCTCACACGACCCCTTAGGGACACGTGCATACTCTTACACGCGTGTGACCTGGAAGGTACCTCTTTTGAAATACAACCACCTTTTTTGTTAAAAAATGGACACGTCATACTCTTGTGTGCGTGTACAACCCAGTGGGTACATTTTTTGAAATTCCATTCTTTAAAAATTGGACACATGCATTTGGCGTACGTGCAGAACCTATGAGATTCCTTTTTTGAAATGCCATGTTTAGAAATTGGACACATGCATCTAGCGCACGTGAACGACCTATGAGGTTCCTTTTTTGAAATACCATGTTTAGAAATTGGACACATGCATCTGGCACACGTGAATGACTTATGAGGTTCCTTTTCAAAATTGGACACGTACATATTTGATGTACGTGACTGACCCAGTGGGTACATTTTTTGAAATTTCGTTGTTTGGAAATTGGACACATGCATCTGGCGCACGTGAGCGACCCAGTGGGTACATTTTTTGAAATTCCATTGTTCGGAAATTGGACACATGCCTCTGGCGCACGTGAACGACCTATTAGGTTCCTTTTCGAAATTGAGAGCGTGTATCAATTGACTCAGTTCTTTGAACTCCCAGACCGACTTTTGAAATTTGATTCGCACAGTGGTTGTGGAATATTTTGCTCCGAGTTTAGCGGTAAATTTTTTGAGAGACCCGAACGAGTAACTCTACATTAGAAGAATCCTCAAAATAGTTCTCTCAAAGAATATTCATCTTTTGCTCCTGGATTCCACTAAAAAGAAGAACCCTTTATGAGTATCTCATTATCTTTTCTTCCTCTTTTCATTTTCGACTTTTAGATGAGCTGTCACTTTGAGGATAAGGAGGGCTAATCTAGAAAGAAGAGCCCTTGGATTCCACTCAAAGTTTTTATTTCTCTTGCTCTTGAAAGAGTAGAGCTCTCAAGGGTTCAAAGAGAGTAAATCTATGAAGAAGGACTCTCAGACATCTGCCCCTAGTAAAAGGATTTTTTTTTTGCAAACACAGGGAAAACTAGTTAATATCAAAATGCCTCTACAGTGAATTATGCCTCGAAAATTGTGCGACATAAATGCAATCCTTTGGGTTAATCCTAGGGATACATCTATCGCCACTATATGCATGATGGGCTCAACTAGACTCTGTATTTGGGTAAAGGTTCGGGTCACCTCGGCAATATATACCTCGCAGCCCGATGACTGGTCATTAGTACAAGGCGGAGGGTGTGGCGTTTCGGTCGTTATTCCCATATGACCACCCAGTCGGGACGAGACCTACCGCAACCACGGGTTTTGTTTCCTATAGGTTCACAAAGAATATGAGATGCAAATGCAAATACAAATGAATGGGTGCGTGCAGTGTGTGTGTGCAAGCCCGAGAAGTGTATGATCATATTATCCGTAAAATTCTTTAATTGCTTTTCGAGTTAGATCCCTAAAATCCACAGTGGAGTCGCCAGTCTGTGGAGAAAGAATCCGGTGCGCACCACTCTCGAGAGAGACTCGCGCGTGGGAGACGCATATGTTAGATTCGCCCACCATGAAAATCACAAAACCCTATAAAAATATGGGACCCTTTAAAGCATCTAAAGTGGGGAGATTTGTCAAATACCCTTTTCCCCTCATGCAATGGTAAAAAAAATTAGTTTGACCATACGAGGATTCGTCTATTATAATTTAGCATAATACAAATCTAAATGGAAATAAATAGTCTGGTTGTACGACTGGCGCACGCACAACATTAGGCGTGGGCCTTGGCTCATGTCTAACATTGAGTGCAAGACATAGTGGATGCCCTACATTCGGCGCAACCACACATCTGCAACATATGTGGTAGAACTCGCTAAAAACAAACGAAGAAAGATCGTTACCGACTGTGGAGCCAAAATCTGGCGCGCACCACGCTCGAGATAGACTCGCGCGTGGGAGACGCATAAGTTGGATTCACCCACCTCAGAAGGGATATGAATGTGATATGAAAGGAGTCGCCACCTGATTTATGGGAACCAGGACCCGAGATTTTGGAAAATCGACCTAAATCTAGTTTTCCGAGAAAACCATGGCCATAGTCCAAAGTAGATGGTCTGCGGTACAGAGATAATGGATAAGGGGATTTAGGTACAGGTTGGGAAGGTGTTAGGCACCCAACAACCGCCCGTCTGTGAGGACGGCCTCTACTTCGTGTTTAAAGACTTTTAGGGAAATATATGATCGATACTAAGTTATGCTACATACACAAAAACAACTGCACTACAGTAAGTAAGCCCCCTAACTCTACGTGCCATGATCAAATAGTTCTAGGGCGAAAGATGCATACATCCATCTGTCTGTATGCAGCAAAGGAGGCGACGCGTGCCATCGGTAGGCCTACGTGCTAAGAGCACAGTGACGTGGACGTACTTTGTATCCACGCGCAAACAAGGGGTGTGATACGTGCAATGTGTACATGTACACTCAAACATGTGTTATGGTGTTGTATACACCATACACTGAGGGATCACCTCCAACATAGGATGTGCCCAAAGAAGACGAGAAGAGTGTGACGTTGACGTACTTTGTATCCACGCACCAACAAAGATGACGGAAACAGATTCATGGACGCTTTTGGGTGTGAATCTGTAAGAGGACGATAACCAGATTCATTGACGCTACGGGGCGTGAATCTGAAAGATGACGAAAGCAGATTCATGGACGCTACTGGGCGTAAATCTGAAGGATGACGAAAGCAGATTCATTGACGCTACGGGACGTGAATCTGAAGGATGAAAAAAGCAGATTCATTAACGCTACGGGGCGTGAATCTGAAGGATGACGAAAGCAGATTCATGAACACTACTGGGCGTGAATCTGAAGGATGACGAAAGCAGATTCATGGATGCTACTGGGCATGAATCTGAAAGACGACGAAAGCAGATTCATTGACGATATGGGGCGTGAATCTGAAGGGTGACGATAAGCAGATTCATTGACGCTACGGGGCGTGAATCTGAAATACGACGATAAACAGATTCATTAACACTATGGGGCGTGAATCCGAAAGGAAACGATGGGCAGATTCATTGACGCTACAGGGCGTGAATCTGAAGGATGACGAAAAGTAGATCCATTGACGCTACGGGGCGTGGATCTGAAAGGAGGACGAAAACAGATTCATTAACGCTACGGGGCGTGAATCTGAAAGGAGACGATGAGCAGATTCATTGACGCTACGGGGCGTGAATCTGAAAGATGACGAAAGCAGATTCATTGACGCTACGTGACGTGAATCTGAAAGACGACGAAAGCAGATTCATTGACGCTACGGGGCGTGAATCTGAAAGGAGACGAAAAGCTGATTCATTGATGCTACAGAGGGTGAATCTAAAAGACGACGAAAGCAGATTCATTGACGCTACGGGGCGTGAATCTGAAAGATGACGAATGTTGGGACTCTTAAAGACGACGAAAGTAGAGTGTCCGGAAGGCGACGGTAGGCAGGTTCAGCCCTTAGGCGTGAACCTCAAAGACGACGAAAGTAGAGAATCTCCAAGACGACGAAAATGGAGAATCTCAAAGATGATGGTAAGTAGATTCATCCCATAGGCGTGAATCTCAACGACGACGAAAGGCAGATTCAGCCCTTAGGCGTGAATCTAAAAGAGGAATCACGTCCAACATAGGATGTACCCAGAGACGAAAGGAGATCACACTATGCACGTGTGCCTGAGAAATGCGAGCGTCGGTGAGACGCGAATGATGCATGTCCTATGCTCTAATATCGCTCGAAGGTATCTACAGATTCCTAATCTAATTAAAGATGCTCTGACCCTATATGTATGAAGACCTCTAAGCTAAATGTGATGCATCTAGAAGAAGACATGTAAAACAAAGTTGAAGGTAGAATAGGAATTTCACATCAAGTGAAACCCTACACGCTCTCGAAAACAACACACAATCCTAGGCTAATGCAACCTAAAGCTACAAGCACACAAAGCCTAACCCTAGGGTGAACTGAGCTAGAGACCTTAATCTCTATTATTATTTATTTTTAGGGTTTGGCAAGTTATCAGGCCCTTAGGCCCGACATGAGAGGATGTGGGTTCTTGGACCCGCAAGGAAGAGGATGGGATCCTATGGCCCGAGTGATGGTGATGGGCTTTGGGCCCTGAAAAAAATGGATCTAGGCCCGTGGGCCTGGCATGGAGACGGGCCCTTAGGCTCAAGCTCAAGAAATGAGTCGTAAAGCTCATAGCAACCGATAGAGAGCCCAAAAGCTGAAGATTGGGGAGAGGAAGGAGGGCTCGCGGGCCCATCACAGATGGATGGGCCCGCAGGCTAAAATAGCTTATTCAGAGGTTTATTGAGTGTTTCGATCTAGAACTAGCAAAATAATCCAAACACTAATACAAGTCACTAGTTGCTTGAAATCAATAAGCAAGCGAATTAAAGCAACTTATGATTCACAACTTTAAGCACAAAGACGAGAGTGCAAGCAATGTTCATTACGCAAAAATGTTTTTGCAAAAATGATGAAGTCACAGGCACGATGTCAATCATGTTAAACACGACAAAATAGTGATACTAACTCATGTTGAAAAAGATGTACCATGCTCCATATGAAAAAGACCTCGTTGTCACATGCTTGTTTATTTCACGCATGCAGCAATTTTATATAAAAATCCATCATGCAAAACATTTAATACGAAGATTTTAACCCATGTTCACGTAAACACCATGTGGCATGCATGTATGTCATTAATTATTTCATGCAAAACTAACATATATCACGTAATACATGCTAAAAATCACATGAAATAAAATTTACATTTGCCGCATTTTTATCGTCAAAATTGCATGAAAAATTTCTTTGGATCATTAAAGCACCGTTACATCATCATTTCATCACATGAGATATTTGTTCAATAATGGAAGAAGATAAGTAGAAAGATCGGAGAGGGATTGTTACCTAGTCGACAAAAGCCCGTCGACCCGTTTGCAAAAAATCTCTCCCTGTGTCGATGTGCGATGGGGGTGATAAGCGGGCCCCACTCCGTGTCCAAGTGGAGAGAACCAAAATTCTTGGGATGCTTTGCAAACTTTTTTTTACAAATAACACGTGAGAGAAAAAGGAATGAAAAAACAAAAATAAACTAAAACTACTTTTTTGCAAAACTGTTTTTGCAAAACTGTTTTTGCAAAACTGTTTTTGCAAAAAACTTTCTTTTTGTTTTTTCCCTTTTTTGTTTGGAAAACAAAAATAAACTAAAACTAGTTTTTCGCAAAACTGTTTTTGCAAAAAAAAAAAAAAATCTTTTTTCTTTTGTTTTTCCCTGTTTTTTTGTTTATTTTAAAAAAACTTTTTCCTGATTTTTGTTTTTTTAAACAAAAAAACGTTTTTTTAACTGTTTTCTCCTTTTTTTTTCTTTTTTCTCTTCTCCTTTTTTTTTCTCTCTCTTCCTCCCTCCTACTTCTTCCAACGTCTGTTGTAGACGATTTTCCTTTTTTTTTCTCTTCCTCTTTCCTCTTCTTCTTCTTTCTTCCTCCTTCCTTCCTCTTCTTCTTCTTTCTTCTTCCTTCTTCTCCCCCTCTCTACACGTTTGTAACAGACGTGTTTTTCATTTTTTTTCTTCTTTCTTCCTCTTTCCTCTTCTTTCTTTTTCTCCTCTTCTTCTTCTTCTTTCTTCTTCATTCTTCCCTCCTTCCTTGCACGTCTGTAACAGACGTTTTAAATTTTTTCTTTTTTTGTTTTTTTTCGGCTTCTCTCTCTCAACGATTCTCTCTCTCTCTGTTTTCCTCCTTTTCTCTCAATCTCCTCTCTCTCAGTCCCTCTCTACAGCTCTCAATCTCCCTTCTCAGCTCTCACTCCCCTTTTTTTTCACGTCTGAAATCTCTCCCCCTTTCCCTGTTCTCTCCTCAGCTCTCTCTCTCGGTTCCCTCTCTCTCTCTCACTCTCCAACTCTCTCTCTCTCACTCTCCAGCTCTCTCTACCTCTCTGCTTTCTCTCTCTCGACCAGCCTTCTCCGTTCTCACTCTCTTCTCTCCAGCTCACTCCCCCCAATCTATCCCTGATTCTCTCTCTTATCTCTTTTTTCTCCCAACAGCCACCCTTCCTTTCTCCCATACTTCATCCCTGTTTTGGGGAAGGTGTGTGGCCACCATGACACGCATCTCCCATCCCTATTTTCTTTATATTTTTTTTTAAATTTTTTTCAAAATTTTTGTTATTTTATGTGAAAAAATGAGAATGAGTCCCACCATTTTGAAAATTGATTTTCTTAACAAAATTCCTCAAAAATTAATTTTTTTTATACAAAAACAAATGGTTTGGGAAAAAATTGGGGTGGACCGACCCTGTCGCGACACGTGGCAACGCCCGGGGTTAAAAAGAAAATCCCATATTTCTTCGACTGAACTGGTTCGGGGTTCCTCGAGATTTGGTTCTCTTCTTGTTCCGACCTTGGGCCGAATTCTGGACGAGTGGAGTGGAGCCTGCTTGGTCACATTAAAGCAATTTTCATCAAATTGTGCACATAAATTGAGGTGTGGCCAAAACGGGCATTTTCCCGGGGTGTGCGAAAATTTGGCGTCTACACCGACAACGTAGCTCTTATCTATATATATAATAATTCTCCCCGGAGTTTTTTAAACCTCTACTCTTAGGTGAAGTTTTTATTACTCTCCTTCCATATAACTCATAAGCTTTAAAGCCCAAGTTTTTTCTACAAGATGTTTTATTACTCTCCTCCTAATAACTATCCTTAAAACAATTCATTTAAATCATTTCCCTAAATCTCTTTACCTTCATAATTACCCTCCTTAAAATTATCTCACTTAAAGTTTATTCTAAGAGACTAACTAATTTCGCTCACTTCAATTTCCCTCTCCCCAAAATGCGCCTCTCTTTATTTAATTTCTCACTTTTTTATACTCTAAGCAATTAATCATTTCTCTTAATGTCTCTCTCCACCTCACTTTTTCTATATGTTAGCAGATACACTACTCTCTATTAAATTACAAAATTTAATAACTTTTAAATAAAGTCTTCATTCATAATAAAACCTTTGAGCATTATTTAAAATAATAAATATTTATGTAAACAAGTTTAGTTATAAAAGTTATTTATAATTTGATTAGTTATTTTATTTGAATTAGATAAAATATTTTATTAATCATAAAATTGTTTATAAGTTTATTTTTGTTATTTCATATATTGTATTAAATTTTTTTGTTTTCTTTTTTTAAATATCGCCTGTGCTAATTAGCATGGGTGTAAAAACTTGTTGATAATAATACCTATATTATATAATACATATGACATAGGGTAAATTAGCGGTAGTACTACGGTATACACGTTTGTATTCCAAGACCTCCCATAAGCAACAATTTTATAGGAATGATACACAACCAGTAGACCATTCACACATGTAGTTTGGATGTCCAAACGCGCTACGCGCGATGTCCATTATCCCCACCACCACCACCGGATCCACTCCACGCGATTCTACGGTCAAATATAAATTAGGTGTAAATAAATAACTATGGCCATGGAACACATCTGATATTTCGTAAAAGAACATAAGGTTATTTTGGTCATTTACTATGGCCACTGGACACATTTAGTATTTCTTAAAGGGTGAAGGACAAACTTGTCTCAAAAATCTTAAAGGGTCAAGGACAAACTTATCTATTTGCAAAAGTGAATGGGTTGAATAAGTCGTAGCCGTCGGATGAATTAAGTGGATCGTCATTATTAAGTCGTAGCCTTCGGATAGATTAAGTGGATCGTCATTAAAATTGTGAGTAAGGCCATTTCAGTAACTCAATATAACTTGGTGGATTGAAATAAAGCCGTTGATGGGGAATAAAAAAAGATTCCTTCTTATGTTTTAGCCGTTGATGGCTATACATAAAAAGAAACCGTCATGTTTCAGTCGTCAATGGCTATACGTAAAAAGATACCGTCCTGTTTTCGCATCCCCACCAGCACCAGCATCACCACCGGATCCACTCCACGTGACTTCAAGTGCGTGTGATTCGTATAATGGTTGTCCATCCAAACTACATGCGCGAAGCATGTGTGATGCGTAAAATGGTTATCCATCCTCCCTACACTCGCTTCGTGCCTGTAGTTTGGATGTCCAAACGCTCTTCGCGCATTTCGTCAATGCGTGCTTCGCATCCCCACCACCACCAGCACCGCTACCGGATCCACTCCACGTGACTCCACCGTCAAATGTAAATCAGGTGTAAATAAATAACTATGGTCACGGAACACATCCGGTATTTCGTAAAAGAACATAAAGTTATTTTGGTCATTTACTATGACAACTAGACACATCTTGTATTTCTTAAAGGGTGAAGGATAAACTTGTCTCAAAAACCTTAAAGGGTCAATGACAAACTTGTCTATTTGCAAAAGTGAATGGGTTGAATAAGTCGTAGCCGTCAAATGAATTAAGTGGATCGTCGTTAATAAGTTGTAGCCTTTGGATGGATTAAGTAGATCGTCATTAAAATTGTGAGTAGGGCCCTGTAACTCAACATAACTTGGTGGATTGAAATAGAGCTGTTGATGCAGAATAAAAAAAAAGATTCATTCTTATGTTTTAGCCGTTGATGGCTATACATAAAAAGAAACCGTCTTATTTCAGCCGTTGATGGCTATACATAAAAGATACCGTCATGTTTTAATATACGAGACCTCTTGCACCTAACGCATTTTAGCCATTAAATTTGTTACAACAATTAATAAATAAATATATAATTAGAATTTAAAAAACAAAATAAAATATTTATTAAAAACCCATTTTTCTTAGAATAGTAAAAAATATTCAGAAATAAGTTATCTACAAACATTAGTTTTCAAGAAATTTAATATGTTGTAAGTAAAAAACTTTGCTTACCTCCACATCTACGCCTTTCATAGTCAAATCCAATGCAAAACTCTTTAAAATCAACCTGCAATTCAAAAAAATTGAACTAAGACAACTCAGAATTTTACGACAAAAAAAATAAAAAATCAACAAAATTCAATTAAAAATAATAAATAAAGAGAGATTGATAAGACGAAAAATATGGTTGAATAGTAGTTCTCTAATATTTGAAGTAAAATTTGTAACTTCTTTTATTTTAAATTTCTAATTATGCTATTATTTTTGTATTATTTAAAATTTCTATTCAATAGAAAAATTTACTATTTAATAGGGATAGAATATGAAAAGTATAATTTGGGATCTCAATAACTAACTCTAACATCTTTAAATGAGCAACTGCCATTACATTGTGGTTTCAAACATTGTTTAAGATAAAATGGTCCAAGACACGTGTGTTGGCCCACATTCAAGTGGCTACGTGGGAGATTTCTCAGTGCGCGACAAAAGTCTCTGATGTCATTTTGCGTTGTTAATCGGACCTTACTCGATAGCTGAGTTTATCCAAAAGACAAGCTGGTCTATGTATTCTTGGAAAGCAGTAAAGATCCTGTACTACAGCACCTACCATTTGTTGTTACACCCTGAACCAAACCTACTTTCCAACTGTCAAAACAGTCAGATATCAGTAGGACCCACGATTTTGCAATATTTTCATACGAATAATATGCGGAGTAGGAGAGCTATTAAACTCTGTAGAGTACTGAATCATAATCAATTCAGACACGTAAGACTCGTGAAACATATTATAAAACTCTCCGACTGCAGCAGCCAC
>MVGT01003297.1:331996-375983 GCA_002174775.1 Macleaya cordata
CAGAAAACCAAAAAAAAAAAAACCCTAATTTCCTCTTCATTTGCTTCTTCTTCTTTTTTCCTCTCTGATTCACGGTGGTTAAGTTAATTCTCTGAAATTTGAGCATTTCAAGAGTTAATCCACCTCAGAAATTTCTGTAATCTTCTTACGAACGAGAATTCATTGAGTTCTTCAAATTTTTTCAAATTTTTGGAGCATTTTTTCATCCTTCTTCAAATTTCTGGGTTTTGGTGGTTTATTATTGTTTCAACAAAAAAATCCAGGGATTATTTTTCCTCAAGTTTGTTAATTCATCCTCATTTAGACTCTAATCTTAATAAGCGTTATTACGGTTTCTACTCCTGGGTTTTGATTTTCAGGAGTAGTAGAATTTTTATTTAGTTTTCGGTGCTTATTTATTAGTTTATTTCAATCAGAACTCAGAAGAAGTGTTATTTTAGAAGTTCTTATTTTGAGGGTTTTAGGGCTAGCGGTGGTTGAAATGACGATCATTTCCTTACCTGGTAGCTCTGGGTATTTGAATCCGACGCCCGGGAAAAAGGTTACATATTTCAGCAACCGTTATGTACTGGGGTTGACTCTCACTGCTGGTATCGGTGGATTGTTGTTTGGGTACGATACAGGTATAAAAAAACACTATCTTGTCTATTTAAGTGATGAATATTATGGGATCAGAATTGCTTGGCTCAAAATTTTTTTAATTTTTTTTTGATAAAAAAAAAAAGAAGTAGAGATTTATATGAACTTGCGTAGGTCAATTTTGAGAAAAAGGGAGAAGGGCAGAAGCCTTCTGTTCATGCCTTCTAATACATGAATTCAACTATTCAATAACAGTGTTTTTTGGGGTCAAAATTTTTTCCCCATCATAAAGAGATTAGTATGAACTTGCTTGGGTCATTGTTTTTATCAGTAAGTACTTGCTTGGGTTAATTTTGACTAGAAAAACTTTTTAGACCAAATGAACTCAGGTAGATGATTTTAACTAATCAATTAAAAATGTTTTTTTTTTGTTTGTGAGAGACTATAGAAGAATATTGCCAAAGGTCCTGAAAGAGCCATCGATCCAAAGATCTGTGGTTGCAGCTCCTTAGGTTATCCGTTTCAAGTTTGAAAATGTCTTTGGTATATGAATGAATTTAAGACAATGATGTAGCCAAGAAGTATGTCTGGTTGTCCAATTTTTACCTCGATATTTTTGTTATGTTTGATGCTCACGTGAAAGCAATTTACACATGGTTGAACGCTCCTTTTATAATTTTGATTTGCAATACGAAAATGATGGAATATGGGGTTTGTGGAAGTCACCATTTCTAGAGTCTAATATCTATTTCTAACGGTGCTACTAGTGGTTCCTGTTTTTCGTAATTCAATTGGAGATTCTCAGGGATCGTTCTATTGAGCATTTAAAATTAACTGCAGTATTGGGGAGTTTAAATTGTGAAATTCTTGTGGTTATGGTACCTTTTTTCAGTATTGCTATAGGGCTTGAAAATTTATTTAGAATGTTTATTGATTCTCATGATAATTATTTGCGAGAAATCACTGTAGGCCTGTAGAGGGATTTTGTGTTATCTCTGTGAAGCATCCTTTATAATTTTCAATCACACTGTAGGTTTACCCAGCAAAGAGAACAAAAGGTTTGTTGTTAGCAAAGCAAAAAAGAGAAAAAATGTACATATCTGTTTAGATGTCTTATGTCTCAGGTAATTGTTGGTTGGTTTCAGGTGTTATTTCAGGGGCTCTTCTGTACATTCGAGACGATTTTCAGGAGGTTAACAACAATAACTTTCTACAGGTATGAGTTCTAGAATACCCCTGACATTATATCATTTGATGAATTTCTCTTGAAGGTATTGAATCCTCAAATGGCAGGAAACAATTGTTAGCATGGCAATCGTAGGAGCAATTATTGGGGCTGCAGTTGGGGGTTGGATGAATGATGCTTATGGACGTAAGAAAGCTACTCTTATTGCTGATGTAATCTTTGCAATTGGATCGATTGTCATGGCTGCTGCGCCAAATGCTTATGTTCTTATAATTGGACGACTCTTGGTTGGCTTGGGAATTGGTGCTGCATCTGTTACTGCTCCTGTCTACATTGCAGAAGCATCCCCATCTGAAATTAGGGGAGGACTAGTGAGCACAAATGTGCTTATGATTACCAGTGGACAATTTCTTTCGTATCTTGTTAACCTTGCTTTTACTGAGGTCAGATTTTCTTGCTTGGCCATTTTGTTGTGTCATCATCATCACTAATTAAAACAATAGTAGTCATCATCCATATGCCTTATCCCAATATTGGTAACTGTAACATGAATGTTCAATTCGGTTTCACCATTATTTACCGCAGGAAGATAATTACAAAGCTAAAAGAGAGCATTCAAAGTTTAAAAGAGTAAATATCTCCCACTCATATAGAAATAAAAATGGATATCTTGTACTCCCATAACTGTTAGGCTGGAGGAACGAGAAACCAAAACTTCTGCTACTCGAAGATATTCAAAATAGATTAGGCTCACCAATAGGTTAGAAGAATTTGGTATCTTGGTTCAAGTTCTCTAAACAGTGCAGGACGTTCTGTCCGGAAAGCAAAGCTTATAACAGAACCCAAACTTTGTCGAAAAGCTCTTTACTGTAATGACGTAGGTGCATGATATGGTTTGAGTCTGGCTCCTCACTGCTCCCCTATTCAAAGCTTGATGTCATCTAGCCAATGAAATTGTGTGCTGATTCAGGATCCTTTTGAAGGGTTTTAATCAAAGCACTTGCAAGTATCACCGAAAGTTAAAATACTTTTTAGGTCCTCTGCTCTACTCTTGTTTCTTGACCACGATTACATTTATCTATTAGAAAAGCTAAACATGGATTCTTTAAACACTTCCATATCTCATACCGCTAGGGAGCAATAAGAACTCATTAGTATGATTTTCTTGAATTATTCTTGCCTAAATATTTTAACTTTATAAGCTATTGAAAGTGAAATGGTATCAGAAATTTGATCGAATATAGTAAATTATGTCACATGGTTTGGAGTGGCTAATTAGTTAATACATGCTATAATCTTTGAAGGTGAATTGGTAGTTTAATATTCTTGGGATATAATTCTATAATTATTGGAAGAGGACTTTTATTTTGTATTTCATGCTCATTATGTATACTCTAGAGCATAAGGTTGTCTGCTTTGCAGTTCAGAGAGGCAGCATCAAGATAAAATTTTGGGGGCATTTAAGTTTTGGCGAATGAGCAGCACAACTAAAGGGGGGAACTCTCCTATTCTTTTTTCTTTTCCTCTTTTTCTTTCTCGCGATTCCCTGTTAAATATAGTCTTGACATTTAGTAATGTACAAATGAATCCTAGGCCTATATAAAATAATATGTACTAGTTTAACTTTAACCCTTTTCTACCCTCTTTTCCATTCAGAATGGAAAATCCTTGGCAGAGTTCTTATACATTTTGCGTAACTAGCAGCCCTTTATATGTAACCATGTCACATGCAGTTTTTCAATTGAAATCACGGATATCTTGTGTCAACTCTTGGCCTTGACTTAGTCTGAAGCAGTCAACTCATCTTTGACTAGTGTTTTCACTTGTTCTGACTTGGGATCTAGGTTCTTCTTGTGTGCTTTGGTAGTGATTCGTATTTACTTGGGTTTTGTTCTAACATTGTCTTGGGCGGGATTGTCTCGGTTGCTCCAGAGGACTCCGCTTTGGAGTCGCATGATCTGGACTCCGAATCTGAAACTTAAAACCTTGGTGACATTTTTGAGCTTATCATTTGTGTTTTTGAGTCTGAACATTCAATATGGATAAGGGATGCTAAACATGAGGAAAGTAATATTTTTATGCCAGGAAGGGAGGATGAGTTTAGGAAAGTTGGTTTGTGGGTTGGGGGTTACTTTATTAAGAAGCTGAGGATGGTAGGGTTCATATTCATTCTTGATGCATTTTTCCTTGAGATATCAAAGTTTAATTGTTCATATGTTCCGCAATATTTCATTTATGGTGGACCAGGTCCCTGGGACATGGCGTTGGATGCTTGGAGTTTCCGGTGTACCAGCTGTTATTCAGTTCTTTCTAATGCTTTTCTTGCCTGAGTCCCCACGATGGCTTTACATGAAGGTGCAGAAAGCATTGTGCCATTTAAGGAGTTACATTTTGAATTCCACCTCATTATTGAATCTGAACGTTCTCTATCGATGCGCAGAATGAGAAATCTGAGGCTATTGCTGTGCTTGCTAAAATCTATGACCCTGACCGTTTAGAAGAGGAGATAGAGCAGCTATCTGTTGCTTTAGAGGAAGAAACTCTATCCAAAAGTTCAGTCAAGTATGGCGATGTGTTTAAATCCAAGGAAATTAGGCTTGCATTTCTTGCTGGAGCTGGACTTCAGGTAAATGAGTTAAAGGGTAGCTGTCAGATCCCCTCATGTTTCGTAATATTTGAAACTTTATGCTTCTTCATTATGAAGCTTTATTCAAAATGACTATATTTCTATTGCTTTTTTCTTTTTGTGCACTAAATCATGTAATGAAAACCATATATAGGAAACGTTTCTGCTGCAACTTTGAAATGTATTCGTACATTTGGGTAGTGATTTAAGGAGGTCTTGACAGTGTATAGTGTATTTGAGTTATGTGCAAAGACACTGAAAATATGTTAAATTGTACGTTTGAATATTTGCAGGCATTTCAGCAATTCACTGGAATCAACACGGTCATGTACTACAGTCCTACAATCGTGCAGATGGCTGGATTTCGTTCTAACAAGCTGGCTTTACTCCTCTCCCTGATTGTTGCTGGCATGAACGCTACTGGAACAGTGCTTGGAATCTACCTTATAGATCGTTTTGGGAGACGCCGATTGGCTCTTTCCAGCTTGACTGGTGTGATCATATCCCTTATTGTTCTCTCTGGAGCATTCTTCTTACAGTCTTCCCATTCTCTTTCTGAAATCTGTGACACTGTTCTCCACGACAACTGCCAAAGCAGTTCTGGTTGGTTTGCAATTGCTGGCTTGGTACTTTACATTGCTGCCTTCTCCCCAGGGATGGGACCTGTTCCATGGGCTGTGAACTCAGAGATATACCCAGGGGCCTATCGGGGAGTTTGTGGTGGAATGTCGGCTACAGTGAATTGGGTATCGAACCTTATTGTAGCCCAAACATTTCTCTCAGTTGCTGCAGGTGTTGGGACTGCTTCGACGTTTCTGATTCTTGCGGGTGTGGCTGTTGTCGCATTCGTGTTCGTTCTTGCTTTTGTACCAGAAACCAAGGGGTTGAGCTTTGAGCAGGTGGAAAGGTTGTGGCAAGAGAGGGCATGGGGGAGTAGTTATGAAAGAGAAAGTCTCCTCGAGAGTAGTAGGAACGGCGTGTAAGTTTCTTGTTGTTCTTCTTCCATTAATTCCAATTTCATGAATAGATAGCCCTTAGATGGGCATATGTTAATGTTTTACCTTTGTTTAGTAAGGTGTATATATAGAAGTAGGTAGTCATGTTTAGAATGAAAAACATTTCATGAAGGTGGGGATGGATTTGATTGAACCCTAGCTATCTCCCACTGTTAAACTTGGCTCCTCATTTGGAGTGTCAAGAAGTGAAGGTCTTTGTACATGTTTTTTTCTTTTTTTTTTTTTGTTGGTGGTAAAAATTCAGTGGCTGCTCTTCTCTTCTTTTCTACCGTGGTTTTACGGAATGGTTCAACTGATATGGCGAAATGTCAAAGTTGAAGCAACCGTTGCTTATAATTTGAAGGATTTTAAATACGTACTTTAGGCCACGGTTTTTACTTTTGACCACAGGTTCATAGATAACTGTTTAAAACCGTGGTCTAAAGATCTTTTCTTTTCCTCAACCTAATTTCATCTTGTGGGATCCACATGGTGACTAACCAAAGAATTTTTTATGATAATAAATTAAATCTGTAAATGATTGTCACAAAAAATTATTTCATTAATTTTTTTTAATTTCATCAAAAGTTGATCATAAAGATTCAATCCAACGGTGACCAACTCATTAATATCTTGTCAAGCAGAGCTAAGAATAAATAACTTATACCGGGCTAGGGTTAGGGTTAGGATTGGCGGGCTTTTGAGCTAAGAAGTTTCAATCCTAACCTTAGTCCGTTTATTAAATGAGTCAATTTTTCCAACCCTAGCCCTAATCCTGGTAATCCTAACCCTAACTCTAATAACTTTAATTATATTAATCCTCTCTATTATGATTTTTATTAATTGAGCTTTAATTAAAAGGAGAAGAAATAGATTTTAATTAAGAGAGAACAAATAGAATTAAAATGGAGCATTAATGAAGACTTAAATAAGGTTTTTTATAGAGAGAAAATGAATGGAATCAAAATGATTTTATCAAATTCTTAATTAATGCTTGCAGCGGTTTGGCTCGCGGTTTACACAAACCAACCCTATTTTTTGGCGGGTTGAAAAAACCCCAACCATAGCCCGACCCGTTTAATTAGCAGGTCGAGTTAGGGCCAGGTTATTAGGATCGAGTTAGGGTCGGGTTGGCGGATTAGGGTTGATATTGCCAAGTCTAAAATAACTACTTGCCAAGGGGTGCAACTTGGGCAGGCCTAACCCGAAGTTGAGACTATAAAGATTCGGGCCGGGTTTGGGTCTCAAAAGATGAACCAGTATAAACTTGGGTTGATACATAACCCGAGGAATGAAATTAGTCCGTCCGTCAGTCCCAAGTAGGGGTGTCAACTGGACGGTTCCGATCCGGTCCCGTTAATATGAAGCGGTTCCGGATCCTTTCGGTTCCGGTTTCGAAACCTTAATTGGTGGTTACGGATCCGGTACCGCTAGGATCCGCGAGTACCAGATACCCGATACCCGTTTTAAATTATTGTTTTTTTATTTTTCACATAAAATTTATTTGTATTTTGTATTTTCGTATTCTATTCAATTATAAAATTTCTTATATAATAGTCATTGATTTCTTTTTTTTAATTAAAAAAAGTTAAAAAATTTCAAAAATGGTAAATTAAACTATAAAATTATAAAATTTATACGGAACCGGGTACCCGTTGGGTGGATCCGAAATGGATCCGAAAAATTTTGGATCCAAAACGAGTAGATCCGAAATGGATTCGAAATTTATCGGATCCACAAAATGAGGTCCCGGAATCGCAAAAAATGATTCCGGTACCGGTTCAGTTCCGGGTATTTTGATGCCCATTGACACCCCTAGTCCCAAGGAACTTCATGTGTAATGTAAAACTCTTTTGGATGCTTTTTCTTTTGCTTGCTCCGTCGCCTTTAAAAATCCCCCAAAACCTATTGCAAGAATATCATCTTTATGTTAATATTTATTATGACATAAAATGTGTAGATGTGTGAAGATGTAAAGGTGTCGGAAGCATAGGTGGCATGACCGGTCTCATTGTCAAATAAGTTAGAAAACCTCTCAAACCACTTTTAGGAGGAAAATAATAGTGAGGCTCATCTGCCACATCAGCTTCTAGCACTAATGTTTGTCCAAACAATAAAGCTTTTTGGCCCACCCATCTTACAAAATAAATGCCAGATACTTATGTGGCAGGGTAGGACCCACCACTTTTACCCTCTCAAAAGTATTTTAAAGGGGTTTCTAACTTTTGTAGCAGTGGGACTCACCATGCCACATAAGCATCTGGCATTTGTTTTGTAATATGGTTTGGCCAAACAACAGAGCTGTTGTCCAAAACTCGATTTTCAATAATTTATGGATAGTTCAATTTTGTTGTCCCGCAATTGACGTTGATGAATGAAACCACACCATGTGGTTGGTTGGTGATGTCAATAGGACAAGGGAGTAGGAGTACTATTTTGTGCACCCACATTACATGAGGGTGCACATTAGTGCATCCATCTATTTCACTTACTTTGACTGCAAAACAATAAAGAGTTAGATAGTTATTGGTGATGTGAACCCTCATGTAAAGTGAGTGCACAAAATAACACTAGGGGAGTAGACCTTAGTTTGAAGTCCCCCACCAATCACATGGTGAGTTCTCACCCACTATAAAAACAATTCAACAAATTTGCACTCCTTATGGATTTGGTTAAATATAAAAGCGTAGGAAAAGAGTTTATGTAGGGAGTAGGAATCAATATCCAGATACCTAGCTAGAGCTGAATCTCAAGGTCTCATCCATGGCCTTAAGACCTCCAGAAATAGCCCTTCAATTACCCATCTATTGTTTGCAGATGACTGCATCCTTTTCACAAGGGCAAATTTAATAGAAGCCAGAAATCTTAGAGATCTCCTTGAAAACTTTTGTTTAACATCAGGTCAAGCCATCAATTTCCAAAAATCTGGTATATTCTTCAGCCCTAAATTTCACAAAAAACATGTTAGAATGATTGTTATAATTCTTCAGGTTAGGAAGATTGGTCAAACTGAAAGATATCTAGGTACCCCTCTATTTTTAACAAGAGCAAAAGCTAAAGATTTTGAATCTCTCATCCAAAATACTCTAGACAGAATACAAGGTTGGAAATTAAAATTGTTATCCCAAGCAGGTAGAACTACACTCATCAAATCCACCCTTTCAACTATCTCAAATCATCAAATGATGACTTTTCCTATCCCAAAGACTATTTCAAATAAACTTGAGAGCCTCCAAAGGGATTTCTGGTGGGGAAAAACTGAAGCTGGTAATGGTCTTTACCTAAAATCATGGAGTTCAATTTGCAAACCCCTCAATGAGGGAGGTCTGAACTTCAAACAACTTCATAAAACCAATATAGTCCTGCTTGCAAAAGTTGGTTTGAGACTCCTCACTCAACCCAACTCCCTTCTAGCCTCTGTGATAAAATCCAAATATTACCCAAATTCTTCTCCCCTTACTCCTAAGAATACAAGTAACCCCTCTTGGATTTGGAGAGGTCTTCTAAAAGGTTTAGATGCCCTTAAAGAACACTTAATCTGGCAAGTGGGAGATGGAACAAATATAAATATTTGGACTGATCCATGGGTCCCAAATATCTCCACCCCATTAGATCAATATAGGAACCAGCAATTTGAGACTTTATCTACTGTCAATCAATTAATAATCTCACCTGCTAAAATATGGAACATTGATCTAATTAATAATATTTTTCCTACTCATATATCTCAAGAAATCTTTAAAATTAGAATCCCCTTAATGAATCAGGACTATCTTAGATGGAAACTAACTAAAAATGATAAGTTTACTGTTAATTCTCTATATAAATATCTTACACAAAACATCCCCGACTCATCTTCTCACAACACACAACCAATTCACTGGTCACTTTTATGGAAACTCTCAATACCACCAAGAATTAAACTGTTTCTCTGAAAATGCCTACATGATATTGTTCCTGTAAATACCATACTTCAAAGATATACTCAAAACAATATTGATCTCTGCCCTTTGTGTAAAAAATTTCCTGAAACTTTAATGCATCTTTTAGTTGAATGCCAGTTTAGTCGTGCTGTTTGGTTTGCATCAAGCCTTGGAATTCACAGTCACCAGATTGATTTCTCATCTTTCCTAGATTGGTTCCCTAACTGGTTTAAACCTCAAAGCCAACTCAATATCCCAAAAGAAACATGGCCTACCATTCTTGCAGTCTCATGCTGGTTAATATGGAAGGAAAGATGCAAAAGGGTCTTTGAAAACACCAAACCACATCCGCTAAATACATGCAATCAGATCTTAGAATTCTTGAATTGTCTTCATAATCCTCCCAAATCTAGGAATATCTCAAATCTAAATATTTCATATGCTCTCACTTGGTCTCCTCCTCCAAGGAACACTATCAAAATAAATGTGGACGGCTCCTTCAAAACTCCTAATGAATTCTCTGGTATTGGTATGCTAGCTCGAAATCATTCATTGGAGGATGATCAAGATGCTGCCGAACAGAATCAGCATCCATCACCGAAAGCCTAGCCTTGCTGGAAGCGGTTAATTGGGCCCTCTCCATCAAAATTTCAGATCTAATCATAGAAGGAGATGCTCAACAACTAGTTTCCTACGTTTCTTCTAATCAACAACAATATCTACCTAAAAGTTTAAATATATGTTGGAAGTCTAAACTAATTCTAGATGATGTCAAGTTTTTAGCTATGAACTTTAATAGTTTTAAATGTCTGTATGTAAAAAGATCAGCAAATCGCTGTGCTGATCAATTAGCAAAGATGGCCAGAAGGTCTGGTCATACTTCTTATTGGGGTGGATCACCTCCTCCTATGCTAAAATTTTATGCTTTGGACTTATGTAATGCTTCTCAGATGGCTTAATATATATGTCTTTTCCTATAAAAAAAAAAGGAAAGCAAGGGTAATTGTGTTGTCCCAAGCCAAGTGGGATCTATTACAGTTGTAGTCTATAGAATTATGAAATGTGACCTAGGTGTGTGTTTGTGGCAAGGAAAGACTTATTACCAGAATCTGAATGGTGAGGTCCAAGAGATACTTCAGCTTCAGGGTGGTCTAGAACAGATATAATATCTAATGTAGGAACGGCAAGGCCACCATAGCTTATTCCACCCCCTCTTAGGACACCCCTTATTACGCCCCCACCTTTGGGGCTCAAATGCAATGTATTTATGGGCTGATTTTTTTAAAAGATGTTATCTTTACAATGTATATCATCATATTAAAAAATAAGTTCGTTCTAAAATTTTTAACCCCCTCAAATTAATCTTTAAAAATTGGTAACTATTTAACCCATCAAATAATTACCAAATAGTTTTAAATTTTTAAAAGCTTATTTGAGGGGGTTAGAACTTTTAAAACGACTTCATTTTTTAATATGATTATATACATAGTGAGGAGAACATCCTCTAAAAAAATCAGCCTCTAAATGCATCGTATGTGAGCCCCATAAGCGGGGGCGTTCTAAGAGGGGGTGCAATAACCTCCCTCGTTAATGAAATCAATATAAATATAACATTAGTTAGGCAGAATAAATAATTAAATCTCTTTTATGGGAGCGGTTCTAGTGCCATCACTATATATATTGCTATCACTGTGATATTTTTAGATTTTCATAGCTTATGAGGCTCACATACAGATGAACCAATGGCTGATTTTTTGTGAAGATGATCTACATGGTGAGTAGAACATCCTCACAAAAAATTAGCTAATTCTAAAACTGACAATCCAGTAATTCATGGTGAGTAGAACATCCTCACAAAAAATTAGCTAATTCTAAAACTGACAATCCAGTAATTCAAATTTTTAAAAATTAACTGTGATTACTAATGTTGATTTTGACTGGTGAGCATGCCAGCATTTATAATGAATCATAAAATGACTTCCGAAAAATTTCATAACTTTTACTAAAAATCAGGAACGCCTTAATCCGCAAATAAAGATCAACTAATATCAAATTCTACAAAAGAACATACTTTAATCATAAAAAGCAGTGCAACTCTAAAGGTTGCATTATAGTAGGCAAAAAAAACCCTAAAGGTTACATTGTCACAACTCATTATGAACAATTGTTGGTTTCACAAAAAAAAAAAAAAGAAGTTATTGAGATGAAGAATAAGATGAACGCACCTGGCCAAACACTTGATCATGACAGCAAATAACAAAAACAGGAACCTTCTCAACTATAGCTTTTACTTTTTCGATAGCATTTTCAGCAGGAGCACAATCATGAACAATGCTGTCTGGGCCATTGCTAAAAAGAACTGCATCTGGTTTCATCTCAAGGGTCTTTGAAGCTGGCCAATATGACGGTACAACTGTGATTTTACATCCAGTAGATGCCAAACGCCTAAGTATATAATGCTTAGGACCTGCTTGGTATACAGGAAAAATTTGCATCTGCAGTTATTCCCGGTCAAAAGCTGCTTGGTATGGTATTCCTCTGGTAGTGAGGATACCTATGACCTTATTTGTCCATGCAAACTACCACTACCACAACTATGGGAATTTGCAGAATGTAAATTTTCCCTGCATACCAAGCAGAGCCTTAATCCCAAAATCATATACAACAACCTTCAATCAACACATACAAAAATGGTAGGTTTAGAAATTTAAACTCATAAATTGATTAGTATAACAATATTCCTTAATTAAGTTGCAATACTTACATTAAACCTCTTTTTAACATCCCTCTAGGGTTGAGTTCAAATAGGCCATTGTAGGAGAAATTAACTATTGGATCAACACCTGCATAATAGTTTCAAAAATTCCAAATTGAATTTCACTAAGGTTGGTGAAAACCATGAAAGTGTGAGAATGAATAACCTACCCAAATCATCATTTTCATGAGACATTTCAAGAAGCTTCTTGTCGGACAATAATTAGGTCGGGATCGACTAATTTATTAACAGTGAGGTTATATAACCCCCTTATATAGCTCAATAATAACCCCTCCACCTTGTAGGACCCATAAAAAATGCATCCAAGGGCTAATTTTTGGCGAGTATGATCTACATGATGAGGAGAACATACTTACCTAAAATCAGTCCGTTCTAAAACTTCTAACCTTATAAATCAGCTCCTGCAAATCAACGATCAAAATAAAAGTTTAAAACTTACAAATTTTTTAAGCGCTAATTTGAGGGGGTTAGAAATTTTAGAACAAGCTGATTTTTTAATATGATGAAATACATAGTGATGAGAACATGCTCTCCAAAAATCAGCTCCTGAATGCATTATATGTGGGCCCCACAGGCAAGGAGTTATATACGAGGGACTATATAAAGGGGGTTATATAACCTGACCCATTTATTAATTAATCGGGGTTTTAATTTATGGAGCAATATTTTCTTTTTTGGGCTCAAGATCAATAAAATGTATAAATTTAACAAGATTATTATTTTATCGAGGTTCTACTGTATCTGTTCGATTCACTGGATTAAGTGTAACATAAAGCAACAACATTAAAGAGCCTGAAAATCATTTACATATGCCCATGATGCCCCTTTCTACCAAGCAATCACTTAGACTTTTTATACATCTCCAATTTGAAATACTAGTAACAATTTATACAAAAAACATCACAAGAGATGGCAGTAAGGGGGATAACATTCATATTCATCAATACATAATTTTAGCAACTAAGGCCCTGCTTGGTAGCACGGGAAATGTTTGCTGTCGGCAAACGTTTACCGCTGCAATTGTTTACTGCAGCAGATATTTGTTACGGTAAACTTATGATGCTGCTTGGTATGCCCACTGCAAATGTTCTGCAAACATTTACGGCTGCTTGGTATGCACATGCAAATGCAAAAAACTACAAAAAAAAAAAAAAATTCTTTAAATTTCCACCTGCAAAGTCATTTGCAACATTTCATTTATAAAATTAACATTAATAAATAAGATTATAATTAACAAATAATTATTATAGAAAACAATGATTTTTCACAATAAATAAATATATTCAAAATAATAGAAAGCTAAAGAGAAATTTAGGGTTTTTGTACATAATTTTTCTAGGGTTTTCTCTAATGGAATCATCCTAGGATTTCCATTGCAAATGGTTATCTCATTCAAAACTATAAAGAGGGATTTATAAACCAACAACAATAACATAAAATTAAATTAAATCCTACAATTACAAATTAAAAAGATTTGATTAATTAAAAAAAATAGAGATTTGGGGCTGTTTTCAAGATTTGACGAACCAAACTCATTCTTAACTCACCTTAGACCTTTTAGATGTCCAAATCATTGGGCTGATTATAACATAACAGTTAAGTTGAAAGCTAATGGTGAATAAGACAGATATGTACTTCATTATTCAGCGATATATTAAGTTATTCTTGTAGACACAAATTGGTTTCAATGTGTGCAGAAGAAATTAATCAAAGGCTTTAACACAAGATATCCAAATAAAACTAGAAATTTTTTAGAACAAAGCTCCTGGAAAGCAAGTAGAATTACAGATTCTAAAAAGGGAGGTCGTTTACTTTATATCCCACATATACAATGTCTTCTTTACCAGCAAATCAGACTAGAGAGAGATGAGGGATTGTTCGATTAGAGAGAGAGAGAGACAGAGAAAGAGATAGATTAAGGAGAGATACTTACAGTGTAGTCTGTGTGGAGAAGAAGAAGGGAGAGCTTGGAGAAGATGGGAGAAGATCTATCGTGAGAGACAGAGAAGGTTTCTCTTTTGTTAAGTTGTTGCATTCGTTCCCGGCCCTTTTAGAGCCGGGAACATTTGTTGAGAGTTTTGCCTAAAAAAAGGGGGACCATGGTAAATGATTACCATAAGTGAAATTTACGGTAGGCATACCAAGCACCCAAAAATCATCCAAACGGCTGGAAACGTTTGCAGCGAGCAGGGCCTAAAGAGCGAGAGCTAGCATACCTGGTATGTAAACTTCTGAACACTAAACCGGCAGGAAGGAAGACTTGCTCTAGTTCCTCCTCATCATCTGTTAAAAAAGGTAGAAATGATTTTAGATTCCAAACATTAAAAGATGAAGGATTTCCTCCACAAGTTAGCACAATATTCCACCTACCAAAGTTATGTACTATGTCGTCGATACGAGGGCTTGTCATCAAGACTAATCCCCTACCAAAACGATAGTTTTGTAAGATATTCGAGGACCTATAAAACCACAGTTTTCCACATCAGATGATGGCACATCACTTGATGATAAGGAAATGCAAAAGGTTTGAAATATTCATACACAGTAAGTGATGAATCTGAATAATTCATTTGATAAGACTATAACACACTAAACTTCTATATTATACGGTGACGTGTCTTCATCACCGGAGTGGCGACTTTAAGTGAGTGTGTTGGTGTATTTGAAATACACTGAACATATCAGACATAATACTTTTTATGTTATTGTCAACATATAAAAAGATTCTAAAAAACTTGTTGATTGCAAATGTCATAAATCTTGAGTACAGAGTATACCCCACAAGTTGGTTTCTACTTACTTTGATCTACTAAATAGTGAGGTCAGACAACGCAAACGTGATCCAATATTCTAGGTAGGTTGGGTGGTCGAAGTCACTTAGTGGGATTACTTTGTGTTAATAAGAAATTCACACCAAAATGATATTCCCTTGAGAGCCTAATCAAAAGTATTAATTATTCCAGACTGCACAGTGACCCTATAAAATGTTTATTAGATTATTAAAATAATTATAATAGTCTGATATGGCAAGCAAGGACTAAGATGTAATTACTCAAAAGATGCTGACATTAATAGTTAATGTTACCTTGGTGTCTATTACGAATATTAGTTAAGTGGAGGGACTATTTGCTGGTATTAACGAGTGAAGGGTTTCTAAACAATATTCATTTACTTGAGAGTATTCAGTTATTTAGTGGACTTAACTGTAATTAGATTTATTCTTTGAGAACTATATGAGATATAGGGACCTCAAAGTAATAAATCAAAAGCTTAAGTAAGTGGGGCTCATATGGACCTAACTCGGAGCTAAAGATATGGGAAGAGGGTCTTTCTTTATAAATAGAGATAGGGCTTATAAGCTAGCCCACCCTACCTTATGTGTCTCAACCTCTCTCCCTAATTTAGTATTCAAGTTATGATCTAAAAGGTTTCAGAAACCTTAACTTCACAGTACATTCCCATTGAAACTTAAAATTGATTTTTGAGGCAGTTCGAAGCAGAATTGGAGGTTTGCTATTTTTAGCAAAGTTGTAGGAAATTAAATTTATTATCAAAATCATATATCATATAGGTAAATCGGATCAACTAGTAGAGAGTTATGGCCGAAATATAGTTAATATATCTTTTCAAATTTTCGATGACTGATCCATAACGTGGGAAGAAGATCTGGGATTACATGCAAGTCTTTAAATGGTATGTATCTGATCTTCAAGTTACTATTTTAATTCATGCATCCTCATAAGATCCTGTGAAGGAAAAATAGTTATTTGTTTCTGCTGCATAATTTTATTCTAGACCCTATTTTCTGCAACATGTGGATGTTTACAAAGCAAGATCCGGAGCGAATCGAGCCGAGGTACCTCGAGGCGAGGCAAACCCTCCGTAAGAAGAACTACGAGATCATACGATCGCTTGGAAAACAATCTAGACCGAGTAGTTAAGGTACTAGGGAGGATCACGGGTAACATGAAAGCTACTCAAAGGAAACCACGCAATTCTCCACAACCAGACCCTGCCGGAGTTAAGGAAGTTAGACAAGTTAACTTGTTGAAGGAATTTCAAGCGTTACAATGCCCGAAGGAGTTCAACGGTACTGAAGAACCAGCTAAGGTTGAGGAATGGCTTATGAGCGCATTATGAAGAAATTTACAGTGATGAGGGCCACAAAAAAGCACCGCATTAGATTGTCGACTTACCTGTTTGAAGGCAAAACTGAACAAATTGGTGGGGATCCATCAAAACGTACCCACAATGTGGAAGAGATGACTTGGGCTGAGTTTGAAGGAATTTTCTTGCAAATGTATTTTTCAGAAACAACAAAGATTCGGATGAGTATGGATGTCATGGGGTTGGCACAGGAAACTATGATGCTTACCCAACACGAGAAGAAGTTCACCGAGCTTTCCCAATAAACATCACATATCATTGCAACCGAACTCCTTAAAGCACGTAAATTCCAAGGGTACTGAGGCAGCCATAAAGAGTAAAGTGGCTCCACTTTGCCATACAACCTACGCCAGGGGCGTAGAAACAGCTTTGGTCGTGGAAGCAGAGTGGGAAAATAGTAAAAAAGAGCGGAAACAAAGGGAAGCAAACGATCGCGCTAGCAACATTCATGGACTTGATGAACAGTGTTCATACCATACTTGGACCGGTTCGTCTTAGTCTTTGTGGATGATATTCTGATATAATCAAACACTAGAGAGGAGCATGAAGAACATCTGAGGACTGCGCATTACCTATTATAGGTCAATGGGTACCCGTAACGCTGATTGTTTATATATTTAGACATAGCATGTAGGGCTCATTTAGAGATGTTATAAGGGATAATTTTTTGTGATGATGCTCTCTTTACCATGTAGATTATCTTCACCGAGTCATCCTCACTAAAAATAAGTCTATTTTAAAGCATCTAACCTCATAAAAAATGATTTGAGGGCAAATTTATTTATTTATTTATTTTTCTGTTATCTGATCTCTTATTTACATATATACATTAAAAAAAGAAGAAGAAGAAGCTATGGGGTTTGATTCAAAAGGAGGGGAGAGGTAATTCCCTGATGAGCATTATCATCATCATTGGCACTGTCTGATTCATCTGATCTCTCCTTTGACTTTGACCACAAAAATAGGTACAAGCCTCCAATAATCATCATTGATCCCACAACACTGCATAATAAAACCCTGATTAAACACTGAGCTACAAATTAAACTACGATAAAAATTCGTAATTAATTTGAAATCTACATTATTTACACTCTGCTTACACCATTGTGGGAACAGATGGAGATGATCCAATCTCTGATTTCTTCTGAGGATTATCACATTATTTTAGAAATTTTCACCTTAACGCGACAATTGTTTTAGAATGATGTGCATTTTATGAGGATGATCTAAATTATGATGATAGATTATCACCACACAAAGATCAACTATTGGATCATCCCCTTGTAGACCTCACATACGAGTAAACGAAAAATGTAGAAAATATTGGGTGTAAATATCCATCCTATTTTCGGAGTGCTACTAAAGCTAGGGCTTACCATCCAACATCCATGGTGTTGCCAAGGATTATCATATCTGTAAATGCAGTGAGTAGTAAACTTAGGGGCGTGAAGACGGCAACAAAGACGGGTCCCTTCTTTCGTGCACACCATGCAAAGATGAAATTTCCTATCCCACATATCACCACTCCCTACATTGAAAAGACAGAAAAGAAAAGAAAAGAAGTGCCAATTAAAAATACTAGGAGGTAGCACATGTATACGCATTTATATCACCTTTTAGGTCATATTTAGGAAGTTTGAAATATATATATATATATATATATGAAAATGATATTTATGATATACATGATGAATCCGGATTGGCTTACAGCCTTGTTATGTGTACAGGCTCTTGTAGAGCCCACATGAGGTTGATTTAAGGGCTGAGATTTTGTGGGGATGTTCTCCTCACTATGTAGATCAACTTCACCAAAAATAAGTCCATTCTAAAATTTATAACCCCATAAAAAATTGACTCTTTTTCTCATCGGTCAATTTTTTTATGGGGCTAGACGTTTTAGAATAAACTGATTTTTGGTGAAGATGGTCTACATGGTGAAGAGAACATCCCATAAAATTTCAGCCCTTAGATCAATCTATGTAATGGTATTAGATATATTGAACTTAGGTACTTACTCCTACAAGTATGTTTAGAAGCTCTAGATATGAATTTAGCATCCACTCCGCCGAGGCGCCGCGGCTAGTCATTGCAGCAGCGACTACATATGTTTGGATTGCTCCGAAGAAGTATATCAATGCCGTTATGGATAGTTCGGCTGGGTATTTCATCATCACGCGACACTGTAATTTGATAAAAATGAGAGTTAAGGTCTGAAATTCTAAATTGAATTTAAATGCTGAAAACTACTTAAAGTTGCTGAAATATAAGAAAGAAATTAAACATTATTTTTTCATTTTCATTTTTACCAATTTACCCTACTTATAATCAATATCTTTAAGTTTTCAGCTCTAAAGTTTAGTTGGGATTGATATTTCAAGAATTCGGTTATAAGTACTAAGTTTAAGTTTACAAAACTATATTACGCTATGTGTAATCAAATGTTTGAAAACGATCATTAACGGTGTAACAGTAGGAGGCCGTTGTTACCGTTATAACGGTTTTGAGGCCCAAACCCTAGTTAGTAAGTTCGCGAATAATTTACGAAGCGAATGTATCAATATCGTACCGAATCAAATAACCGCATTATTTAATGAGTCAGAATAATTCGCGCATTCTTAACAGGTCTCGAATTATTCGCGAATCCAAACTGAATAACGAAAAATAATGGTGTTTTAATTTTTAGAAAAATATTAGAGAGGCCACAATGATTTTTTATGTTATTTTTACGTTTTTAAAATAAAATGATGACCGTTATAAATGTAAAAATAGTCATTATCATATAATAACATTATAGTGACATAATATAACGACGACCTGGTAAAATTGAAATTAAGCGCTGAAGACTTTAAATTGCTGAAACTAAAGCCTGAATGATGTACTAATGGATGAAAATATTGATATGACATATATTCAATATCATTAAGTTTTCAGTGCATGCTAAGTAAGATGAGCATTTGATGATCCTAGATTTCAGATACAATTAAATGCTAATTTAATGCAATGTCTGCTTTTTTTTTTTTTTTGAATGGGATACAATGTCCCATTTTAACCCATTAAGCCAAAAAAAAAAAAAAAGCAACCACTGAAATCTACAAAGATTAACGATAGGGTACCAAAATTTAGTTGAAATAAATTTTTATTGTGAGATCTTCATTTCAGCTGCAGTTTTATTTGAGGCTGCTTTTTAAGACCAAGTTTTGGTAAGCATTAACATAATGATATCCTTATGTAACTAGTCTCACCTGCAACACGAGCCATACGCTTAGAGAAAATACTCCCAAGGTAGCAAAAACATATCCGAGGGACAAATTAACGGAACTCGTGACGATCGAATGGACGACATCGGTTCGCCAAAAGATCAAAGCAAATGTACCCAAGAGTGATATTAAAGTCCCAAATAATTTCCCAATTCCCCTAAGAGTATTTAGCTCAGCATCTTCTTGTCGTGAAACAATAGAGAGTATGTAAGTAAGAGCAGGAAATAGGTTGCCAATAGCTGATTGTGATGTTGTTGAGATGTAATTCAAGCTTGTAGAGAATAGATTTTGGAATATAGTAACCCTGCATTTTGATCCTTCAATTAGTTAATCTGTTATCTGACTCATTTTTAGTGCAAGATCACCCATCTCAAAATAAGACATAAACAAATATATTTTTTTTAAAAAAGGTAATAAATATTATTAACAATATATGTTAATTTGTCGATATTTAGTAAGACTCTAAATAAGAGTCCTACAAGGTTTTAGAAACTTCTTTTCTCTTGTTTTGGGGAACTGCTATTTTTAGGTGGGTTTCCTTTTTCATATGTAGTTAGGATTTCCTTTCCTTTTAGGATTGGGATACCTATTGGAGGCTATAAATATAGGAGTAGGGCCTTAGCCTAAAGTATTCAGAAAACAACATTGAGAGTGTGAGATCTCTTGAAAGGGTTGTGAGTCTGAGAGCAAGAGAGAAGAAGGGCCGGCAGCCCTTTAGGGCTGCCGTATGGCATTCAACCATTGAGAGAGGGTTGTGAGTTAGGTCTTGACAACATTGAGGTTTCTCTTGTAAGGGGTTGTGAGGTTTTCTCTTGTGGAGCGAGGGCTGCCATTAAAGGTGAGTGTCTTGTAACTGTTTCTTCGTTATTTTCATATAGTGGAAAGGATCATCATCGCCCGTGGATGTAGGCAATCTTGCCGAACCACGTAAATCTTGTGTTGTGTGTGGTTTGTTTGTTTCTCGTTCTTTCGTTCTTGTTTTGCATATTTGATTCGTCTCGTAGATTGTGCATATGCGATTGAATCGATTTCTCCGAAATTCCTAACAAACTGGTATCAGAGCTTTGGTTAAGGAATCAGATTGGCAGGTTCGACCAAGGAACCGTGTAGTTTGTTGTTCGACAAACTAGGATCTGAGTTTTGAGTTATTCGATCGTGTTGAGAGATGACATTAAGATTTGCAAGGGTTTTTCGAACACGAGGTTCGATGTGTAGAAGATCGACGGGAAGACAGATTTTAGACTGTGCAAGTCCGTGAAGGATTCGCTGATCCAATAAGGTTAAGCACAAGGTCTTGAAGGAAAAATCAACGGATGTGAAGGATGATGATTGTGGAAGAAGTTGCAGAACTTACATGACGAAGTCTCTCAAGTAGGTTGTTTCGAAAGAAACAATTGTATTGTCTTTGGTTCAAAGAAGGTACGGCTATGTTTTACCATATTAATAATTTACGTAAGGTTATTTGTGAATTATTGAATGTGGGTGAAGTAGTGCGTAATGAAGATCATGCTATGTTACTGTTGTGTTCTCTTTCCCAAAATTATTTGAATCATCGATTCAAGGTCTATTGGCATCAAAGGAAACTATCTTTTTAGATGAGTTTAGGTGATGCAATAGATGACATTCAGGTTGTATGCTTGTTTGTGAAGGGGAATGAGTACGTACTTGGGAAAAATCCTAGAGTTAAGAAAGCCAAAAAGGAGATTAATGCTATTGGTGTCACTAGATATGGCACATGGAGGGAAGTCAAGTTTAGTTACAGCAGCAGTAGCTGAGGATGGTACAGATACAGGAGAGGTGTTGATGGTCACATCGTGTGATTATCGTGAGGTATGGATTCTTGATTCTACTTGTCCTTATCATATATGTCCCAATAGGGATTGGTTCACTTCGTACAAGGAGGTGGATGAAGGTCATGTAGTGTTGGGTAATGACTTAGCTTGCAAGACGGTTGGGATAAGAATGGTTCAGATCAAGACCAGTGAGGGTAAGGTGAAAATCTTATCTGAAGTGAGACACATTCCTGAACTGAAGAAGAATTTGATTTCTCTTGGTGGTTTAGAATCCAAGGGCTACAGTTTATGGCTGAAAGGGGAGTTTTAAAGATAGTGGATGGTAACTCCAGATTGGTGATTCAAGGGGGTGCAGTAACAGGTGGAGCAGTTGGAACTGAAGACAAGGAAGTTCTAATCTCGAAAGGTTATATCATATGCAGCTGGGGGCATATGAGTGAGGTGAGATTAGATGTGAAGAGCAAGGAAGACTTGCTAAATAGGTTGGAGATTGCCAAAGGTGAGTTTTGTGAACGATATGTTTATGGAAACTAGAATAGGATAAAAATTGGCAATGATGTCCATTGTAGTATTACTTTGGATTACATCCGTTTGGATGTGTGGAGGCCTTTTAACGAAGGTATGAGATTTTCTTTCATTGATGACTTTTCTAGGAGAGTGTGATTGTGTGTCATGAAGGTAGGAGAAGTCGTTGGAAGTTTATCGAAGTGGAGGACTATGATGAAGACCCAGACTGACAAGAAAGGATGACGACTTAGGTTCATCATTGGGGGGAAATTTATGAATGTTCCCATAAAGGAGTATTGTCAGATTGAAGGCATAGTGAGGCACTTCACGGTGAGAGAAGAATCTCAAAGGAAAGAGATAACGGGAAGGATGAACCGGACCGTTATGAAGATAGCATGGTGCATGTTGAGTAAACAATATCGGGCTGAGGAAGTTAAACCGGCATGCTATCTTATCTACAGATCACCATCGACAGCCATCGAGTCGAGGACATATTTTGAGGTATGTTTATGAAATTTTGCTGGTTATGATTCCATTTTTTATATGTAGGGGTTTTGCTTATTTCCATGTTAGGGAAAGTAAGCTAGATCCATTGTGGAAGTAGATGGTTATGGGCTAAAAGGATGGAGTCAGGTGTGACAAATTGTGGTGTCTAAAGAGCCACAAGTTTGTGTTCAGCAAGGATGTTACATATGTGGAGTCTGTTTTGCATTATCCTAGCAAACAGAGTTCGACTTGGGTGGAGAAGGGTGTTGGTGATTCTGGGCAGGTGGAGGTTATACTTCACACAGGATTCTACGTCAGAAGATGTAGATGAGGAAGAGGTTCCTATAAGGGGATCTCGGCAACAACAGGAAGTGAAAGTTCTTTGTTAGTGAAAGGAAGCGGAAAACCATTAGAGCATCGGTTTGGTATGGCTATGAAGAGGTCGTAATCTATGCATTGTGGGCTTATGAAGATAAGTTGAGAGCAGTGATGGGTGAATAGATGAAGTCTCTTTACATGTCTTAGGTTCTTGTGGAGCTACCTAAGGGAAGCAATGCAGGTAGGTGCAAATGGGTGTTCACTAAGAAAGATACAACTCCAAGCACAATTGACACACGGTATGAGACGCAATTGTTAGTCAAGGGCGATGCACAAAGGGAAGGTGTGTATGAAGTTTACTCTCCAATGAAGCACACTTCTAACCGTGCCTTGTTGGCTAAAGTGGGATCCATGGACTTAGAGTCTGTACAACTCAAAGTCTTTATAGCGTTCTTGAAGGGTGTTGTGGAGGAAGACATTAAAATGTCACAGCCCGAAAGTTATGTTGTTGTTGCAGGGAAGATGATTCATGTGTTCAGATCAAAGGAGTTCTTGTATGAATTGAAGAAGTCACCAAGGCAATTATACAAGAGGTTTGACACAGTGATTGAGGATCGGGAGTTTACATACAGTTTGTGATAACTATGTGTATTTCAAAAGGCTACTAGGTGGTTCCTTGATTATTTTACTGCTATACGCTAAAGACATGCTTGATACTGCTACGAGCATGGTAGAGGTTGACACGGTCAGATCTCGCTGGAGTATGGAGTTTGATATGGAGGAGTGGAGTGCAATTGGTAGCTTGGTCCATGTGGTAATGTGCACTCAAGTTGACATTTCACAGGCAGTTCGTGTTGTTAATTATTTAGCGAATTTGAGAGAACAACATCGGCAGGCAGTGAGGTTTAGGTACCTACATGGTACGATTGACGTAGGTGTGGTATACCAGCGAGATGGTGGTCTAGGACCACAGGTTTGTGGCTATGTGGATGCGGACTATGCAGGTGATGTGGATCAATCTAGATCTACTACAGGATATGCTTTTACATTGGCTCGAGATCCAGTGAGTTGGAGGTCAACATTACAGTCAATTGCTGCCCAATCAACAGCAGAGGCAGAATTGATCGTTGTAACAGAGGCCATGAAGGAAGCCATTTGGCTTGGAGGATTAACTGGAGACTTGGGTATTCAGCAAGAGAGCATTCAGGTGCATTGTGATAGTCAAAGTGCAATCGACTTAATAAAGCATGAAGACTTTCACGGGAGGACGAAGCATATTAATGTTCGTTATCATTTAGTGCGGGATACTATAGAGGGTGGAGGATTTTCTTTGCTGAAGATCCACACAAAGGAGAATCCTGCAGATATGCTGACAAAGGTGGTACCATTGATTAAGTTCAAGCATTGCCTGGACTTGATCAATATCCTACGGGTGGAGGCGCCGTGAGGCGCAAGGTGGTGACGATAATGAACGTGAAGAGGAGAACAGGTACGTGAAGTAGAGAATATCGTCAAAGGTGGATAATTGTTAATTTGTCGATATTTAGTAAGACTCTAAATAAGAGTCTTACAAGGTTTTAGAAACTTCTTTTCTCTTGTTTTGGGGAACTGCTATTTTTAGGTGGGTTTCCTTTTTCATATGTAGTTAGGATTCCCTTTCCTTCTAGGATTGGGATACCTATTGGAGGCTATAAATATAGGAGTAGGGCCTTAGCCTAAAGTATTCAGAAAACAACATTGAGAGTGTGAGATCTCTTGAAAGGGTTGTGAGTCTGAGAGCAAGAGAGAAGAAGGGCCGGCAGCCCTTTAGGGCTGCCATATGGCATTCAACCATTGAGAGAGGGTTGTGAGTTAGGTCTTGACAACATTGAGGTTTCTCTTGTAAGGGGTTGTGAGGTTTTCTCTTGTGGAGCGAGGGCTGCCATTAAAGGTGAGCGTCTTGTAACTGTTTCTTCGTTATTTTCATATAGTGGAAAGGATGATCAACGTCCGTGGATGTAGGCAATCTTGCCGAACCACGTAAATCTTGTGTTGTGTGTGGTTTGTTTGTTTCTCGTTCTTTCGTTCTTGTTTTGCATATTTGATTCGTCTCGTAGATTGTGCATATGCGATTGAATCAATTTCTCCGAAATTCCTAACAATATATAGTGCTAAATTTAGATGTGGCAACCCCGCAACATATTAGAGTTAGGGTCGATCCTAGGCAGGTTGTTGAGTTGACGGGTTGAAATTGGTCAATCCTAATCCCAACTCGTTTATTAAAAGGGTGGGTCAGTTTTAAACCCTAAACCTAACAAGGCTGACCTTAGCGGGTTAGTGGGTTGACCCTAACTAAAACCTAAAAATTTAAAAGATTCGTTAATTTAAGTTTTAAACTTAAAAATCACTAATTAAAGTTAAAATTTTAGATCTAACAATTAAAATATTAAGTCACTCACTAAAACTTTAAATATTGAAACTAAAACTTAAAAAACTACCTATTAAATTATTAAATTAAAGTCTAATTTTTAGAAAAATATATAATTTATAGGTTGGCGGGTTAACCCGTCTAACCCAAAGCTGATAACCAACCCTAACTTTATCCGTTTAATTTGTGGTTTGAGTTAGGGTAAAGTTTGGCCGGTCGAATTAGGGTAAAGTTGGCAATTCATGTCAAATTTTGCCATGTCTAGTGCTAGTTCATTTGAAAATAACCCACCTTAATAATGTATAAATAAATAACTAAGCAACAGAAATATAGAGTAGAGATCCGTTTGCACCACTTACTCCTATACTAATGGTTATACCGCTATGTCGAACTGGTGGAGATGATTTAAGAGGTTTTTTTTTTGTGACGATGATTTCCTTACAATGTAGATTATTCTCACAAAAAATTGATGGTTATCAAATTTTTATGTTCATCATCAAAAGTACGTTGAAACGTTAAAAATAGTGAATCGTTAATTTTTTTTTGTTAAAATTTCAATTAAATTTTTTTTGATGAAGTTAAAAATTTTAGAACAATATAATTTTCTTAAATTTTAAAACATTAAAAGTTGGAATCATCTATATATTAAACTGTTCATTATTCAAAAGATAATATAAAAATTTAAAACTAAATAATAAGCAATGAACAATGATGCTAATGCATTTTGAAAATCAACCACCTTACAAATATATTATAAATAGTAAAAGATGCTGATTCTTTTTTTTTATGATGACCCATCTCAAAATAATAAATTAATAATTATAAACAATTAAAATAATAAATGAACCGTGGAACCTCCATTTCAAGAAAAAAATAGGAAAAAAAAACAAAAAGGTGACATCTCAAAAAACAAAAGTTAATTGAAAAAAAATCTAAGATAATGGGATCCATCAAATTTGCAGATCCCACGAATGATATGGTTCAGCTTCAGGGGGTGTAGTGAGAGTAGAAGCGCATGTTAGTGAGCACCATCATGATAAAAAACAAAGAAAAAAAACAAAAAAATGAATTAATGTAGGAAGAGATGTACTTACCCTAATAATGCTAGGAGAAAAATCCAACATGTAATGGAGAGAGTAAGAGGGGGCCTTGATTTTCTGCAACACAACACAACATATAATTTAGATTAATTAACCAAATTTTATGAAGAGCACCCAAATTAATCCTAGCTATCATTCATAATACTTTGATTTTGGATAAATTGTGAATGTGAGATCTTTCTTCCAATGCATGTATAAATTAGGGGTGTCAATGGGTTTTAACGAGAATGGTACTCAGGTCTCAGGTCTAAACGTACACTACAAACAGAGTTAGTTGGCACATACAAGGTGTCAGTAAATTACCCATTTAACCGAGAACAAAATCGAACCAGAACCAAATTCTCTGGCTTCAATTCCACGTATATTTCAGTAAATTAAGGAACTAGAAGAATTAGTACTATTAATATTAACTGATTCCTGTTATGGGTTCTTTGACATTGGATGAAACTGGAACTAGAACTTAATAATTTGCTAGAGAGAGAGAGAGAGAGAGAGAGAGAGAGAGAAAATTTAACTTTTCAAAATTCAAAAAGCCATGAAAGAAGTAGCAACAATGAACTGATAGAAATTGAAAATGAAAGGGTTGGTTCCTTGAGTAAATAAAATCTTGCTTACAACTGAATAGCANCAATTCCACGTATATTTCAGTAAATTAAGGAACTAGAAGAATTAGTACTATTAATATTAACTGATTCCTGTTATGGGTTCTTTGACATTGGATGAGAGAGAAAGAATGAAAAAGTGATGAGAGAGAGAGAGAGAGAGAGAGAGAGAGAGAGTGAGTACCTTTCAAAGAAGAAAGCAAGAGGAGCCATGAAAGAAGTAGCAACAATGAACTGATAGAAATTGAAAATGAAAGGGTTGGTTCCTTGAGTAAATAAAATCTTGCTTACAACTGAATAGCAAGAGCAACTAAATTGAACAAAGATCATGCAACCATATGGACTCATCTTCTTCACTACATCTCTACCAAATGTACTCCTAATTAACCTACTACTACTACTACTACTAGACCACCACCACCACCACCCCATCCTCTATTTCTCCTTCCCAGCTTCAATTCTCTCTCTCTCTCTAGGTCTCTTTCTCTCTCTAGATCTCTCTACCACTGCCACTGTTTCATCATCTTGCAGACATTTATGCTTAATTATTATATCTTTCAGTAATACTGGAACCAGAACTGTCTAATCTGAAAACTAGCTATTATTTTGGGTAATTTAGTACGAGCCCTTTTTGCACGTACTTCTCTTTTCAGTGGGCTTAAAAAAAAGTGAGTAGAACTGTGGAACATATAGAACGTGGGATCATCTTGATTATAACGACAAATTAATAGAAGATGTTTTTGGGAACTTATTGATTATTGATTAACGTGTGATTAATTAATGAATAAAATCTCAACTTTATGGATAAAAAATAAATAATAATTAATCAATAATGTAAAGATTCTTTTTCCCCTTTGGCATTATATGTCATGTTTCATCCCTTTACTTTTGTACCCCACTGATAATCTCGAGAAAGGAAAAAATATACAACAAAACTTTTTGGACCGAACCTGTTACAAAACTTTTGCCACATGATTATGTGGTAGGGTAGGATCCACCACTTTTCCTCTCAAAAGTGTTACGAGAAGTTCTCAACTTACGTGGCAGTGAGACCCATTATACCACATAAGCATTGGGCATTTGTTTTGTAAGCCCGTCGGTCCAAAAAGCATTGCTCAAAAATAAAAGACCGTTGTAACTTCACCTACCAGTTCACGAAAAAAAACACTTCACCTATCTTGTACTGCATGTCTTCACAAATTTTAATGCGTGATGTTATTAGGGCTCCCAATTTAGGGAGGGGATGCTCAAATTTTGGGCTAAGCCCAAATTACAACTTTTTTTACATTTTAGGATTTTTTTTAACATGTAGATCAATATCAGCCTTGGATAATTTCTATATGGTCCCATACACTAGTGCAAAGGTTGCATAATAGTAAGGGCAACTCTAGTGGAGAAAGTTTAACCCCTTGATCATGCAGTTTTGGGTCTCTAGTGGAACTCTTTAATCCCTTAACATAGATCCCTCTCTACTAGATTAGGGATCCTTAGTGGAGAGGGGATTGGATGAGCGGGAGCTCAATGAATGAGCATGGGTGTTGAGCACGTTGAATGGATGAGTGAGACGTTCAATGGACGTCACACTCATCCTTTGAGCATACCATTTTTTTTAATTCATATTTATTAGGAAATCTATTTCTCTCTCTCTTTATTTTCCTATTTTCTTTCTTTTGAAAAAACTAAAAAATTTTCTCTCTGGTTATATTTTATCTCTTTTTTTTTCTGTTTCTATTTTCTCTCTCCTTTTGAATCCTTTTTAAGGGATTATCCACTAGGAGAGATAGATCCCTTAATCTCACATTTGGAGATTAAGAGATCTATTTTCCTATATCCTACTACAGTTACTCTAAAGTGTGCTGTAAAAGGATAATAAAGTAGGGTGTTACCCTTTTAGGCCATGCTTGGTACACCGTGAATATTCGCAAATGCAAAAATTCACGGTTCTTGTCGGTGCTAATTAAAATTCTATAAATTGATAAACCGTGAATTTTTGCATTTGCGAATATTCACGATGTACCAAGCAGGGTGTTAATAGCACTTTTACTCTCGTATAGATTTCTCACCGCCACTAAACTCATCTCCTGACTATCACCAATTAAATTCAAAGAGGGAAGAAAAGTGAGAGTCCCATATGATTTTATTAGTACCACATCAATGGATAAATTTAATGGGTGAGAATCAGGAATGATTCTAGAATTTCCCCCCTTTTAACACATGTACTTCTTTCATACAATCTCAACGTTAAAAAAATAATAACAACACAAATAATAAAATTCAACATAAAATGTGCATACACAACTTGCATATAGATATGACTCCAAGTTGAGCAGATTTGCCTGTTTCATGCATAAACTAACAAAATGCATGTTCAATCAAACCTTGAGGAAATTGGGCCTAGTTTGGCCTTTAGAACTTTAGGTTCTGTTCAGGTGGACTTCTCATAACCCAACCCAAAAAGGCTTTAATTAGTTAGAAGTTAGAACTAATTACCTGAACAATGTTTTTAGAAATTAGACATTCGCTCCCTTGGACTATGGTTTAAACTCTTAAGCAACCGTGTGCAGCAGGAGAGTTAGAGCGGCCAATTAAAAAATGTCCTAAGTTGACTACGATTCTGATTACTAAGGTTAAACTTAAGCAACATCAATTAATAGGAAACATGAGTCGTAGCCAAAGTAATGTTAGTTTAAAGAATCCTAATCTCCCACACCGTGCTTGATTATGAGCAGAGACGACGGCGATAGAATGTTCATGTAGTTCATTCATGTAGTAAAAAACTCCAATCGAAAGCATAAAAATAAAGTCTAAATTAGAACTTGAGAGCTAATTTGATCATTTTAATTTTAAACCAATATTTACTTAACTATTTCACATTTTTGGTCAACCACATATGACCAAGGTCCAGGGAGATGCAAACATCGAACCCCCAAACCATGTTACAAACGCCTCTTTGATCCCAAATTCCCAATTGCATATGATAGACAATGCATCAAATTATCAGAGCCTTTAGAAAATGGGCCCGGGCTTCACTTCGGACCTTTTACCAACTTAGTAAATGCTAGGCTATCCCATATGCCCCACAATTTTTATTTTTATTTTTATTTTTATAAAATATGCCCCACAATTCACACATCTACGGTTGATTTAAACTTCTGTAAGACTGTGTTTGATATCGTTTGAATTCTACGGAATTAGATTCGTTTCGTGGAAACAACACAAATTTTGTTGTTTGTTTGCATTTTCAATTCCACCGAATTGTAGGCCCCACTCACTTGAAAACGTGGCTAATTCTTAGTTTTCAATATAATTCTATGGAATAGACTTCCTTTCTTGGTCCCATTCCCCTAAGGAACATAATTTTACAAAACTGGTAGAAATGAACATACTTCCACGAAACACACTTTTTTACTATGAAACATAACCTAAGCTTTTCTTAGCTAATTACCTAGAGACCCATCAGATTTTTTTTTTGATGATCACTCTTAACGTCAAAGTGAATCCGTGATCACATCAAACCTGATCAACTGATCCTTGGCAATTAATAAGGCATTTTGATTAATAAATCGGATGAAAAAGGAACGATTAGTGATATACTCTAAAAAAATAAATTAATCGCATGTTTGTTACATTTTACTGATCCAACTTCTTCTTCTTAATTAGTTTTAATTTCATTAAAAAGATCACATTTCATCCAAAAAAAAAAAAAGAGATAGGTCACTTGTACAATATGTGAGGGTATTTTGATGAATGAACATATCACGTGTTGTGCACATGGTCATTTAACACCTCTCATGATAAAAACTGTTAATTTGATAGTATATCACTAATTTTGATTAAACTAAGGTAAACACAACTAATTTTTGAGGTGGTTAATCGGTAACTGCTAGCCACCTTTATTAGCCAAAACAGGTCTATAACCTTGACTAGCCAAACAGGCCTACAAATAGCCGGCCAAAATTGTGGTGTTGGAACCACGCCTGCCGCCGATGGAGTACTTAACTACGTGGATGTGCAATTTTTGTGATGGGATCTGAATGACAATGCAAATATCACCCAGAGTTGACAAATGGAGGTGTCAATTGGGCTGTGCTGGGCTGTGCTGGGCCGGCACGGCACAGACCTGAAGTAGGCTGGGCCGGCATGGCACGAAGCACAGTCGGCATGATTGAGTTTCGTTCTGGACTGTGTGGTGCCAAGTCACAATTTAGGTCAGCCCAGCACGGCCCACTGGCCCAGCACGACTGGGCCGGCCAGCCCAATGTACCATGGGCCGCCCATAAAAAACTCCCGCCCTTTTTTTTTGAATTTTGAATGTTAATGAGCCGCCCAACGGGCCAGCCCGTCGTGCCTCAACGGGCCAAAATCAGTAAAAACTATTTTTTCGCCTATTTTTTGTATTTTTTTTTCTTTTGTTTAACATTTATTACTTATATAAATATATTTACTGAATTTCTAGTTATTAAAAACTTTATGTATAAAAATATTTTAAAACCTAAAAAATTACATTAACAACTTAAATAAATTATGTAAAGTATTAAAAATTTAAAATTGGAACACCAAGTTGAATAAAATCTTCTAATAAATTTTATTTATTAATTAATTTTAAATTGAGTATAAAAATTACATAAAAAAGTTGAGAGTTGCATCACTATAATTTGAGCACATCCCAACTAGGTTGGCACCAACTCAACTATCAATCATTTGCATTACTCTAATCTTTTTAAGTTATTTAAAGAAAAAATTTACATCATAGTAAAAAAAAAATTACATATAATTTAAATTCTATTCATTATCATCAGTTGCTGCATCTAAATTTGAAAATTCTTCCGCCAATTTATCATAGATTTCTTGTTCTCTGTTCTCTGAATCGTCTCAATCCTTAAAGCAGATCAAATCATCTAAGATATCTAGATTTAGTCTGGTCCTTTTCTCGTTCAATACCCTGCCACCTGCACTAAAGCAGACTCCGATGCTACTGTGGACACTGGAGAAGTTAGTAAATCACATGCCATGATGGAAAGTATTGGGTAAGTCTGACCTTGTAGTTTCCACCATTCCAAAATATCAAAACTATATGCCTCTTCTGCAGTTTTAAAATGTGGAGTCGGAGTTTTCAAATATGAATGAAGTTCTGTTTTTACAGTTGTATCATCGGCAAGTAATCTCCAAGAAGCATCTCTAATTCTAGTGGTTGGTGGTGGCATCATAATTGTACGTTGTACATTACCAAAATTTGTTTCATAATAAGTATATAAATTACTTAAAAAAGTTATAATACTTTCAAATGTATCATGCATTTCAATGTGTGAAGTATTACAAATGCCCATAATTAGTAGGGGTGGGACTTGTGTTGGGTCAACCCGACCAACCTGAACCCGACCCGGTATTTGGGCAAGCGTGGGCAAAGGTTGTTGGGCATTTGGGCAACTATAGACATTATTTTACCAACCAAAAGTTGAATTTGAGCAAGCGTGGGTAGAAATAATTGTCAATCCGGATAACCCGCCCAGCCCGAAAAACTTATATATATAAATAAATTATAAAATTTTAATTAATTTCTAACATGTGAAAATATTTTGAAAGATAGAAATAGATAAATATATTGANATATATAAATAAATTATAAAATTTTAATTAATTTCTAACATGTGAAAATATTTTGAAAGATAGAAATAGATAAATATATTGAATTACCAATATAGAGTGGAGGTATTAAGGCCAAAAAAAAAAACTTTCCCCGTGCCTCATTTTATGTAAAGTCAACTAGATTTTTGTCACTTAATAAATAAAACTCGAAAGATTTTAAAATCATCTTTAATTTATTTATTAAGTGAGCAGATCAATTGTTAGATTTATCTTTTGAAACCATGAAGGATATTTTGTTTAATTAAATTTGTTATCTATTTGTTATTATTTTTTGTATTAATAAGTTCATCTAATCATCTAAATTTATTGAAACTTGGGCAACCGGAAGAACCCGAGAAACCCAAAGAACCCGAAAATTTTACACGGGCCATGCTTGGGTAGACTCCTTCCGAGTTTTGTGGATTTTATGGGCATTCTGGGCACACAAAAGTATAGTGTGGGCGTGACATGTCCAAAGCCTCTAACCCGCCCAACCCGCCCGAGTCCCACCCCTAATAATTAGTATCACAGTACCATTTAAATTTTTTTTAGGGTCCATTGTAGAGGCTAAATAATAAACAGGTGGGATATGTTCTCAATATTTTAGAAATTTTCCTTCCATTTTTTCACAAACTTTATAATAAATTGCATATGTTCTACATTTTCTAAAAGCTTCTACAATATTATACAATTGGTTAAGAGCAATACAAGTAGTAGGATAATAAACACCAGATAAAGCATTTGTTACATTATAAAAAAATTTCTAAAAAATTAGAAAAATTAGATGCATTATCAAAATCTACCATTTCTAAATTTGAGTGACCATGTTGATTATAATAATCCATAATTACTGCTTCATAACCTTCACATGATTTCAACATAAGATAAGTTGAGTTCCAACGAATAGGAATATCAATTTTAAATTTTCTAAGCTTCAAATTATAAGTTACACATATTTTTTTAAATGCTTGAAGTCTAGAAGGTGAAGTAATAATAAAAAGAATTGATTCTCTAATTTTATCAATAAAATTAAGATCTTTATCACCATTAATTATTTTTATTCCATCTTGAACAATTAAATTAATAATATGGAATGCACATTTAACATAAAATATTTGTCCTTAATAAGGAGGCTTAAAACTACGTTTAAAATATTCAATTGCATTAGTATTAGCACTATGATTATCAAAACTAATACTAAAATATTTAAATGCAACATTATATTCATTAAGAATGCCTAAAATACATGTATATATATTTTAACCACTATGAGGATATTCTATCATGCATAGTATCACGCCCCGCTAACACGCGTACCAATATTGTCCATGCTTTAGCCACCACACCACCGGGTATAGGGTTTTGTTCTTGACGAGAGCCCAACCTAGTCCAGGCCCAACCTTTACCAAACCCAGGCTCACCCAAAAGGCCTTGGCACACTGTAAGACAGTTTGTGAACTCATAGTCCAATCTCCGGACACTCTCCTAGGCTGTCACGCCTTGCTCACACGCGTACCAATATTGTCCCTGCTTTAGCCACCACACCACAGGGTACAGGGTTTTGTTCTTGGCGAGAGCCCAACCCAGTCCAGGCCTAACTTAATGACAACATTTACCAAACCCAGGCTCACCGTATTAGTCCCACATCGCCTAGGAGAGTATCTAGAGCCTGGGCTATGAGTTCACAAACTATCTTACAGTGTGCCAAGGCCTTTTGGGTGAGCCTGAGTTTGGTAAAGGTTGTCATTAAGTTGGGCCTGGACTGGGTTGGGCTCTCGCCAAGAACAAAACCCTGTACCCGGTGGTGTGGTGGCTAAAGCAGAGACAATATTAGTACGCGTGTGAGCGGGGCGTGACACATAGGGCAATAATTTTTTTGACCAAAATCTAATTCCTATTAATATAATGGCCAGTAAGAGAAAGATAATCAATTTTATTAATACTAGTCCACATATCAGAAGTAAAAGAAATTGCACCAATATAGTTAGCTAATTCATTAATTATAATTTGCTTTTTCTTAATAAAAACCTCCATAGTATCATTTCTAATAGTGTTTCTACTAACTTTATTAAATTCAGGTTGAAGATAATTCTTCACCCAACTCTCTAATCTATGATCTTCCCCAAAAGTAAATGGTTGCTCAGCCCCAGCTACATAAACTGCTAGCCCCTCTCTCATTTTTTTTAGATTATATGTAAAATTTGAAATTGATCCACTAGTACCTACCTTGACCTGTGCTTGTGTTGGGTCATTAGTATTAACATGTTTTGGAATACATACTTCCATGTATCTTTTAAGTGGCATGTACCACCTGTTGATTTAGATGAATAGGTTGCACTACATAAATTACATACTACTCTCTCTTCTATTTTTCTCTTGAATGGAACTTCTTTAACTATAAAAAATTACTACACTTCTGATTTTTTTTTTTTTTGTCTTTTAAATGAAGTGGTACAAGAACTACTTGGGGCACCTTGGTTGGAATCTTGATGGGGGGTGACATTAGAATTATCAACTTCATAGAATTGGTGTGCATCCATATTTATCAATTTATGTAATAATATATAACAAAAATTAAATAAAAAAATAAATACATCAACTAAATGTGGGAGAAACTTGAGAATGGAAAGAAATTTTGAAATGAAAACCCTTGATTTTGAGTTAACTTGCTTGAATTTGAGTTGATGGCCCTTAATTTTGAGTGATCTTGCTTGATCTTAAAGTGTTAGCCCTTGATTGTTGTTGTGATGAGAGTTAGAGAGAGAGATTTTGAGAGAGATATGATGAAAAGTAAAAGTAGATTTGTGATTTTTTTATGATGAAAATGGGTGGGGGTGTTAGTATTTATAGATGTTGGGGGTACTACGTATGGACCAAATTACCCCTAGAAATAGCCGCTTTTTAGCTGTTAAGGGGGGTAATTTGGTCAAAATCTAAAAAATAGTCGTTTTACTGACGATGGGCCGTTGTCGTGTTTGGGTCTTACCAGGCCGTGATTTGGCCCATCGTGCCTACCGTTAGGCACGTAACAGCTATATTCGTGTCGTGCTTCGTGCCGACCCATCGTGCTGGACTGGGTCGTGCTGGACTCGTATTGGATCCATGTCGTTCTGGGCTTTGTGTCGTACTTGGGCTGGGCTGAGCTGGGCCAAAATCGTGCCCGTGTCGTGCTCATGCTACGGGGCTCAAGAGGCCTGCCCAGCACGGCCCAGCCAATAGGTCGTGCCAGCCCAGGCACGAAATGGGCTGGGCAGGGCTGGGCTGCCACGTGGCCGTGCTGGGTCGTGACGTGCTAGGCGGCCTGGCCCAGTTGATACCTCTATTGACAAATATGACTTGACCTGCCAACCTTACCCTAATCTAACTCGCCAAATTCTATCTTAACTCAACTTGCTACCTAAATAAAACAGAGTTAGGGTTGAGTATTTCTAACTTGTTTCCCCTTCAACTATATTAGAGTTAGGATCAACTCTAACTCGATTCTTTATTATATATAAAAAGATGTCAAGCTAGTCAGGGTTTATGGTTTGATAATTTCGACCCGCCAACTCGTTAATCCACCTAGGGTTTGACCCTAACCTTGGCTTGGTCCTAGGTCTATCTAAGGGCCCTAATTAATTTACATTAGGCTTTGAGCTTAGGTCAAACTCAATTGGGTTGAGTGGGCTTTGAACCATCGTTCCAAATCGATTTCAAGCTAGGCCTGCCCCAGCTTGAAAAAAAATCAGGTCGGGTTCGGAGGTACGAGTTGATTTGCCCACATGCATATCCAAACAATAATTGAGTCCAAACTCCAAGTGTAAACCCTAGAATATTTATATGTATGTATTATTATATAAGAGTCAAGATCCGCATACATACTTAAAGCAAGATGTTATAGACATGGGCTATGTGGGAACCCATATGGAGATTAGCCAACGGTGTAATGACGATCTTCTCGCTATGTAGATCATCTTCTATAAAATACATTTCATTCTAAAACTTATAACTCAAACAAATCTTAGTTTAAAATTAATTATAAAAATAGACGGCTCATAAACTATATAAATTTTTATGGGCTTAAAAATTTTAGAATGATGTGATTTTTAGTGAGGATGATCTATACAGTACTTACATCATCCTTACAAAAAAAAAATTAGCCCTTACATAATCTTCATGTGAGTCTCAAATCATTCATATCAACAAAGTGTTGATTTAAGCGTGTCTGCGGATCCTAGTCATTATATAATCATCAGGTGTTTGTTTCTAACAATCTAACGGGTCTTGTTAACGTGTGCCCTAAGGTTATTTTAGAAGGAGTTTTTTTGTAAGTTCGAATTCTTCAAATTAGCTAAATTTTTGTAGACATAATATTATTATTATTTATAAGTTGTCCACAAAAAATCAGCTCAATCAGAAATATCTAACCCTCCAAACAAATCACTTTAAATGTAAGTCGTTTATTCACACTATTAAAGTTTAAATTAAGTGTTTGTAGTGCTAGAGGGTGCTAGAGGTCTCCGATTGAGCTGATTTTTTTAGATATGGTCCAAATAGTATAAATAATATACATATCCAAAAATCAGTCCATTTGGACAAACTTAAGAAACTAAACAAAACACAAAACCTAAAAGCTTATTATGTGCCCTTAGGGCATGCACATGTTAACAAAATCCCAATCTAATTAGCAATTAGTTTAAGTGCAGCACCTCAAATGATTGGTTTCTATTTCTCATCTACGTGTTAGAGAGAAAGAGGGAGAGATTTTGTCTAAAATTAAACAAATGCTATTTTGGGTCTGGGGCTGGACTTTTCTTTTATATAAACTTATTGACATTTAACGACCACTCACGTGGTTAGGTAACCTGTGATTGTCTTCTACTACTACTACTACTCTCTTTGCTTTGCTGCAACTCCCCCTTCAATTCATACTTCAATTCAATGGCCCCGCCCCCCCTCTCTCTCCTGTGGGCCCCATCTGCTTCCTCGTGTATCACACATGAGACACGTACCAATATGATATGATCATGGAATGATGATGATGTTGCACCCATGCATGCCATCTCATGAATCACTGACTATGCATGCATGTGAGGTGTAACCAAAAAACGTCAAAAAGTAGATGATCCTCTCCACCAAGTTGGACAGCTAGGCTCGGCTGGCTTGAACTCTCAAATTTTGGTTTTTATTTTTATTTTTTTATTATTTTAGTTTTTTCTTTTCTTTTTCCTTTTTTATGATTGGATTATTAGAGGGTGTTTAGCAACCATAAGTTAAAGTGCTTATGCTTTTTATAAAAGCACTTCTACTTTTGAGAAATCAAAAGTTATAAGAAGTTTGTATTGCAAAGTACTAACTTATAAGTTTGTGACAAAAAAATGTTTAAGAGTAAAAAATAAATTTTATGCGCAACTCAAGGCAAAAGTAACTTCTTATAAGTCAAAAACAAAAAAAAAAATTTGCTTTGAAAAAAATAATCTTTTCTATTATATGAGTCATTTATTTTTTCATTCCATATATACTTTTCTACTTTTTGACTTATATAAGAATAAAAGTTATTTATTATTGTATTGCCAAACACCCTCTTGACCAATAAAAATACAAGTAACAGCATAGCGAAAAGACGCTATTAAATGACGGAAAAAGCGCTCCTAAAGGAAGGACAGAGAAACCACCAACCTGCAAGCATTAGAAGATCAATTATCGACGATAGAAATATTCGTAGGCTGAAGATTATGTACATCCTCTAACATTTTCTAATTTATTTAATGCAAACAAGATTTTATCTATTAATTTAGCTAGTACTTGCTTCTTCTTTTTTTCTCGGTCCTCTTAAATCACCCCACTAATTTTTTGGTAGAGGCAGACCTCCAAATTCACACTTGCTTTCGGTATTTTTTCTTTTCCTTAAAAAAGCTTCTTCAAGTATGAGTAATGATCAGGTTGTAATGAGAGAGGTTTGCCATGAAACCTACCACGGGAGGATTTATGCTTATACCCAACAATTTAGGTTTAAAAAGCTAAAAATCAATTTTATGCTTTTCTTTAGCCGGCCTAATATTAGACAAATTAGATTTTGACTTGTTAATGAGAACTCAATTTAGGATCACATTGAACATCTGTAGTTTGAACTCAATCGAGCTGACCCGATCCAAATTATAAAAAAAAAGTCCAAAAACCCTAAAATCACTTCTTTTTGTTTTTGCTTTATGAGCCTCAGAATACACAAGATTGGATTTTGACTTGATAATGAGAACTCGATTTGCGATCACATCGAACACCTATAGTCCAAACTCGGGTCGAGCTGGGTCAATATCTGACCCGATGCTCCATCTGAGACCCGATTTTGCTAGAACCGTAGCCCAAGCTGAAATTTTGGAAAGATAGTTTTATTTTTAAATAAATAAATGATTTTCTAAATATTTTATTATAATTTTGACAAAATTAAATAAGGGCAATAAGCCAAATAGGTGTTTGGCTCGACTGGCGCCTCAAAATATACAGCAAAAGCTGGTGATTCTTTTTGTGTGTTTTTTTCAAGAGATTTGAGCTTAATTATTAGGTAGGCGTAGGAAAGGATTAGAATAATAATAGATTAGATTGTCCACTGATTTTCAGTTGACAAATAGAATATTTTCATTTGTTAATTATTTAATTTAATACTCTGAATTTAGTTGATCTAATCTGAAACACCCACAAAAGTATTAGTACTTCACACTAGATCAAGGCAATTGATATTGCCAGGCAATTTGTTTTTTTTTTTTTTCTATTTGACCATTAAACAAATATATATACAGTATCTTTCCATTTAACTCTTTTGATTATTACTATTTTTCGTTTGTTATTTTTTTTTTTTGAGATGCGGGATATCTAGGTCTCTTAGAGCACCCGATTAGTTCTTAGGTATGAGCAAACCTCCTTATCTGCACACAACTGGGGCAATATCTTATTGTGGGTGTGGCAACCAGGAGGATCAATCACTAGACCTTTATTTTGTAAGGTGAGTGTCTTGACCACTTAGTCATCTTTCAGTTTTTTGCTATACAATTTTTAGGCTCGCAAACATTGGGATATACAGATCAAGGTAGGTGTTCTGAGCATTCGAAGCACCAAGAAAGCATACTTAATTAAGTCGACCCACTATATCACTACTATAAGTCTTGAATCCAAGACCTCCCACAATAGCAAAGGAACGTGTATCATTGGAACCAGTTGAGTTCGTGTAATTTTATATTGGGCAAAAGTGACAACATTAAACTAATTAATTACAGCTAAATAATTGTAGATATGGGGCATTAATATATAATATCAAGGAGAGGCAGTGAGATCTTTAAACTGGTTTTTTAATTTATATAGTAGAAAATTAAGATGGTTGGGTAAATATAATAATGCACCTGGCAATATCAGTTTATTAAAATTATTTTGGCATCCTTAGCCTTTGGTACAGGTCCAAAAGGAATATCCTAAGGGGATATGAGATCAAAATTTCTTATTACGTTAGAAGGTCAGGATTGGCTTTTAATTTGTGTTATATTTTTATATGACTTAATTAATTAGCTGCCAATGCTGAACACCAAAGATTTGTGTCTGATAGGATATCGATTGGGAGATTCTTTTGTGCCACAATATCTTAAAATTAGACATTATTATTAAGGGTAAGAGTCGTGCTACCCTACGCAACTGCATTGGGTGAAAGTTTAGGTAATCATGGTAGTTGCATTGGTTATAAAAAACTACTTGTTAGAGTGGTTAGAAATATGGTTGTCCAAATTGTAGGTTCTGGTATCGAGTCCCACAAAGAAAATTCATCTTTAATTTAAGTCCAATTCAAAAAAAATAAAAATAAAAATGGTCGTTCCACTGGTCGTGGGGTCTAAATTGGTCGACTCCGATAGGACTCGATTACTACCTACCAAACTAATAACCACTATCGATATGTTATAGACTCGATGCAACTTGGACCTGACTCGGCTTACTCAACCATGTATTCGATTACAACTATTGAATCATGTTTTCAAATTATACTTCCAAGGGAAAATTTTCTAACTTCCATCATTTTTCGGATGGAAAACATTTTAAAAACATAAATGGGAAACTTTAATTGGTTAGTTTAGTTAGATAGACATATCATTTATTTTTCTAGGTTAAGACATAATTACAAGATTTAATTTCAGATATTATCATTATTTTCTAAAGAATATTTTATTTGAAAATCCACTACTACAGCAAAACCGCCTTATCCTTCTCAATCAATTTTTAAAAAAAATAAAAATAAAAATGAATGAAAAAAGTATAAACTTTTGTATCAAAGTGGATTATTCACATATATCAAATCAAATCATGTGGTCACTTGGTTCATTACCTCAAAAAATGTGTTGTTGCATGCTCAAAAAGGGAACATTTCAAAGCACACTCAAAACAGTGATTCAATAATAAAGGACTATGGAGAGATAGGGCATGCATAGAATGTATGGATTTGGACCATCTTACCAAAGGATTCACCTTAGCTTTTATTCATTTTTTTTTTCCTTACTTTTTTATTAGAAGTTAGAAGTGTTAGAATTACGTGAATTCCGTTCATAAATCAATTCTTAAGAGCATCCACATTAGGGGTAAGATAAAAGTCATTTATAGCTTTATAGATGGAGTTGTGCATTTGTGGAATTAAAAAAAAATTATAAATAAATAATAAAATATTGAATGGAGGATATTTTGATAATTTTGAAAAAAAAAAATTAAAAAAATGCCAGACGATGTACCTCTAGCCCGGGTAGCATCTTGTGTTCCTATTTCCGTGGGATCTTGTGTTCCTATTTTTTTCTATTAAAATTCTTGTGTTCTTATTTTTTTGTATTAAAATTTAATTTTAAAATTATTCAGTAGTTGTAATTTATAAAATTATTCAAGAAATTGAACTGTAGTCTAAAGTTAAGTGAAAGAGAAAATATATATATTTTTCGTCAGAAAATATGTATGATGGGTAAGGTAAGGATTAAAAAAATCAAAAAAATTGCCGGGCGGGCGCCTTACACACCGCCCAGCAATAGGCGGTGTGCTTGCACCTCGCCTAGCCTTTTTTTATTAAAAAAAAAGAAGGTAGGCGGTTACCTTTTAGCCCGCCCAGCATCAGGCGATGACCTTATGGACCGCCCCGTAAAAAGTCTCCAAATTTCTTTCTAAAAATTTAAATTTGGCTTTCGAAATCTTCACGTAAGCTAAAAGTGGCTTTTAGCTTCCTCCGATGCACATCTTTTTATGAAAATATGGCAAATTTTTTTAACCACTGTGGATGGTCTAAGTTCTATAAGATTGTATAAAATAGATCGTTCAATCACCGTTGATTTCCAATCAATTTTTTATGCATAAGACTAGAATTTTATAATAATATGATTTTTGGAGAAGATGAACTACATGTTGATGATACCATTTCATAAAAAAATCAGTACTTAAATCCTTTTTATATAGGTATAGTTGTGCGAAAAGAACCTGTGTGAAAAGATCTCCGCTCTATTATTTTTGTTCTCTCACGTTTTGCTCACACTTTTACTGAACTGTAATAGAAGCCCATTGATATTTTCACACAACTTTCAACTAATTAAATCTACACAACGTAAATTTTGAATTGTCAGTTCTACACAGTCAACAATACAAAATAATTTGTGGGTAATGTAAGTCGACAATACAATCATAAAGTAATTTATTGGTTTTATACAACTGATAAACTATTTTATAAAATTTGTATTATCGGCAACACAAAACCGACATATAATTCCATAAAAAAATTGAGTGAATTTATCTTTGAACATAAAGAAACTTTAATATCTATGGACAAAATCATTTTCACATATTAATTAGTTATTTTAAATAAAACAACATATGCAAAAATATATATTTGTGTTGCATATCCACCAGACTGCATACTGATTCTTTTGCATACTATGCATACAATGCTTAGGTTGTAGGGTGTTAATGTATGATTATGTGCCACATAAAATGGGCTTTAGCTGTTACCTAGCACTTTATGTTTCCTCCACAAAATAGGGAATCAGTTTTCACTTTTTCTTTTTATAAAGTTGATTAGTACTTGAGAAACCCCTTTTTTTTTGGGGGGGGTTTAATTTAAGAGGAAGAAAAGGTTAGATGAAAGTGGTCCTGCAAAGTCTTTTTTGCACCAGCCATACATGCCCTGAAGATTCCTTACTTTTAGAGGCTAAAAAGATGAGTACATTACAACTTGTAGTATTGATTTAGTGGTTTTGTTTGTTTGTTTGTTAGGGTTTTGGACCACCACACCAAACACAATATGAAAATCATTTTTTGGATCTAACCAATTTCAACAACCAAGCATCTCAAAAAATAAATACATGCAAGCCATGAATTTTAGGAACACTAGCAAACAATTTCTTTAAATGAAAACGCTTTAAGTTTGATTCACATCTGAATATTCATTGTTTTGGAAAGCAAGAAATTCCAAAAATGTGTCTACTCGTTAGGTCGTTTGTATAAATGAGTTTTTGGATACAATCCTGAAAATATTCAAAATGTTGTGAAAATGAAAAAAAATCATATATATATTTTCGATTTTGTCAGTGAAATTGTTTCATTTTCACAATTTTTTAAATTCAAAAGAGTTTTGAATTTAATATCAAATGTATTTTCGAATATTAAAAAGACAAGAGTCCAAACCTAAATTACAATATTGTAAAAATAGTTACAATATTTTGGTTTTTTAATTAAATCATCGAAGATGCCGAGTTGGATTTAATATAAGATCTTGTAAATAACACCTGTTATTCTCTCAATGATTGTTATTTTTTTATTTAATAATACTTGATTATAAAATTGAAACTACAGCAGGTCATAATTTATCAATGAAAATTATTAAATTTGTAATTATTATTATTATTATTATTATTATTTTATTAAATTATTAATTGATTATTTAATACCAAAAACACTACTTATATAAGTTGAATTTCTTATATGACATTTTAATTTTGAATTTTTTATGTTAACTTTTTATTTTATTACTTTCTAAAAAATAAAAAATATCCGTAGGTGATGCAAAGCAAATACAAGAAAGCTTTCTAGTACCAAATATATATCAACTATAAGTCTATAATAGTGCTATTATAAGATACTACCCATTATAAAAATAAATATTGAAAACTTCATCTTGTAACCAACATTTCAATGTTTATTTTTTGGAATAAAAAAGTTATATATAAACTCATGGAAATTATAAAATAAAAATTGAAGTGAAAAAAGAGAGTATTTAATCAACATATATTATTTAACCATAAAGATAGACAATATAAAGTCTCATCACTTCTGGCGGCCTACAACGCTAGCATGGACATTAGTCAAAGGCTGATTTTTATAAGGATGATCTTACATTTTATGGTTCAATAGTGTTAACGATATATTTTTTGTGTGAGAATTATTTCCATACTGAGGAAATTATCGACACAATAAAAAAATATGTAATTTGATCAATCAAAGTTTAGCTAATGTGATAATAAGTTGGGTGTAACACAATTTAGACAAATAAATTTGAAACAAATTATCCTTCAACACCCCACCAAATTTAAATGGAAAAAAAATTATTCATGAGCAATGGTTCTTGTTAAGAGGATTCTCAAAGGAGTTAAGAGGGCTTTC
>MVGT01003297.1:376158-409784 GCA_002174775.1 Macleaya cordata
GAAATCCATAACTCAAACCTCTCTAAACTTTTTTTTTTTTTTAAAATCTTATTTGTGCTACATCTTTATCCTAGAAATAGGTCAGTGAGGGCAGCCCCTTAGGACAAAAACATACGTGGTATGCCCTAAATTTTTTTGGAAGCTCCTTTTACAACAATTATTAAGCCACCATACCTATCCGACTTGAATTCCCTCTTAACTTCCCGTGATGGCATATTGGCATGATCTGTTCAAAATGGATTTGGATTTTCTATGACCGGAGTCAAACCCGACCACTTTTTTATGTCTTCTTGTGATGTATCCAATAGCTTACCGGATAGTGACCCTAATCTTGTCTTATTTTCACACCCATTTTTATTTGATTGGAACAATTTTTGGACAATTAAGTTGAGCTAATCCATTATCCACACCATACATGCAATATAGTATATAGTCTCACTGTGATCTTGTCACATGTTTACACCCATTTTCTATCTTTTCCTTCCCTTATCCACACCATACAATTTAACATGATAAAATGACTCATAACCCGCTAATTCTACCCTAACTTGACCGATCAAACCCTACATTAATTAAACAAGTCAGAATTAGAGTTGAACATTTATGACCCATTGCCCTTTTAATCCTGTTACTATTAAGATTGACCCTGATTTGTTTCCTTATTTTATGTAAAAATTTTGTATACTAGTCAAGGTTTGAGTTTCAAAAAATGACCCATTTCATTTTTTTGAGAGTGAAAAATGATCCATTTCATAAACTAGTCAGATTAGAGTTTGATCATTTTGACCAGTCAACTCACTAACTCTCTTAAGGTCGACCCTAACTCGGCCTGTTGCCAGGTCTACGTACAATATAGTATATAGAATGTGGACACCTCATATTAAAAATGGGGGTGTTTTCGGAATAAAGATGGATTGACCAAGGGTCCAAGCTTGACCTGTTTTGGTCACCCCTTGTCCTAAACGGTTGGGTACCATATATTACGTCCTAGTATACAGGTAAAACTGGAGTTTTATAGGATCATCAAGACCGGATCCGGTTAAAACTTAAAAGAATCTTATACCGTATTCAAACCGTTGATATTTCGAATATTCTTTTGATCTTTCACATCCCTTAAAACGGTTTCAGACCGGGTCAAATATCGGGTCAAACACGACCCATTTGGGCATTATGGTCGGTATTGTTCTGAACTCTGAACTCTGAAGTCTGAACTCTGAAGTCTGAACATAAAATGGGTTACGTGGCACCCTACAGTCCAAGAGGGATAAAGCACTGAGATATGCACGTGATGAGTTTCCAATGGAGTGGGCCCCACTGAAAAGGAACACGTAGCCGACTATGATTGGTAAAGGAATTAATTAGGAGGTCCCTGCAGTGGTCTTTGTGTCGAAGAGAACAAACACCATTCATTGGCCTTCGGTGTGACATTTTTCTGCTTGAAACTCCCTTCACAGAAAAACCCCTTTGAACTGACAATAATACCCTCATGAAAGAGATTGTTCAGGGAGTTGTCGACTTTCTGGACCGCCAGTCCAGAATTCTTTCCTAGGTTCACCCTCCTTCTAATTTTGGCTTGTCAAATTTCTTATGGAAAATGTTTTTTGTATGGCAATTTGTACAACAATTGAAATGGACAATAGATATGATCTCTAAAATTCCTTGTAAATGGTACAATATTTAAAACTTACACATTTACGTAAATTTTAACTTACTGTACAAATTGTTATACAATTTGTTGTACCTATAGCATTACTCATTTGTTATAGATGTATCCAATATTCTGTTCCAAATCCTTCAGTCAAAAAGTAGTAGACCCCCAAGAATATTTAGGTGGACAATTAATGAGTTTATGTTCATGCGTGTTCAACTAGGGACTCTAGATCGTTGTTAGCAATCACTTTATTTGTTATGTACTATATTTTGTCATACATTCTGAAAATTGAATTGAAAATCAAAATAAGTAACACCTTTCAATATGGTTAATATTAAGATTTCTTTCACCTGAGTTAGATATAGTTTCAATTAATGACCCATATTCTTTTTTTTGATGACACTATGTTTATGTGTTATTAGTTGGATAAAACGCATTGTTGATGCAAAGCTTGCTGATTCAACTTTGAGCTATAAAAAAACTAAAATTTTAATTATCTTTACGTACCAAAAAATTTTACTCATATTTTGATGGAATTAAAAACTTTAGAATGATGCGATTTTCTGACTTACATTCTTAAAAGATTATTCTCACAATCAACTCTTAAAAGGTGGATCATCTCCATTCAATAGGCGAAGTGTAAAAGGAGTGCAAGAATACATTTTGTATGACGACTAAAAAGATGAGTGCAAGTATCCATCCCATATGATGAGTTGGTTGATCAACAACCCAACACTCAACAAAGCAAGCTTTGAAACCAAACTGCGTAAACTACTATTCTGCACGATCAGTGCAGAAAACTACTTCTTTAGAGCTTTTATGGAGTGGCTCCAACATGAGAGGGATAAATCTGTCAATTTGGCTTCCATTCTAAAGAAAACAAATAGTGGGCCCAATTTAATGGGTCCCACTTTCTCAATTGCGTCCCCCAATACAACCACTGATTGCGAGTCCCACGTGTATTGAATAGAAACAGTAGTTATCATTTTGTCTGTACTTGTCCACGTCATGTGATGCATAATAGCATACATTATGCATCATACATACATCCCATTTCATACATACATACATACATACATACATACATACCTACATGATGACATGGGATGACATGTTATGATTGCACCGCCATACATGAACTGGAAGGCTTTTAAAAGCAGACTTCCAGTAGAGAACCGCACACAACAGAGAGAACTAGAGAGAGAAAGTAAGAGCTTTAGAGAGAGAAAGTAATGGGGAGCTTTACATGTGATACAGAAACTGAAAACCCTAGTTTTCGATCTGATGAGGAAGAAACCCTAGAAATTTCAGAAGAGGGAAGCCCAAAATCTGAGTTCAATTCGAACGATCCATGGTCTTTGAAGAAGAAGAAGAAGAAAAACCAGGTTTTTCTTCAAGGTTATATAGAAGGAGGTGATGAAGAAGATCAAGAACAAGGAGGATCAAAAGGGGTTTCAAGGACGATGAGTTTAACAGATGAAGATCTGGATGAACTAAAGGGTTGTGTAGATCTAGGGTTTGGATTCAGTTATGAAGAAATTCCAGAGCTTTGTAACACATTACCAGCTCTTGAACTTTGTTATTCGATGAGTCAGAGGTTCTTAGATGAACATCAGAAGTCTCCAGAAGCTTCTGTTACTGGATCCTCGGCAATGACGGCGGAGACGTATTCTTCTCCTTCGTCTGCGGCGTCGACTCCAATCGCAAATTGGAAGATTTCTAGCCCTGGTAAGTTGTTATTAGGGTTTCAGGTTTCTGTTCTTCGGTTTGGGTTTTGGGTTTTATTCTGAAATTCTTGAGCAAATTGATTTTAGTACCACGCACCTATATTTTGTTCGATTTCCTGTTAAAAGCTTGTTAAATTTTTCTAAAAGATTACCCCTTTTTGGAGAAATTGTTTGAATTGGTGCTACATTTAGTGATTTGGATCCATTTTCTTCCTAAAAGGGCTTTCTTCTGCTAAAAACGTCCTTAAAATTTATTTTTTTGCCCCACAATTGGAGATCCAAACAGGCCTTAGTTCTGAAGTATGAGTAGTTAGATCTTTGTGAATAGGTTTTTAATTGTTTGTTTTTGATTGCTTAAGGAAAATATTAAACTGAGATAGTAATCTGCTGTGATTTTATATAAGTTCTGATCTTTCCATGCCCTAAATTCAGATACATGATCTCACAGTGAAAATGGTGGGGAATGTTTTGCCTAAACTATCAGTTTGATCTGGAAAAAAATTGGAGTTCCCAAAGAATCTGTTTTGGTACAAAAGGCAATCCAAACATTCACTTTTCTATTTTATGCTTTCACTTCAAAAGTTCTTAGAATCACATCGAAAATCTGCTGTTAATTTAACAAATCTAGAGAAAATGCTACTTTTGATATGTGATATTGTTTTCAGATGTGTTTGAGAGCCTAATACTGTTGATTTCTTGATTTAATGACTTCTCTCTCAAAGCTTCATTCATACATGTAATTAAATAGAAATCAAGTTGGTTCTTGAGTCTTGACCTTCTCTCTCTCACTTGAATTGAGTGTCTGGGTATTGAAGTGCATGACATCTTATGATACCAATTATCAGAAGATATTGAACCCAATTCTCTGTTATTGTAAATTTTTGGTGGAATTTTCTTTGAGGGGAAAATTTTTGGTGGAATGAAAACCCTTAACCTTCTTCATACATGTAATTCTGTGGAAATTGAGCTGGTTCTTTCTCTAACTTGATTTGGGTATTTAGGTTTTCTAATTCATGAAATTAGATTTTAATTTGCCTTTTTCCTCTGAACCCAATTCTCCTTTTTGGGGATGTCTTTCTCTGTTTTCTTGTGAACTTTTTTACTGGCATGAAAAGGATCTCTCTTAACCTTTTTGCTGCAAATATTTTCTTCAGGGGACCATCCAGAGGAAGTTAAAGCAAGGCTGAAGTTTTGGGCACAGGCTGTGGCTTGTACTGTTAGATTATGCAGCTGATGACATGTCACAGCCATCAGAGGAGCATTGATGGATTAATCAGCAGATGGGGAAATGGTGAATCCATAATTCTTTTACCTTGGTAGGTCGAATATCTCTACGTATCATTGTAGAGTTTGCACTCTACCGAATGCCTTCCAAGATCAATTCCCACTGTGATTAGAGCTCCTATAAATTCATTTGCTTGAGATGCACTCATCGGATATACGACGATGATGGTGGGTTCAGGCAGAGAAGAAGAGGAAGGTTTCTAGACTGAGGTTTATTAACAAAATACCCACTTGAGTCTGACTTAATTTACTTGAGGCTTAGTTACATCCATATATATGTAGTTATATGATTGCTGTAATGCAATTAAGATTATCAATAAAAATTCTGTTCTTCCTATCCATTTTGTTAGCAGTACTAGTTGGAAGCACATGTATTCACATTCTTTTCACTTGTATTTGAGTGACTAATATTTGTATTTGAGTGACTAATATGTGTTCATGACCCCGTGTTTTTTTTAAGCATGACTATCAAGTTAGACCTTCAACTCAAATTTAGTTCAATTTTTGAGTTGAATATTATGTATTACCTTATAAACTTAGGACCGTGCTAGCGTGACACCAGAGTTTGGTGTGACACCAAACTATTATGGCCCAATACAAGGGCGTACGGCTCACTCCAAGGGTTGATTTTTCACGAAGATGTTCTCCTTAGATATTCTTAAAAGAAATCAACTCATTCTAAAATTTCTATCTCGATAAGTTGATTAGTATTCAAGGGTTACAAGTATTAGAATGGCTTTCTATTTTGTGAAGATGATCTTCGTTACCAAATCTGGTGTCAGGCTAGTAGTGTCCATAAACTTATAGCTTTGGGTTAGACTTTTAGCCACTAAAAATAAAACAGTCTGGAGTCTGACTCGATTTGAGTCAGATTTCAGAAGTTTTCAGTTTAAAATGAACATCACCTTGCACACTTTTTTTAAAAGGAACCTCAAATAAGCCAGAACCTGGTTTGGGAACGCCTGAGGTTTTAGAGTGGGAGCAGCGAGACAGGTACAGCTTCATCTCAAATTCAGCCTAATTATTATTATTATTATTTCTGTGTCCAATCTATTATTGTGGTCTGTGGTCTGTGGATTTTTTTTATTTTTATTTTTATTTTTATAACCTGGCTGGAGAGAGAGAAAGAGACAGATCAAAATATTATATTCTGAAAATTGGGGGTTGGGAGTCTTAATTGGGATCCTGTTGACAATTATTTATTTGGTTGACAAGTTATAAAAAAAATCTCAGGGGAAGAAGATTTCTGATATTTTACTAGAGGAAGCTTTCTTTGGGGAAGAAGAAATGATGAATTAGGTGTTGAATTTTCAAAGTTCTACTAAAGTTACCATTATTCTCTTACCAAAATGGATTACAATTTCACAAAACGTTGTATTTGATCTCCATTTTTAAGTGCAAGAGTCAATGCATTATACAATAAAACGTTGCTAATCGTAAAAAAAAAAAAATAGAAAAAGAAAAGTGAGTCAGGACCTNGGTATAGGGGTGACGCTCCCGTTCCGAACTACGTTCCGACGCTCCCGCTCCGAAGGTATTTTAGAACTAAAAATATTTTTTAATCGGCCGCTCCGACGCTCCCGCTCCCACTTTCCTTCCCGCTCCGACCCACGCTCTGGTTACTTAGGTCTTAATTGGGATCCTGTTGACAATTATTTATTTGGTTGACAAGTTATAAAAAAAATCTCAAGGGAAGAAGATTTCTGATTTTTTTTTACTAGAGGAAGCTTTCTTTGGGGAAGAAGAAATAATGAATTAGGTGTTGAATTTTCAAAGTTCTATTTTTAAGTTGTATTTGATCTCCATTTTTAAGTGCAAGAGTCAATGCATTATACAATAAAACGTTGCTAATCGTAAAAAAAAAAAAATAGAAAAAGAAAAGTGAGTCAGGACCTGTAAAGAGTAGAAAAACGTGTTAAATGTATTAATTACATCTACGAGTGAGCATAAAGTAATTTATTTTCCGTATAAATATGTGAAAGTGATGAAAAAAAAAATCTTGCTTGGGATCATAATGTGGAACGAAGAGAGCCACATGATTTGGAATTTTAGATCTTCCTCGCTCACTCACCCATACGCGTCTCTCTCCACTCCACACCGTACTCATCGATCAGGCCTTCTTCAATTACTAAAGGGCCTTTTTTTTCGCGAGGCAATCGAAAAAAACATTATTCATATGAACAAATTAAGATATACAAAGGGCTCGAGGATAGCAAAAAAAGAAANTTTTAAGTTGTATTTGATCTCCATTTTTAAGTGCAAGAGTCAATGCATTATACAATAAAACGTTGCTAATCGTAAAAAAAAAAAAATAGAAAAAGAAAAGTGAGTCAGGACCTGTCAAGAGTAGAAAAACGTGTTAAATGCATTAATTACATCTGCCAGTGAGGATAAAGTAAAATCTTGCTTGGGATCATAATGTGGAACGAAAAAAAAAATCCTTTTTGTACGTCATGAGAAATTTAAGGTGGCTAATTTAGTTCTTGACCTAAAAACAAAAACAAGGGAATCAAAGTCTCAAGAACAGTTTTCAATTTAATACCAATGTATTTTAAATTTTTTTGGAACAAATGTTTCTAATCCACTTATTTTTACTAGTTCAATCTAACAACTATTAGTACATATAGTCAGATAATTCAAAATAATTTATCGATTATGTAGAACTGATACTACGATTATGTAGAACTGATACTACAATTACAAAATGACTTATCGAATCTATAGAATCAATGGGTCATTTATAAAATTTGTATTGTAGGTTCGTGATAACCAACTAATAATTGCGCCAATCTACCAAAATAAAGGGTTGATAATATGAGACTATTAATCTGTTCCATTCGATCCTTTTCAAACCAATAACATACAATTCCACCTATAGTTATTTCCCATTGTGCTCTTTCAAAACTTTCACTTATTAATCATCTTAAATATAACCACACGTATGCAACCCATGTATTATGTCAATAAAATTTTGACTAAGACGTGATTGAGTTCCCCTAAAACATGCCACACACGCACAAGAATACGGAAGAAGGATTTAATTACATGATTATGTACCTCACCCTAAATAGTGATTATGATGATTACGACGATGTCGGTATATAACCACGACAAGTAATGAAATTTGGAAATGTAACAAACAAAAGTAAAAATACAAGAGAACGAAAAAAACGAAGAAAGTGTGGTGAAAAATTTCTTTGGAAAAAAACAAAACAAACAGTTTTATGACTGTTCACTTATCCATTCAAACATGTGGGAGAGCAACTTCCATCATGTATTCTTCCTATCCATTTTGTTAGCAGTACTAGTTGGAAGCACATCTATTCACTTTCTTTTCACTTGTATTTGGGTGACTAATATCTGTATTTGAGAGACTAATATCTAATATCGGTGTTCATGACCCCTCTGGTGTTTTTTTTAAGCATCTGAGTCTGACTTGTTTGATTCAGACTATCAAGTTAAACCTTCACTCAAATTCAGTTCAATTTTTGAGTTGAATATTATGTATTACCTGTGAGTTATAAACTTAGGACCGTGCTAGCGTGACACCAGAACATGGGTAATGCTACGGGGCACACAAAATCATACCCGGGTCTGATTTGAGTCTAAATTTGAATAAAAAAATCAGAGGTGTTAGCAAAGGTGCAAATTCAAGGTGGTTGTAGCATTTTTTCCAAACCATTATGGCCCAATATAAGGGTTTACGGTTTACTTCAAGAGTGATTTTTGTCGAAAATGTTTTTACAATGTAGATTATCCTTAAAAAGAAATAAATTTATTTTAAAATTTAATCAAAAGTTGAGTAGTATTGTAAGAAAATAAAAGGTGAAGAATCTAGTAACTTTTTATGGGTCACATGGCTTTCTCTTCTGTAAAGATGAAATCTGGTGTCAAGCTAGTAGTGTCCAATAAACTTATAGCTTTGGGTCAGACTTTTAGCCACTAAAAATAAAACAGTCTGGAGTCTGACTCCATTTGAGTCAGATTTCAGAATTTTTCAGTTTAAAATGAACATCACCTTGCGCACTTTTTTTAAAAGGAACCTCAAATAAGCCAGAACCTGGTTTGGGAGCGCCTGAGGTTTTAGAGTGGGAGCAGCGAGACAGGTACAGCTTCATCTCAAATTCAGCCTAATTATTATTATTATTATTTCTGTGTCCAATCTATTATTGTGGTCTGTGGTCTGTGGATTTTTTTTATTTTTATTTTTATTTTTATAACCTGGCTGGAGAGAGAGAAAGAGACAGATCAAAATATTATATTCTGAAAATTGGGGGTTGGGAGTCTTAATTGGGATCCTGTTGACAATTATTTATTTGGTTGACAAGTTATAAAAAAAATCTCAGGGGAAGAAGATTTCTGATATTTTACTAGAGGAAGCTTTCTTTGGGGAAGAAGAAATGATGAATTAGGTGTTGAATTTTCAAAGTTCTACTAAAGTTACCATTATTCTCTTACCAAAATGGATTACAATTTCACAAAACGTTGTATTTGATCTCCATTTTTAAGTGCAAGAGTCAATGCATTATACAATAAAACGTTGCTAATCGTAAAAAAAAAAAAATAGAAAAAGAAAAGTGAGTCAGGACCTGTAAAGAGTAGAAAAACGTGTTAAATGCATTAATTACATCTNGAATCTATAGAACCAACGGGTCATTTATAAAATTTGTATTGTAGGTTCGTGATAACCAACTAATAATTGCGCCAATCTACCAAAATAAAGGGTTGATAATATGAGACTATTAATCTGTTCCATTCGATCCTTTTCAAACCAATAACATACAATTCCACCTATAGTTATTTCCCATTGTGCTCTTTCAAAACTTTCACTTATTAATCATCTTAAATATAACCACACATATAGAATGCACGTGCAACCCATGTATTATGTCAATAAAATTTTGACTAAGACGTGATTGAGTTCCCCTAAAACATGCCACACACGCACAAGTATACGAAAGAAGGATTTAATTGCGTGATTATGTACCTCACCCTAAATAGTGATTATGATGATTAAGACGAAGTCGGTATATAACCACGACAAGTAATGAAATTTGGAAATGTAACAAACAAAAGTAAAAATACAAGAGAACGAAAAAAACGAAGAAAGTGTGGTGAAAAATTTCTTTGGAAAAAAACAAAACAAACAGTTTTATGACTGTTCACTTATCCATTCAAACATGTGGGAGAGCAACTTCCTTCTTCTTTCTCTTTTTGTGAGGTAATGCGAAGAAAAAAACAAAGCTGAAATGATGTGTTTGGCCGATTGAGACCCAGCAAACAAATTAACCATCCATTCAGGCTTTTCAGATATATAGCTCGTTATTTGATCAAAATCTTATCTTACCAATTCTAGGGATTTAAGGGGATCTGATTTTATATATATACATCAAGAGAAAATGATATAAATCAAGTAAGTGTGACGTCACGTTATCGTAAGTTTGAATATTTCACAATATATTTTTTCAATAAAGCTTTTTGTACCAATACTTTTACAAAACCCATGCTAGATGCTTATGTGACATGGTGGGACCTACTACTTTTTCTCTCCCAAAAGTATTTTGAGGGGGTGTAACTTATGTGGCAGTGGGACCCACCATACCACATAAGTGTCAGGCATCCGTTTTGTAAAAAGGTCGATCCAAATAGCAGCACTGATGTGTTTTACTTACCCGTTATGTTTGTTCGCCTTTTTTCAACCCTAAAGTTGTTTATAGTTCTCACCCAATATTTTTGTTGAAATAGAAATTCATTTACTCTAACCATGCTTGGAAAAATCGGAATTTCTAAATTTAGAGCATATTGTCTTTACACCCCCAAATCTTAATCTATAAATCACTTACCCCCCACTTCTTTCAGAAAATTACTTCTCCCTCCACAGCTGACGTTACCGTCATTTGACCATCCAAAGGTCAATTATTTGTCACGTGAATGACATGTGATGCAAAAAAGACTAAAATGCCCTCTCTTCTAACTAACCAAACCCACCTCATAGACTTGGGTTAAAAATTTAATCAGTCCCTTCGGATTTGTTTTCATGTTTGGTTGTATATGCTATGAATAAATATAGGATGGAACAACGTTCAAGGGATGTGTGTAGACACTCATGTTCATCGCATTTGAAATTGGCTTGGATGGCTTTCGCGGTCAGACACAGGACATCTGTACTATTCCAGTTATTCTAGTGAGAACTGAGGACTTTTTAAGTTTTTTTTTTGGGGTTCAGAGTAAGTTTCAGGTTTTCGGCTCTGTGAGCTTGCTCCCGCCTTCTGGTCAAACCTAACTCAGAAACTTTAGTCTGTTTTTTGGGTTCAGAGCAACTTTCTTGACCCATGTTACGTTGTTTGTTCATTTTCGTTCCATCTTCCTATTTTTTTTTTTATTCTTTTTCAGAAAACCTCATCTCCTGAAGAAACAAGAATGTCTCTTCAATTATGGCTTCCAAAGGACGAATGGGTTTCAATAAACCTGTTATTGGTATGAGAAGCTTCCTTTCCTATTACCATATTTTTGTTTTGTTTTATTTTCTGGTTGATTGTAAGATTCACCAGGGCACAGTGCTATATATATATATATATATTGCTGTAGATAGCAAACTGGGATATGCAGCCCACTGCTATTCTGAGATCTGCAACCCGAGGAGACTGATAGAGAATCTCAAGAGAATCAGGGCTCGACACCAGAACCCAGTTTGGTTTATGGAGTATTGGTTCGCTTATGCTTGCTTGTACTATGTAAATTACTGAATTCCAGTCTGCGACTTGGTGTGGGACATAGAAACGAAGTTTAGAACATGTTGATGATAAAACATAGAAAAATAGAAGCACCTTATGGGCCATTTACTTTGACAAACAAACGGAAGCCTTTCCAATAATTTGATACTGATTCATGATTCGTGACGTTGCAGGTTGGATTTGGACATATGATGTGCATTCCTCTAGACCACGCTGTGCAATGTGTGGCATTAATGACCTCTCCGTCCACTTTCAAAAGCTAACAGCCTGCCCTGTGTCTAAAACAGAGAAGCCCAGACCCACCAAAAAGAAGTCTTGATTGAATCTGCCATTTGAAGATCTTCCGGAAACATTTCATTTCATCAACAAATTCTTCTTTTTGTCTGATGGTCACTCTAACTTTCATTTGCTATTTTTAATCCCAATTTTTTTTCAGTGAATTTCGATTCAATCACTCAATATTTTTTTTCAATCTTGGTCGCCTTTTTTTTTTTTAACAAATTATTTTTCATCCATTTTGTTTGTGTTGTTCTTGTTAATTGGTTCCCACATCACATTGTTGGTCGAAAAAAACAGTTGAGAAGTTCATTTACCTACCATGCTTAGAAATTCTGAATTTCCAATTTATAAACACTTCACTTCAAATTTTAGAACAATTGTAGTTTATACACTTTTGGTGACAGTTTTACTAAATCTATTGCTGATTATGCACTTTAAGTGACGGTTTTCCATTCAAACCGTTATCTATACATGAGTTTTAAGTTTTATGTTTGTAGAGCTGTATGTCACGGTGGAATAGTGACAAAAAGGGAATAATCCCACATTGGTTGGATAAGGGGGGATCTCGGAGTTTATATGGATTTGGGTCGACTCCACCTAATAGACTAGTCTTTTGGGTTGGAAGCCCGGACCCGGGTAGAGATGTTGGCACAACTGCAACGAGGCCGTTGCAGGATTCGGGTGGGAGAGAATGAGAGATCTTGGAGTTTATATGGGTTTGGGTCAACTCCACGACTAGTCTTTTGGGTTGGAAGCCCGAACCCGTGACATGTAGCTACAAGTTACTAAATATACACTCCTACGTACTTCACTAAAGAAACCTATTTGATTACTATTTGATTAACATTGATCCCTCTCCCTCTCCCGTTCTCTATCTTACATTAATAACATTAATAACACCCATACTGTTAGAGCTTGAAATGGAAGAAATCGTGTATCTTAGGCACCAGTTGAGAATAAGGGATCTTTTGGATTGTAGCAGAAGGTTGATGATAATCTGATTAGCTAGGCAGTTTATATGCTTTTGAAGGTTTACCTAGTACCTATCCAATGCAATACTGATCTAGACCCCTGTACTAATGGGATTTAGGGTTTTGTTTTCAATAACTTTTTCATATCTGGCCTTCCAGATATACCAAGAAACAAAAGCACAAAAAGGAGGCCATTCTAACTTATTCTGAATCCAACCTACTAACAAATTCTGCCAACTCAAGTACCACTAATTGGAAGTACTAAAATTGAAGAAATCAACCAGCAAATCACAAGGTAGACTGAACCATACTGCTCTAGTAAGAGCATAATCTAACAAAATATATTTCACAGTTTCCACATTATGATTACACATAGGACAAGTGGAATCAATGTTAGGTAAAATAGTTGCTATTTTGTCATTGAGAGAGAGAATCTGAAGAGTACTTTTTAACAGAAAAAAAAGAAAGAAATCTACATTATTTGGTTGCGCTCCAAAGTTCAAACTTTTAGAGTCGTCTCAACTATGTGATTGGTGGAGACTTAGATGATCTCAAAAAAAAGGTAGAGTTGATTATTGAAGTTCCAATAAATCACATTGTAGGTTCTTCTATATAGACGTTTATGGTGGGTCTGCAAAATCGTTCTCGGAGCTTCAGCCTAATGTAGTCAATATAAATGCATCTACCACCACTACTTAATTAATAACCTAGTGGTGGTTTTCTATGAGCACTAATTGCGTGATGAAATTATCCTCACAAAAAATTTGATTGTTGTATGATATTTTTAAATCACATTGGAAGTTTATTAAAAACTAACAAGAAAATGGATCATTCAAAATATAAATCAACTTTAAATACGTGTTAAAGGTCTCGGAATGATTTGAATTTTTTATTTTTATGAGGACAATCTTACATATCTGACAAGTGTATTGTTCGTGTTCGTTCTGAGCCAGGATCAAACTCTTCTTTTTGAGTATGGTTGAGCCCTACAGTGGTAGAACCGAGCGTACTCCTTCACATTTTTTTTCTTATGATTTTTGGTGCTTTGTTTAATATAGTGAGAGGAGATCATCCTCACCAAAAATCAGCCATTGAATCATTTGGCACGGTGTAAAGGAGGTGTAAGAACGAGTGGTGCATTAAAAAGAAATATAGGGGGAAATGGTGTAAAAGAGGTGTAAGAACGAGAGGTGCATTAAAAAGAAATATGGGGTGAAATTAAAATTTCCCCTACTAAGTAGTAAAACGCCCTTTGCTGCTTCCACTTCTTTCCTCTCAAAAACCCTTCCATGCTCCGACGGAGTAAACGTGGAGTTTTCTCTCTCGCTGTATTTTTGTTCAGACCCTCAAATTACCTTCTCTCTTCTTCATTTTCTTCAAACCCTAACCCTAATTTCAGAAACCCAAAATTTCTTACTAGAAACCCTAGAATCAACAGAAATGACAGACAAATCGGCTCTCGGCTTAATCGTCAAATTGCTCCAATTAGTGACGAACTCAGGTACGAACACGACGATTTCTGTTCGGAAATCTCACAAAATTCATCTCCTGATGTNATTCTAACTTATTCTGAATCCAACCTACTAACAAATTCTGCCAACTCAAGTACCACTAATTGGAAGTACTAAAATTGAAGAAATCAACCAGCAAACCACAAGGCAGACTGAACCATACTGCTCTAGTAAAAGCACAATCTAACGAAAGATATTTCACAGTTTCCACATTATGATTACACAGAGGATAAGTGGAATCAATGTTAGGTAAAATAGTTGCTATTTTGTCATTGAGAGGGAAAAATCTGAAGTGTTCTTTTTAACCAATAAAAAAAAGAAATCTACATTATTTGGTTGCGCTCCAAAGTTCAAACTTTTAAAGTCAACTATGTGATTGGTGGAGACTTAGAGTGATGTAAACGTGGGTGTATGATGTGGGGTCTACAAGATCCTTTCCCATACACGAATATATCTCGGTGGATTCTTTAAGATATGGACAGGAGCTAGTAGTTATCTATATTTTTTTTTTTTTAGTTTAGATTCTCTTTATTTTTAGTAGTTATAATTATCTTTGATTTGTTTCTATCTAGAGTAGGATTTCTTTTTATTCTTTTCTTGATTGCTAAGGCTTAATAACTTATAAATAAGCTGTTAGGTAAAATCAATTCAGTTATAATATTATTGGAGTTATTTAAATTCTTGAGTGTGAGACGCTTTCGCAAAAATTTACACTATAGACGGTCTCAAAAGATGATTATTGAAGTCCCAAGAAATCACATCGTAGGTTCTTCTATAATGTTTACGGTGGGTATGCAAAATCGCTTTCGGAGCTTCAACCTAGTGTAGTCATGACAAATGCATCTACCACCACTACTTCATTAATAACTAACTACTAGAGGGGTGGTTTTTATGAGCACGGATTATATGATGAAACCATCCTCACAAAAAATTGCATTGTTTTATGATATTTTTAGATCACATTGAAAGTTTATTAAAAACTAATAAAAAAAATAGATCATTCAAAATACAAATCAACTTTAAATAGGGGTTAAAGGTCTCCGAATGATTTGAATTTTTCATTTTTATGAGGGCACTTTTACATGTCCGACAAGCATATAGCTGGCGTTCGTTCTGAGCTAGGATCAAACTCCTCTTTTGAGTATGGTTGGGTCCTACCCTGGTAGAACCGAGCGTACTCCTTCACATTTCTTCTCTTATGATTTTTGCTACTTTGTTTAATATACTGAGAGGAGATCATCCTCACAAAAAATCGGTCCTTGAATCATCTCTATGTGTGCTGCATGGGTCGGTGTAAAGTTGGTATAAGAACGAGTGGTGCGTTAATAAGAAAAATGGGGTGGAATTAAAATTTCCCCTACTAAGTTACTAACAGTACTGCTAAAACCCTTTTGCTGCTTCCATTTCTTTCCTCTCCAAAACCCTTCCATGCTCCGACGGAGTAAACATGGAGTTTTCTCTCTCGCTGCATTTTTGTTCAGACCCTCAAATAACCTTTTCTCTTCTTCATTTTCTTCAAATCCTAACCCTAATTTCTTTCTTACTAGAAACCCTAGAATCAACAGAAATGACGGACAAATCGGCTCTCGGCTTATTCGTCAAATTGCTCCAATTAGTGACGAACTCAGGTACGAACACGACGATTTCTGTTCGGAAATCTCCCAAAATTCATCTCCTGATGTTGTATCTCTTTGCTTTTTGCTCTCTAATTCGAATGAACGAACCAGAAATCTCGATAGTTTGCTTAAAGACTTCAAAAAGAAGCTGAATTCCGACCTAGTTTTATCAATTTTAATGAATTACAGACATTTAGGAAGGAAAAATACTCTAGAGTTCTTTTCTTGGGCTGGATTCCAATTAGGGTTTCGTTTTGATGATTCGGTGATTGAATACATGGCCCATTTTTTAGGCCGGAGGAAACTCTTTGACGACTTGAAGTGTCTCTTAAAGACTGTATCATCGACAAAAGGTCGTGTATCGAGTCGAACGATTTCGATATGTATTAGGTTTTTGGGTAGACAAGGGAGAATTACAGAGGCTCTTTGTCTGTTCAAAGAGATGGAATCAGAATTCAATTGTAAACCAGATAATCTTGTATTTAACAATATGCTTTATGTGCTCTGTAAGAAGGAATCTTCAGGGGATTTTATAGATACCGCTCTTACGATCTTTGGCAGGATTGAATCTCCCGATACTTAATCTTACAGTAACATTCTTGTTGGTCTTTGTAAATTTGGTAAATTTGAGAGTGCTCTTGAAATTTTTCATGAAATGGGTAGAGTTGGTTTGGTTCCAACTCGATCCGCCATAAACCTTCTAATTGGTGAATTATGTGTATTGAGCTGGAAAGAAGAACAGATCGAGAAGGTTAGAGTTCACAATTTCCGAAGACCCTTTACCATTTTAGTTCCTAATGTTAATTCAAATTGTGGTGCTTTACAACCTGCAACTCGAGTTTTTTGGGGAATTCACAGTTTGGGTTTGTTACCTAGCGCATTTATTATCAATCGTTTAATTTCAGAACTTTGTAGATTAAGAAACATTGAAGAAGCAGTTGAGATTTTGAAGGTTGTCGAGGATAGGAAGCTTACTTGTTTGGATGAAAGCTATACAATTGTGATAAGAGCATTGTGCGAAGTACGTAAAGTGGATGAAGCTTGCCAATATTTTGGGAGGATGGTTTCTCTGGGTTTGAAGCCGAAGTTGGTAGTTTATAACTCGATTATTTGTTCACTTTGCAAATTGGGGAGTGTGGAAGAAGCAGAGAGGCTTTTTGAGATTATGAACAAAAGAAGGTGTGCACCAGATAATGTAACATATACTGCATTAATTCATGGTTATGGTGGAATTCGTAATTGGGAAGCAGCTTATGGGTTGTTAATGGAGATGTTGGGACTGGGGTGGTGTCCGCATTTCCACACATATAATTTGGTAGATAGCCTTTTGATAGAACAAGGGAAGGTTGATTTGTCAAGGAAGTTGGAAGGAAAATTGGATGCACAGCTCTTGCAGAAGTATTGCAAGGCGGGTCGGCTGGAATCTGCATATGAGAAGCTAAGCAGTATGCTTGAAAAGGGTTTCTACCCACCAATTTACACATGGAATGTATTTGAACGTGCATTTCAGAAAGCTGGCAAGTGGAAGATTGCACGTGAGTTGCTAGAGAGGATGGATCGAGATACCTCAGAAGTAACTGCTGAAGCAGAGGAGGTAACTTTGAATCCTACCCATGATTCATAAATAACTGACTGAATGTTAGTCTTAATACAGTCCAACTACTACTACTTAGCACCAGAGAGGAGTTGTTTTGACCAACTATTGCATTATGTGTAAAGCTGATTTGGATACAGTCATCCATCTACTGTTACTTTGCCTAAGACCTGGAATGCAAGAACTTCTTCGGTTAGAAGCTTTGGATTAGATGGGTTTTCAAAGGAGACAGAACGTTTCAACTCTCAATTGAGGAGAACATCGGCCACGTCAAGATGGAGGTCAAGTCTTTTACTTCATCAGTTTATTTCTGTTCACTGACGGACTGGTGTAGGAGAGGAACCATATTCGAGCATATCGTATTTAACTGAAATCTGTTGTCCAAACGATAATTGTATGTGTTATCAAATTATGGAATCTGTTGTCCAAAAACTATGTATTATATCTGTGTTTTCTTGCTGTAGAATGGACATTGCCCATGTCTAATGTATCTTGAATCATAAATTCGTTCGCAATCAAAGTATTTTTCAATCATAAAATGAAGAGATTTTGTTGCTAAATTTGTGATGATACAAATCATGTCTGGGTTCAGAAGCATAACTGCATTTTGTTTTCTTGTGGAAATATCACCCATTGATGGGCTCTCCATTTCAAAGCAGACAAAAGATGAAACGTAAAAGAACCCTACAAACATTTCAAGTATGCTTTCAACTTAGGCAGTTTGGTTCCTATAAATTCTGGTTAATGTTTAATCTGAAACCGAGCTTGGTCTGATAAATAAGCCAGGAGGCAAAGAATTACAAAAATATAAGATAAAGAAACAAACTTAAGAAAAAGAGAAAAAATATCAAATACAAAGGAAAAATCCCCAGGTTCGAATTTAGAACACACGCTCTCCACATAAACACGATTATATGGAGGCAAATAGAAACAGATTCTCCAAGCCTTACAACTGGTATCTTTAGACAATCAGATACAGCCGTGAAAACGCAAAATCCTTAATCTTTACTCCTCAAAAAAGCCCATTATAGACTCCCATCCGAAAATTATGGTATTCACAATCATCACTACGGGCTTCAGGCTTCCTTCCTTCCCCTCGGAAATCCTACCTTCCAATTAGGCCCCTCGAAAATCATCCTGATACAAAGTGAGATGCAAAGGCTTAGATTTGAAACTGTTCTCTGATGCTGTTCTCAAGCAAGTTCTTGCAGGAAAGAGACCTGATTTTCCTGTCTGGTCTTCTTCAAACTCCTCTAGCAAATCCATATGATGCCAAAGCAGTCTCCAAGGAAGCTCTGCATCAAAACTGAGCCAGCACTGGCTTGATTTTCGATATACTTGATCGAGAAAGAAATTCCTTTTCCTCGCATATGAAAAGACCAATTTAGCTTTCTTGATCCAGAGCAAGAATGGGTACATAACCTGCCATTTTCATTTTCCTGCATAACTCATCCAACACAAAGTAAATCTCTTCTGATCTTGGGTGAGATATATCTGCAACTATGAACTCATGAACGACATCTCCTACCTCAATCATGCTACAACCAGGTGGTTTTTGAACACCCCTCTGCGCCATCATCTCCCTAACCATTTTAACTCTGTCAAATTTTCGAGCTCCTGCGTATAAATTTGACAAAAGTATATATGACCCGCCATCCATCGGATCCAACTGAAAGACATTTTGAGCTGCCCATTCACCAATCTCAACATCACCATGAACACTGCAAGAACTAAGCAAAGCTCCCCACACAATTACATTGGGTTCCATTTCCATCCTCTCAATTAACTCCTTTGCTTCCCTTAAAAGTCCAACACGACCAAGAAGATCCACCATGCATCCATAATGCTCAACTTTTGGTTTGATCCTGTAATAATTCACCATCAAATCAAAGTATCTAGAACCCTTTTCAACCAGTCCACCATGAACGCAAGCATTTAAGACAGCAATGAAAGTGATAGAATCTGGTATTGCCCCCGACTTCTCCATCTCATTGAATAAACCAATTGTAGATTGAGCTTTACTGTGCGAAGCAAGCCCAGAAAGAATTGAATTCCATGTAGCAACACTCTTTTGAAGCATAGAATCGAAAACTTCTTTCGCCATTTCAATCTCACCACATTTACTATACATATCTACTAAAGCAGTTCCAACAAAGACATCCCAAATTCTGTTCTTTTCAGCGAATCTTCGAACCCAGTTACCCAGATTTAGAGCACCCATCTGGGCACAAGCAGATAAAACGCCGGAGATTGTGAATTCGTCAGGTCTAATGTTTGAATCAAGCATATCTCTAAAAAGACTAATCGCTTGGCGCAAGTTACCATTTTGAGAATAACTAGAAATCAAAGAAATCCATACTACAGTGTTCTTCTCTGGCATTTTATCAAATAGATTAGTTGCATCATTTAAACTCCCACATTTTGCATAAAAATCAACCAAGCCAAATATAACCCTACTGTAAAACCTATCTTCTTCATTATATATCCATGAATTTTTCTCGCGAATTTCACATCTTTTAGTACCAAACAAGCCGAAATCATATTCAAAAAAGTTCCTTCATTGGGTTTCATATCTTTCAGCTCCAACATCTCCTGAAAAATCTCAAAAGCTCCTAAAAACCTACCTGATCTAGCATAACCCAAAATCATTGCATTCCAAAAAACAACATCTATTTCCTAAGATTCATCAAAAACCCGTCTTGCATTATCGATTTCTCCACAAAAAGAGTAGAAATTCAACAAAGAACTCTGCACAAATCTATCTGAATCATACCCATTTCTAATAATCAGTCCATGAACTTCTCTCCCTTTCTCATATGCATAGATTTGCACAAGCCCTTAAAACAACAGGGAACGTGTACTTATCTGGTTCAACATTTTCACCTACCCGCATCTTGTTATAAATAGAGATAGAATTGGAGTTTCAGAAGAGTAGCTTCTGATTATGGAATTGTAGATGAGAATGTCAGGTTCTTGGGTACGATAAAGAATCCGAAGAGTGTAATCGAGGTCTTTACTCGATAAAAAGGATTTAATGATTCTGGTTAGTATGAATTGATTGTAAGCCAGTCCCAAAACGATGGATTTGGCATGAATTTGTTTCAGTTCTTGAAGGGTACTGCAATTATCTACTAGGGTTAGGAGAGATATTGGGGTTTGGGGTTTTGGATTCTTTTCATTGGAGCAGGTTCTGATGTGGAGATGGAGTTTGGAGAGGAGGGAGAATTTAGTTTTGAAGGTTTCATGAACATGGCGAACATGAACAGCAAGCATTTCCCTGCAGGCTCTTCAAATGATTTGGGGGAAAAAATTACTTTTTGGTGTGTTCATAAAGTAGTTATACTTGCTAGTTGGCCGTTAGATCCGTTGAGGGGTATTATAGTCATTTTCGTTTTCTAATACTTTTACCTAGTTTAAAGGGAAATTCTATTTGCACCCCACTTTGGCAACTTTAGTGGGATCCCTTCATTCATGGATCCATGGCTTCATAGATTCATTCAACTTTCCACTAAATTGCGGATCCTTAGTATTGAGGACTTCAAATATCTGCGCGTCATCCGATGACCGCCCAACACTAAAAAAAATGCTTCTCCCTCTCTCTCCTAGCAATCATTTCTCTCTCTCTCTCTCTCTCTCTCTCTCTTTCTTTATCTATTAAGGGATTCTCCACTATTCTACTACCACTAGCAACCACGAATCCCTTAATTCATATCCCCATGAATGAAGGGATTAGATTAAGGGACTCCCACTAGATTTGCCCTTAATACCTTTGCTATTGGTTTCACACCCTTTTTATTTTAAGGAGAACAACCACAAGTCTAACCTCCTTTGGGTGCAACCGAAGTTGGTTATGTAGTGAAGTAAAATTCCTAAAACAAGCTCCAAAATCTTCTGAGAAAAAGCTATTGCCGGTAAGTACACCATATTGAACTTGTCCTAAAAAATGATCTTTAAATCATCTAAGAAGAAATTGATGATGATCTCCAAAATAGTTGAGGGTCTTAATCTTGCAAGGTAATCAGCATCCCTATGTTTGAACTTGTCTTAAACTAAAGATTTTTTTTTTTTTTTGTTAAACATAATTTAACCCATGTTGATTTGCATGCGGCCACTGATATTTCCACACAATTTTTTAGCTATACGACTCAAGTTTGTACTTTCGATTTCAACAACTGACAATATAAAAATGATTTGTCAATCATATATGGCCGACATTACTGGTTTGTCGATTTTAGATTGCCGACAAATCATTTTATAGAATTTGTACTGTCGCTTTTAGGTTACCGACGAGTAGTTAAGCTAAAAATTTTGTGGGCACAATAATTAATTGTGTGAAAATATCCTCGGTCTGCAACTAGTCATTGAAACAAGAAAAAAAAGGATTTGCCATTAAAATTTGATCAAGGGGCACTTGTGAAAATTTATCTTGATGTTGGTGATTCTAACTACTGATTGATTGCCTCTAAAAAATAGTATAGACTTCAAACTGTTGAACCAAAAATCTCATTTTTTTTGTTTTCCGATCAATTATTTAATTTTTTAATGTTCATAACGACCACGAGCGTCCAGATAATTTTTTTTTTGAGCATCAAAAGACCTGGTATTCTTAAACTTGACTTCAAGTCGCCGGCAAGCGGCAACGCATATGATACAAGAGATTGGGACCCACCTTAATTGAATGACTGCCATCAGTCTAACTTCACATACTTCCCGATGAATACGATCCAACGGTCATGATAATTGCAAACAATAAACCAAATAAATTTTTTTTTGGTCAATGTGAAGGCTATATGACTATCAATAAAGCTTTTTGGACGGATGGTTTTACAAAACCCATGCTAGACGCTTATGTGACATGGTGAGACCCACCACTTTTTTCCTCCCAAAAATGTTTTGAGGGGTTGGCCAACTTATGTGGCAGTGGGACCCATCATGCCACATAAGTGTCGGGCATATCGTTTTGTAAAATGGTCGGTCCAAATAGTAGCACTGTATGACTATAGATGATTTTGTATTATTGGGTGTACCAAATCGACTAGAAAGGTGGGCAGAATTAGTAAAACATTGAGATGACATATCAATACTAAAAAAATCAATAAAGCTTTTTGGCCCTCCCATCTTACAAAACAAATGCCAGAAAGCTTATGTGGCAGGGTAGGACCCACCACTTTTCCCCTCCCAAAAATGTTTTGAGGGGGTTTCCAACTTATGTGGCAGTGGGACCCACCATGCCACATAAGCATCTGGCATTTATTTTGTAAGATGGGAGGGCCAAACAGCAGCACTGTAAAAAAATCCACCACCTGGAGAGTCTTGGTGATGACCCCATAATAATTTTGTAATATTTCGTCAGGGAATCACCCTGCATGGGACCCTGTAATTGTGGGCATGATGACTTATATAAACGAAACAAACTCAAAAGACAAAAAGTTAGCTGTAACTAGGAACTGATAGCACAATGGCTGTCCAAGGCATTGTGGACTGGAAGGGAAAAACCATCAACAAAGACAAACATGGTGTTAATTAGAGCTGCAGGATTCATCTACTGCAAGTGTTTAAACCCTAATCAACATCATACTTATCAAACTTGAATTCAGTTTTATTTGTTGGATTCCATGTTCTTCTTTCAAATTTTGGCTTTTTTTTTTTTACAACTTTCTAATTATGTATTAAGACGTACTTATTTCTTAGTATAGATTATATGTATCGTAAACTAGATTGATTTTAATGTATGTATTTCATTATTGAATATTATTTGTTTCTGTAGTTGTGGTGGTGATGACAAACATGTGTCGAATGTCTCGTAAAGATTTCTATTCCAACTTGTAGAGACTTCTATAGTTCTAGTCTATTCCAACTTGACGAGTACCTCCCAGCAGTTGTATGGGGAAAGGTGATTCTTCGGATGACTTTGCCGGTTGAACAGATGTATGGGGAAAGGTGATCGGTGATCTGCTTGGGAAACAGTTCTCCGGAGTCAGATTTCTCCGAAGTGCTGCAGATCCGGGTAAGCAGCTCACTGGTCTAGCTCCATAGCGATGTCGGAGAGAGAGCTGATGCTCGGAGTTTAGGGCTTCTGGACGCCGCCATCTGATCTTCTGTTCTTCTTCTTCTCCTTCTTCCACTTCTTTGTCTTTTCCGACGACGACTCCGTTGTCTTGGTGTCAGTAGTTGTCTTCCTACTGCTACACCAGCATGGATCGAGTTTGGAAATAGAGAGCAGAGAGATCGACTTTGATTATCAGGATCATTCTGATAGTCAGTCCAAAGGGAGATCGAAATTTGGATTTGGGGCTGCAGGTCTCAGATCTCATTTCTCAAATCTACTCTTCTTCATCGCGACACGAACGGTGGTTGCTGGTGTTCCTCCGTCCAACAGATCTGTCTTGGACACGAAGCTAAATTAGTCCATCACACTATGTACAGAAACATTGAAGAGAGATATATTAGCTAGTGGAACCCTTTGATGGGCTCTCCAATTCGATAAACATATATCTGCATCCGAGAAGACAAATAAAGAAATCAAAAAAATTAAAGAGAAAGATAAAGAATTCTTCAGACCTTTCAAGTATCATGTCCAGTTAGCTAGCTTGGTAGTTAATCAAGACCACGTATTCATCCCATGTTTATATCCACACCACCATATTCTTTCTGGCATTTCGTCGAACACATAGTTGCATTTGTTTTTTATGAACCATAACAAGCTAAAATCAAACCCAACAAGTTCCATCATTAATTGGGTCTCATCTCTTCCATTTCAAACATCTCCTGGAAATCTCATAACCCACGATCATTGAATTCCAAGTAAGAACATTTCTTGCCTCAGATTGATCGAGAACCCATCACGCATTAATCGATTTCTAAACAAACAGATAAATTGTGCAAAGAACTTTGCACAAACTATCTGATTTTAGGAGAGATTTAGGGTTTGGGTGTTTCTGGAAATTTGTTTTTTTGAGAAGCTTTTGACGCCGAGATGGAATTTAAAGAAGAGAGGCGAATTGGTTCTGACTTCTGAAGGCCTCATGGCCATGGCGGACATGAAAAAAAAGCTAGCATTTCACTGGGAGTTCTACTGTTTTGGAGGGAAATTAGACTATTTGAAACTCTCGACTTTTTGAGTGTTCATAAAGTCGTTTATCGTTACAACAGTTAGGGCATAGTCACGCGTTGTGCACGTGCGTACCATGCACATGTTTTTTATGCTTGATTTGTTCTTAACATTAGGTATTTTACCACCAAAGCACATGCATTAGACTTGCAACACCACATTTTTCTCCATCAATATTATACATACTTCTTGCACCTTTTTTACACCAGCTTTGAGGCCCACATGAAAATAATTCTAGGACTAATTTTGATCCAGGAGAGATAATCCCAATGAAAAAAAATGAGTCATTGGATTATCTCTACGCATGCAACACCAAAGACAACTTTAAGGTTGATGAATCATGTAATAAAATATTGGTCAAAATATCCAACTGGTATTAAAGATGATCTTTAATCAGTTATCTTTTCCGGTCAAATTTTAACCAATTTTTAATGAGATTAGAAGTTTCATAATAATGTAAGTTTTTGTGTAAATGACCCAAACGGTGAGATTGTCAATCTCACAAAAGATTTGTTTTAATAAGAAATACAACTTGATACAATATAGGCTCGCAACACTTGGCAAGTAAAAACTGACAATACATGGCCGGCTTAGCATTTTGGTTGAAGCCGAATGCAATTCCAAACCTGACTAAACCCGATCAATCTTTTAGGCCGATCGAAAGCCATCAATTGTCCCCGCCTATTGCCATATGATAAGCTAGTGTCTAAAACAACAACTCTCCTTGGGGCCAGTTTAGAGAATTATCCCCCAACTTAATTCTCAGTAGTTTAAATTACAGGTGCGTACTGCCCTAGGAATTAGGTGGGGATGATGGACAACCAACCGAAGCTTGTGTGAGGGGCTCGTGTTTATTAAAACTAATTGAGACAGGACTAAATTGTCACCATAACTTAATAAAGGGGTAATTCAGGAAATTTTTCTTGGTGTTGGTGAATCTAACAACCGATTGCTCTTAAAAAATTGCCAATTGCCTCTGAAAAAACAATATATAAATCAATCATAATTCAAACTCCCAAAACAAAATATCTTTCTTATTAGATTAATATGTTTATTAACATTTATTAAGAACACGAGCCTCATAAGAGTTTTAGTGTTCTATAATGTTGACTTCAATTACCTGCTACCAACAAATACGTAGATATGTAGGCCCACCTTAATTGACTGATTGCAACCATCGGATGACCTAATCTAACTTTGCACAGATCCCAAGGAACACGATCCTACGGATGCAACATAATGGAAATAAAAAAATTCCCATAACTATTATAGACTTATTTCGCATCATAAGGAAACTACTACCTATCTTTACTATTATAATGAGGCTTCATTTCTGCGTAATTTTAACTTTGTGAACCTTTTTGTGACTCAAACACAACAAATAAATTAGTTCGAATATTTCCACCCTCCTAATAATATAAACCTAACATACAGAACATGTTCAACATAAAGAATATGTACATCAACATATGCGCACGACTAGTATATTTAAGTGGTGAGTCCCATAATAGTATATACATTACAAAAGAAGAGGTTTTTTATTAACGACGGACTATACCAATGGAAAAAAGTTAGATTTTTCTGATTTGAGGGCGTTTGGCAACTAGAAGCAGAAGTACTTCTATTTCCAAAAAAAGCAAAAGTACTTTTGAAAAGTAAAAAATAAGGAGAAGTTTGTATAGTAAACTCTTGACTTATAAGTCAAAAAAAATGATGAGTTATTAGTTGTTACACGGTACTCGAGGAGAAACAACTTCTAAGAAGTAGAAAAAAAAAAAAAAATTGCTCCAAAAAGAAGCAACTTTTTTACTTCTAGAAGTCACTTTCAAAATATGTTGCCATACAAACTTTTTTGCTTTTTGACTTATATAAGTCAAAAAGCAACTTCTTAAGTAGTTGCCAAACGCCCTTTAGAGACTCTGGTGACAGATTTTGACGTTGCTAATAAAGGTAAAACCACGCCGAATATTATGCTGACAAAACGAAATGGAATTTATGCATCTAAATGTTTTTGCGACGGCTGTGGTCTTTGGCAACTGCTTTAGACCGTCGCTATATTACTCTGTATTTTTAGTATATCTAAATACATATTTAATGATGTGATGCGCTTCTCACCTGACTGCGATTATTGTAGAAATGGATTAATACTATAACGACTAAAATTATCAAGGAATCTTCTTGTGTGGGACCCACAAATAGTGGGCATGAGACAAGTGCTTATATAAACACAGCAAACTCCATAACAAAATTAAGTTATAGCTAGCTAGCTAGCTAGCTTGCATTATTAACTGACAAAAATGGCTGTCCAAGGCATGGTGGACTGGAAAAGAAAACCAGTCAACAAAGACAAACATGGTGGAAATAGAGCTGCAGGGTTCATCTACTGTAAGTGATCTCATGAAACCCTAATATTATCATATATACAGATATACTTAATATCACATATGCTTAATTACATGGTGTTTTTCATTCATTAGTACTTAGCTCTCTTGATCTCTTAATTTGATCTCTCAAATTATGTACTAAAACACGTTTATTTATCGTAAACTAGATCGATTTTTACGTACGAGTTTCATAATCGATCGGTTGTTATATATTTCTTGTACATATAGTTATGGTGGTGATGACGAACGTGACATACGTATCGAATGTGTTGAACATGGTTTTGTACCTTCGTCGAACCATGCACTTGGATGTTGCAACATCTTCGACTACTGTGACTAACTTCATTGGTGCCTCGTGCGCCTTTGCGCTGATCGGAGGATTCGTCTCAGACTCATACATAACTAGGTTTACGGCCATCATGATCCTTGGTCCCTTTGAATTCCTGGTAAATATCTCTAACAAGATCTGTTGAAAGTTACGAGTCCGACGTCGCCTATAACAAGACTGATGGATATCTAGAAATCAATTACCATTCTAAAATTTCTAACTCATCCATGAAAAATATATTTGAAATCAACAGTATGAAAAAGGAAAAGAAAAAAAAGTTTTGGAACAAGTTAGATTTTTGAATGTATGATTATCACCCTAACCAAAACTTCATTGGGGCCTAGTGTGCGTTTGGGTTGTTTTAGATGGGTTGGAATATATATATATATCCCCTCTCGTAATGAAAAAAAAAATAGAAGGCTAAATAGCTTGTTAGATATGGTGCAAACCCTTGATTGCTGGTCCTCACTCATTGTCTAAACTTTTTAAAATAATTTGTTGCTTATTAATTTTTTTTGTGAGGTTGAACCATTTTGCATATTGAAACAATTTAAAAATTTAGAGAAGAGCGACATGAAAAAGCTATTAATGAATTATAAAAACATTATTCTATAAAATAATAATATTAATAATAAAACATTAAAAAAATATGTCATTGTCAACTTTGTTGATTTTTTTTTGCCAACTTTTGAATTTTTTTTTTCCTTTTAAAAAACTTCTCTCTCCTGCATAATCTTATGCACTCCAGAAGGCAATGATCTTCACTCATCCACTCTGCAACATGGAATAGCACAATTACAGTGTGGGATGAAAATCGTGCAGTCAAATTGGATAGTTACCAATCAGTGGAGAAAACGAACATCTTTTAATCATTTTGGTTTGGTGGGCCATTGCCTTTAAAGACCCCCCAGATTTTTTTTAAAAAAAAAAAAATGAGGTTGGTGACTGAGAAATGGGCGACAGACTTTGTTGTTGGCCATTCTTTCTAATGAGTGGTGGCAAAAGGTCTATTACTTAGCGGTAGACCCTCTTCGTATACCTCAAAAACGAGGGTCAAGATTTTGATATGCTTTGAGATACCATAGTGCTTATCAAAACTTCAAAATTAGTAAGTTTTAATGGTTTGAGGTGTCCCCCAAAGAAGACATAAGACCCTAAATTAAAAAGTTTTGAAGAAGAGACAAGGACAAGGACTGTTTGTCAACCACCTATTAGGTTAGGATGTGTTTTCAATTTGAAAAGGAAAAGAAAAAACATTTTCTGAAGTTTTGAATTTAAAAATTGTTGAAGAGGAAATTTTTAATTTCCTACTTTTTCTATGTACAACTTTTCAATCAATATCAATTATAATAAAGAAAAATCGAAATCTAAAGGTGTAATTTATGGAGACTTTTTCAGATTCCTAAATCATCAAATTTAAAAATATTATAAATTTATATTTTAATCTAATCTAATTAATTATTAGACAGATTACTTGTTTAGTATGGAGAATGATCCGACGGTGTGAAGATAATTTCTCAGCATGTAGATCATCTTTATATAAAAAAATTATGTTCTAAAATTTTTAACCCCATCAATTGCTGGTTTAAAATTAACTATAAAAATATAAGGCTCATATATCACATAATTTTTTATTAGGTTAAAAGTTTTAGAATGATGTGATTTTCGGTGAGAATGATCTACATGATGAATAAATCATCTTAAAAAAAAATCAACCCTTAGATCATCTCTATGTGTGCTTTACATTGACCGTGTGCATAACATGTCTGAATAAGCATGTCTCCTGATCCTAACTCAATGAATAATAAAAACTAATCAAAACAATTAAATTATATAAAAATTAATAAATTCGTGCGTTTTAATTTATTTGCTTTTAACTATTAAACTAAAAACTCAATATGAGTTAATCGAATAATCTAGTGATCTACAGATTACTATGGTTTAGAAAAGTAAAAAAAGAGTGTCAATTTGATCATTTTGATAACAAACACTAACACTCTTGTGACCCTGATCATGTTTTTCATGCAAATGACATATGAGTAATGTCCAAAATGTCATTAAATTTTCATAATAAAACAAACAAAGGCTTCATATTTTTCTTAACCATCATTTCCTTGGTAATACAATTCATGAAGTGAAGAAAAATGCTGCAGAAACTCAATAGTCAATATTGTTTCTCTCAAGCAGGGATTCGGATTACTAGCACTACAGGCACATCTTCCATCACTCCAGCCACCAGTATGCGACATATCTGCGCAATTTAGCAACTGCAAGCAGGTCCACAGCTACAATGCAGCTCTACTCTATATAGGCTTGTACCTTACTGCCTTTGGAGAAGGTTGTTTGAGAGCCAACCTTGCACCCTTAGGTGGAGATCAGTTTGATGACAACGACCCAACTGAATTACGACAAAAATCGAGCTTTTTCAACTGGTTCACCTTCAGCATTTCACTTGGTGCAATTGTGGGTCTAACTCTCATTGTGTGGATCCAGGACAACAAAGGATGGGATCTTGGGTTCACTGTATCAGCTGGTTTTATTCTACTAGGAGTGCTTGTGGTCGGCTCTGGCTTTCCATTTTTTCGTCACCAAATCCCAACAGGCAGCCCTTTAACCCGAATGCTGCAGGTAAGAATTTCTCAAAATCAAAACTATTCACGATCTCAATATTCAAATCTATCTCAAGGGTTATTTTGGTTCTCTTCACCCTGTCACAGCATGATCTCATTGTTGAGAATAGTCCCACATGGGATATGAGAGCCTAGCAAACTCAATATATAGATCCTGGGTCACACCACTCATTGCCAATTGGTTTTGAGTTGGAAGCCTACAAACTTAATACTCATGATTTAGTTTACCAGTACTTGAGCTCCTGCAACTATCAACTAGGTTTTAAATTTAAACTCTTCCATTTAGTAAGTCAAATGCTAGCGTTTTGAGACTTCATAAAGTGATTGTTGTTGATTTCTTACTGATCATAAAAGTAATGCAGATGCAAGTGTACCTGCTTTGGTGTAGCACCATCAGTTTCGCATCCAAATTTTTCCATAACTTCCCTTCACTTGTTCCAGGTTCTTGTGGCTGCATTTCGGAAAAGAAAGCTTCAGTTCCCTGAAAATGATGAAGAAATGTACCTAGAATATAACAAGGACGAGATGGTTGGTGAAGTACTCCCACACACAAAGGGATTTAAGTAAGTCTCTGAATCATCTATGTTAAAAGATAACAACCATTTACTCTAAAAGCTCGAGCAGTTGACAGAGACGTACCAATGTATAGGACAAGGGTCTATAGGTTAAACGATGAGGAGTAAGCACACGTCTAGCGAAAATACAAATTTATTAATTGAGTAGAACAAAGAAATACCATAAAAATTAAAAATTAAATATGAAAAGAAAAAAGAAAAGAAAAAAGAAGAAAGAAACTCTAACAGATTGGGTTAGTTCAAGCAAGCATTGTGCAGTATGATTTCGGGCATAATTTGAACTACTATTATGATAATTTACCATTATTGGGTTTGCTAAATGTTGCATGCAGATGGCTAGACAAAGCATCGATTTCTGACGGGAAGACCGGTAATTGGTATATTTGCACTGTCAGCCAAGTGGAAGAGATGAAAATTGTTCTTCGAATGCTCCCAATTTTTATTAGTGCAATGATCGGCTACATCCCCATCCCTCAACTCCTGACGTTTACAGTCCAACAGGGAGGCACAATGAACACCAAGTTGGCTAAACTTAATGTCCCCCCGGCATCTCTCTTGATAATTCCCGTAATCCTCCAACTTGTGATCCTAGTTGCTTATGACCGGTTGTTCGTTCCACTCGCTCGTAGGATCACAGGGTGCCCAACGGGCATAACCCACTTGCAACGTGTAGGTGTTGGTTTTATAGCATCGTCCCTAGCAACTTGTATCGGAGCTGTGATTGAGAAGAAAAGGAAGAGCGTTGCAGAGGAGCATGGGCTACTTGATTCAGGGAACCAAGTCCCCATGTCTGTGATGTGGCTTGCACTACAATTCCTTGCTATAGGAATCGTTGATGTGTCCACATTCACTGGCTTGCTTGAGTTTTTCAACACTGAAGCGTCAAAAGGAATGAAATCGTTGGGGACTGCCATCTTCTGGTGCAATCTTGGGTTGGCATCCCTGATGGGGTCTCTTCTTGTGGATGTAGTCAACAAAGCTACCAGTCATGGAAGGATTGGGTGGTTGGAGGGAAACAACTTAAACAGGAACCACCTCGACCGCTTCTATTGGTTGCTTACCGTTCTTGGATTGGTGGCATTTTTGAATTACCTGTATTGGGCTAGGAGATATAAGTATAGGCAACACAATCTTGCTTCTACCAGCTGAAAAATCCTTACTTAACTCGACAATGTATTATACTAGATACCAATTAAAAAATGGAAAAAAAAAGAGAGAGATAAGAATGTATATTAAATATTATGTCCTACTACTACTAATAAAATCCAAATCAGCAGCCTATTGTCGTAGACTTAGGGGGCGTTGAATAAGAGTTCTTTATAAAACAACTTCTTAGCAGTCAAATTTTACTTTGTTTCAGTTAAAAATTGATTTTTAGTACAAAAATAAGCAACTTCTTTCCTTATGCATAGCAAACTTAAGTTTTTTCCTAAGTGAAGGTATCATAGGCATCACTAAGCCACCAATCATCCCAACTAGGTTGGCACGAAAGGAGGATTCACTCATCTGCTAGCTTTCCTCTCAAAACAAAAATACAATTTGTTAGGATCCTCGATGCTTAGCAAAAATCTAGGCCTAGAATTATGAAAATCAAAATGACCTTAAGGGAGATAGGATCCCCACTTGGAGAGGTAATCTGCCACGAAATATGCAAAGACAACTTAATTCTCCACCACACTAGCACCACTATCATCATCCTCATCATCATAACCACCAAAGCGCAGCCACCACCACAACATGACAATTTAAGTCTAAGCTTGCTTTATCCAAACTAACTTCCTTACACTTCTAAATTCTCAATCATAGTTTAAGTTCCATGAAACAATGACACACATACAAACATCATAAAGTGATATCTGAGGTGGTTTCATACCTTTGATGGGTTCTCTATTTCAATAAATACAAAATCAATTTCAGAGAAGACAGATAGAAAAAGAATAATTAGAAAATTGAACAGAAAGATAAAGAGTTCTTTCAAACCTTTCAAAGAATCTTTTCAAGTTGGCCAGTTTGAGACCAAGTATTCATCCCATGTTTATAGCTTTTCTGAATAATCCACTTGGGAATTAGCTCTGCTGGGAGGATTTCATTTGTTCAAAGTACATGAAATCTTGGTTTTAGATTCCAATTAGTGAGGACCCAGATTGTTATTGTTCAGTATCAAGCAAGTATCTCTGTACGAAAACAAATCTCCTGGGGCTGGTATCTACTTATCAAAGAATTCCATAAAACAGTATTCCTCTCTGGCATTTTGTCGAACACATCTGTTGCATCTTTTAAACGCACAAAGTGTGCATAAAAATCAACCAAGGCATTAACCAAATATAATCCTACTGTAAAACCCCTCTTCATCATAAAAATATCCATGAATCTGTCTCCCCAATTTCCCATATTTCAATACCAAACAAGATGAGATCAAACCCAACTAGGTTTCTTCATTGGGTCTCATTCCTTTCAGTTCTAACATCTTCTGGAAAATCTAAAAAACTACTCAAATTCTTCTTGTTCGAGCATAACCCACCATCATTGCATTCCATAATGAGAGGCTGACTGCCTTGGACGGAATTGAACTTTTGGAGTGTTCATAGAGTTGCCGTTTCATTGGTTTGAGTTTGTGGCATAAGAGGGGCATTAAAGATGAAAATGCTAAAAGGTACGCACATTTTGGGGGATTTTCTTCCCCCAAACCCATCGTATGGCCATTATCCCCTCGTGATTTGAATCACATCTTTGAGTTTCGTCTTTCCCAAACTTCAAGGCATGGACTACCGTCCACCTCAGGGAGGGATGTAAATCCCCCAAAATGTGCATACATTGTAGGATCGGGCATTATTCTACTTCCATCTCAGAATCTCATTTTTATTTATTTATTAATATTCTACCTATACTTACACCCTATTTACACTGCATTGTGAGACCCGACATGTAGAAGATCTACGAGTTGATTTTGATCTTCATGATGAGAAGATAATCCTCACAAAAAAATTCAACCCGTCGTTCGTCCCCGACCCATAAATAAGTGCAAGGAGAGAGCGAGAGTAAAGTACATAGAACATTCAAAAATCTAATTAGAAATATTATGAGCCTTTTGTAAAGCATAATAAGACATACTAGGAACTTAAGGCATTCTCAAAGTATTAAAAAAGACCCCTTGGCTCGATAGGAAGCTGCATTAAAGATGGTAATGATTTCCACAATTTTTTTTTTTTTTTGATAGTGGGACTATTGCCC
>MVGT01003297.1:409811-429071 GCA_002174775.1 Macleaya cordata
TTTGATAGTGGGACTATTGCCCTAATTACATGGCTTTGAAACACCGCAAGTGAGTGAAGACTGAGCACATAACTGCCACAAATATACGAAAGACAAAGAGAAGTCGCCCTATAACAACGAAGAGAAAGTCACCTAGTAACAACAAAGAGAAAGTCGTCCAGTAACGGCGAAGAGAACACCCCAAACGGGTACCTACACATACATACATCTATATTACTAGATAGAAATTACATGGACCTCACTCAATGATAATGCTACAGCCAAGGAGTTTTGAATCCAAGACCTCCATATTATAAGGAGGGATGCCAACCACCAGAGCAAGTGGTTGTTGGCGATTTCCACAATTTTACTAGAATACTCTGCCGCATTTGATAATAATAGATAAATTTCAATAAAATTGTACTTATTCTTACACTTCATTTACACCTTGTCTTTGAAACCACTTGAAAATGATCTAGACACCGATTTTCTGGTAGTAGGGATGATTTTGTCATCACATAAATTATTTTAGAAAAAAATTCCCTGTAAAAAAAATCATTATGATTTTAGTCCTTGTTTTATAAATTTAGTCCCTACTTTTGGACATAAAAGTCATAAAAGTAGGGACTAAATTTATAAAAGAATGACTAAAATCATAATGATTTTTTTACAGGATTTTTTTTTACATTTTCCATTCCAAAAAAAGTTCCGAATTGCTATATTATGGTTCCATTGGTTGTCTTATCCATGACCATGACATTACATGTCATACAGTCAAACTGTCAAACCCTTGACCACATAACACCCGACGGCTAGCTATATGAAAAATTTGACCATACATTAATTGAGTCATCGATGGAGGGTGCATGTTGAAACAATAATTGGACGTCTTATCAGCAAGAGCAACAGCAATCATCTCAGACTCCATTAATTACAAAATATATAAAAATGAGACAAAAATATTGATTGCATTAAATAAGTATACTTCAAAAAAAGCAAGCTATAGAATGAGATAGAACAATGGCCGTTCAAGGTATTGTGGACTGGAAGGGAAACCCCATCAACAAAAACAAACATGGTGGAAGTAGAGCTGCAAGATTCATCTACTGTAAGATTCATAACCATGAATACTCTAATTCCATACTTAATTCATGATAATACTAAGCTTGGATTAAGTTTTTCTAATCATGTATTTAAGAAGGTTTTATGTATCATAAACTAGATTGATTTTCATTATGGGATGTTAATTCAATTCTTGTAGTTATGGTGGTGATGATGAACGTGACATATTCATCGAATGTATTGAACATGGTTACGTACCTTCGTGGAACCATGCACATGGATGTTGCGACGTCTTCGACTACTATGACTAACTTCATTGGTGTCTCTTGCGCGTTTGCGTTGGTTGGAGGGTTCCTCTCAGATTCATACATCACTAGATTTAAGACCATAATCATATTTGGTCCTTTAGAGTTCCTGGTAAGTTTCATTGCTCTTATAAAAAGTTAATAAACCCATCTTCAAGAAGACCTGATTAAGGCTTAGGTGAGGCTCCTCGTAGAGGTTACGACTTCAAAACCCCCCGTGGCCAATCCACCAAGATTTATTCTTCGACTGACCCAATTGCTTGTCGGGTTCTTCCGAGTAGGTCGGGGCAAGCAACCAGGGGATTAGGCCATCCCGAAGGGTGGGGATACCTTCTGACCTAAAAAAAAAAAAGACCTGATGAGAAGAATCTTATAAAGATTTCATAAAAAAAAAAGCTAAAGAATTTGTTGGTCTATTATCTGAACTTTTAAAAATGATTTTGTTGCTTTTTTTTTTTTGGGTTAAGTTGCAGCAATTTTTGCATAATTAAACAATTCAAGACCTAATTAATGAATACTAAAACATTGAAACTCTATTAATGAATAGAAACTTTGTCAATCTGATGGACCCATAACCTAAACTAGAGTTCTAATAACAAAATTCATGATGAACTGCAGAAAATGTTGCATCACTAAGAACTATTTCTCTCAAGCAGGGGTTTGGATTACTAGCATTGCAGGCACATCTTCCATCACTCCAGCCACCAGCATGTGACATTTCTACTCAATTTAGCAATTGCAAGCAGGTTCAGAGCTACAATGCAGCTCTACTCTACATAGCCTTGTACATTACTGCCTTTGGTGAAGGTTGTTTGAGAGCAAACCTTGCATCCTTTGGGGGAGATCAGTTTGATGATGATGAGCCAACCGAGTTACAACTCAAGTCAAGCTTTTTCAACTGGTTCACCTTCAGCATTTCACTAGGAGCTCTTATTGGTCTAACTTTCTTCGTGTGGATCCAGGACAATAAAGGATGGGATGTTGGTTTCACTGTATCAGCTGGTTTCATTCTACTAGGGGTGCTTGTGGTCGCCTCTGGCTTCTCATTTTTTCGTCACCAAATCCCAACAGGCAGCCCTTTAACTCGGATGTTGCAGGTAAGGAGCTCTCTTCCATATCTTTTGGAATCGAGTATCAAATGGATAGTCCCATATCAAAAAAGGGTCTCTTTTCAACCAGACTGTTGGTATTTTATTGATCACCAGACACTTCCCTTCGCTTGTGTCCAGGTTCTCATTACTGCGTTCCAAAAACGTAAGCTTCAGTTCCCTGAAAATGAAGAAGAATTATTCCTAGAGCATAACAAGGAAGAGAAGGTTGGTGAAGTACTCCTACATACCGAAGGCTTTAGGTAAGTCCCGGGATCATCTACATTGGTACATTGAGTAGGAAGGAATAGAGAATCAATTCAAAAAATATGAAACTCTAACAGATTTGTTCAGGGGACAGGTTTTACTAATGTTGGGTTTGCTAAACATTGTCTGCAGATGGCTGGATAAAGCTATCATTTCTAACAAGAAAATCGAGAATTGGTACCTTTGCACTGTTAGCCAAGTGGAGGAGATGAAAATTGTCCTTCGTATGATCCCAATTTTTATCAGTGTAACGATCGGCTACATCCCCATTCGTCTACTTTTGACATTTACAGTCGAGCAGGGCAGCACAATGAACACCAAGGTGGGTGGTATTCACATTCCTCCAGCATCTCTTGTGGTAATCCCCACAATCTTCCAGATGGTGATCTTAGTTGCTTATGATCGATGGTTCGTACCACTTGCTCGTAGGATCACAAGGTGCCCAACTGGCATAACCCCTTTGCAACGTGCCGGTGTTGGTTTTATAGCAGCATCACTAGCATCCTGTATCGGCGCTTTGATTGAGAGGAAAAGGAGGAGTATTGCAGAAAAACATGGTCTACTTGATTCAGGGAACACTGTCCCAATGTCTGTGATTTGGCTTCTACTACAGTTCCTTGCTATATGCATCAATGATGTGTTCACTCCTGTTGGCTTACTACAGTTCTTCAACACTGAAGTTTCCAGAGGGATGAAATCTTTGGGGACTGCCTTCTTCTGGTGCATTCTGGGGTTGTCATCCTTGATGGGGTCTGTTCTTGTGAATGTAGTCAATCGAGCTACCAAAAATGGAGAGATTGGGTGGTTGGAGGGAAACAACTTAAACCGGAACTACCTAGATCGCTTTTATTGGTTGCTATCCATCCTTGGATTGTTGGCATTCTTGAACTACCTGTATTGGGCCAGGAGATATCAATATAGGCAACACAATCTTGCTCCTACTAGCTGAAGAGTCCTTACTGAACAGGAGAATGTATTATCCTTTAAAATTGAAGAGAAAGATAAATAGTTTCTTCAAAGTTCAAACCTTTGAAGTATTTTGTCAACCAGCTTGATGCTTAATTTTAACATGGCATAACCACCACCTTAAAACCAAATATTTGACCATGTTTATAGATTTTCTGACTAGTCCACCTGTCAAACAATTAGTTGTCGGTCTTCGAATTCAAGTAGCCAGGACCCACAGGCTGTGATGATTCAGTATTAACTTGGTGGCGTTCCCTAACATTTGAATTCAAGCTTGGTCAGGTACTAATTAATGACATGCAAAGGCCTAGATTACCATTTTCACTTAAGATCTGAAGCGTTTGACTGTACATTCTCAGGCAAGTTCTTGAAGGGACGAAACTTGATAAGTTTCTGACCTTTACATCGGCAAGCTCAAGTGTCGTGCCATCATCTCCCCAATAGATCATCATCCTTTTGTTGATCAGTTATCAGTAAATAACCATTTCAACCATATATGCCAGCATGAAGGTGATAAAATATGGTATAGTCCAAGACATCTCCATCTCATTGAAGATCGAGGATCGATTTAATTTTCCTATTCCATGAAAATTTTAAAAGGAATAACCTTCTATGTAGGAAAACTGTTGGGAGCAAATCGAAAAACTCTTCTGCAATTGCAATTGAACCAAATATGTTGTACCTTTTTTTCCAACAAAGATATCCCACATTCTGTTCTTCTCAGTCAACATTTGAGCCCAGTTGCCTATTTTAAGAGCACCCATAAGAACAGACTAATCTCCCTTGCTTGTACATCAATTTTGAATAACTACAAATGAGTTTAATACTATAGTAATCCTCTCAGGCATTTCTTCGAACAGATTCCTTGGGTCTTATTTCTGCCAGTTCCAAAATCTTCTGAAAAATCCAAAACAGATCATGAGATCCTCCTTGATCCAGCATAATCTAAGACATTGCATTTTCCAAAAAACATCATTTTCCTCAGATTTCTCGAAAACCCGTCTTGAATTATCGATTTCTCCACAAACAGAGTAGAATTAAGCAAAGAACTCTTCACCAATTTCTAGTAACCAAGTCATGAACCTCTCTCATTTTCTCACATGCACAAAGATTTGCACAGGTCCAGAGGAAGTCATTAGTTATTTCCTAAATCAAGAAGAGCTGATCCTGATCAGAATGTCAAGTTCCTGAGTAAGATCGACAATCCTGTTCGAATGATTGACCGTAAGCATGCCAAAAATGATTGATGGAGCATTGATTTGTTTCAGTACTAAGGCACAAAAGATATACGGTTGTTAAAACATAAAGCAACTCTACATGAGAATTGGTTTTAGACCACGGTTTGAAACTGTGGTTAAAAAGTGTTCCAACTGTTGTTAAAAGTCAAAAAGCGTGGTCTAAAGTAGGATTTAAACCACAGATTTCTTTTAAACCTGTGTGCTATAGAGTTTGGTTGATTGGACATGAAAAAAACTTAAATGAGTGTTCATTAGGTTTCACTCGACGCTCATGTAATGCTTATACACTTGGTGTGCCTTGGCTCGTGTGTTCCTCAATAGCGTGGTTGACTCACCTGTGGTGCGAGTGCCCAGGACTCTTGCTCTGTTCCACCTGCCAAGTGTTGCGAGCCACATTTAATCGAATACCTACAAATATTTTCTTCTTTGGCAAATACTTACCAAGAATATATTTGCAGCTAGTTTGGCTTTAATCACTGGTGCATGGTGAATGAATTGAGAAAGGACTGAGCTGTCATTGTAATTTAATCAACGGATAGTTTTGGAAAAAAAAATATTAGTTTGTGGTTGGTGAACCCATTAATTTAGTACCTGTTAGTGAATACCAAAAAATAAACTAATTCCAAGTTAATAACACATGAAAACTAAGAAATTCCAACCATTTGATCTCAATTAACTTACAATAACTCTCTTCAAAGATGACGATCAAACGGTCATATGATAGTTCTAATTCATCCAACAATAATATAATACAATTTTTATCAGGAGAGGATTATCTATAGATCAAATTATTTCGTGGACTGAATTTGATTCGATTGTTTATATTAATCTTATTCCGTTGTCATGAAAGTCTTATGTATGACTTTTTATTATTATTATTATTATTTATGATTGAGTATTATGATTTGAAGAGCGATATTGCAACATACCTTATTGTAACACTATTACAACACATTTTTTATAGAGCCCACATGGAGATTCAAGGAGTAATTTTTAATGAGGATATTTTCTTCACCATGCAGATCATCATATTCAAAAATCCGTCCGCTCTAAAGTTCTAACCCGATCAAAAGTTTCTCGGAATTCAATGGTCTATAAAACGCTTAAAATTTACCAATTTTTATAAGTAGATTTGAGGGAGTTAGAAATTTTAGAATAGGCTGATTCTCAAACGTAGTGATTTACATAGTGAGGAGAACATCTTCACTGAAAATGGGCTTTTGAATCTTCACATATGGACCCCACAAAAAGTGTGCTGCAATAGTATCACAATAAAGTATATTGCAATATCCCTCCTCTTATTATTTAAGTTATTTTCATTATATAAAACTAAATTAAAGAACGGCTAATGATTGAACGTGTTGACTAAAAGTGTAAGCATCTCAGACTTGGATCCATTAAATAGAACCCTCAAATGGTGGAAATGAATAAGCCCAATATATTTCCAAGAAAAACAATAAGTTAGAATCTGATATTGCAATGGCTGCCCAAGGATTATTTGTAGACTGGAAGGGGAAAGCTATCAACAAAGACAAACATGGTGGAGCTAAAGCTACAAGATTCATCTACTGTAAGTCATTAAACCCTAATTAACATCATACTTCATATAAAAGTTTGGATTAAGCAAGTTTGTTCATCTCTCTCTCTCTCTCTCTCTCTGAAATCATGTACTATAGGATGGATTTATATATCGTAAACTTGATAGATTTTTAGCGAACATGCTTTGATATGGATGATAGTAATTTTGATTATGGAAAACGAAAAAAAAAATCCCTGTAAAAAAAAAAGTCATTCTGTTTTTAATCTTTTTTTATAAATTTAGGCCCACTTTTATGATTTATATTCCTAAGGACTAAATTTATAAAAAATGATTAAAAACATAATGACTTTTGTTTAGGGGACTTTTTTTCCTTGTAAAAAAGTTTATGACTTTTGATTATCGCTTTTGCAGTTTTGGTGGTGATGATGAACATGGCATTTACGCCCACCTTACTAAACATGGTTATGTACCTACAAACAATCATGCATATGGGCATCGCAAGTTCTTCCACCACCATCACAAACTTGATCGGTGTCACTTGCGCCTTCGCTTTGGTCGGAGGATTCCTCTCCGACGCTTATATCACTAGATTCAAGGCCATACTAATCTTTGGCCCTTTGGAGTTCCTGGTAATTAGTCTCTCCACCTTATGTAGAACGTTAGTTACTGTCTCAGAGAAGATTGATAAGAGCAATCTTATGGTTAATTTATAAATTACCATCTTAATTTTTAACGAAGTCGATAAAATTTATTCCTATTTTACCTGAAAATATTGTATGTTAAAAAAAATTAATAATATAGTTATTTTGCCTTTTCATTTAAAATATTAATTCAACTAATATAAATTTAAGCACACTTGTAGACTGCACACATTTTCTACATGTATAACAGAGTCTTAACGGAATAATATATTTGAGTGAAGCTTAATTAATTAATATAAGTTAAATTTTAGCATTTCGCTTATATTAAGCTATGTTTGTGTTTAAATGATTTCAACAAGCTCTTTTTTAGCTACAAAAAGCTGCAGAGATTTTAAGTGATTTCTAGGAGGAATTATAATAGTAACATAAATTAGCTTTTAGGTTATATTAAGTGCTAAATAAATTTATGTCTGTATTTAAGGGATTTCAAAAGAGCTTTTTTCGAGCCTCAAAAAGCTAGCTGCAGAAACTTTTTCACAACTCAAAACTGTTTAAATGATGTCTAGCAGGAATAATATAAGTCATATAATAGATTTTAGCTTATTTAATAAGTAAGAAACAACCTTATGTTTGTATTGAAATGATTTCAAGAAGTGCTTTTTTCTAGCCAAAAAAAAAAAACTGAAGAATTAACTTTTGCACCACTAAGTACTGCTTGGTTCTAGCAGGGGTTTGCATTGCTAGCACTGCAAGCACGTCTTCCGTCGCTCCGTCCACCAGAATGTGATGCACAAACTAGCGACTGCAAGCATGTTCATGGCTCCAATGCCACTCTACTCTACATAGCTATGTATGTTGCAGCTTTTGGTGAAGGTTGTTTGAGAGCAAACCTTCCATCCTTAGGAGGAGATCAGTTTGATGATGAAGACTCGACAGAATTACAACTCAAATCTAGCTATTTCAACTGGTTCACCTTCAACCTTTCACTGGGATCTCTTTTAGGTGTACTTTTCATAACATGGATCCAAAACAATACAGGATGGGACGTTGGTTTCTCGGTACCAGCCGGTGTTGTTCTACTAGGGGTGATTGTGGTTGCCTCAGGTTTCTCATTCTACCGTAATCAGATACCAAAAGGCAGCCCTCTTACGCGGATGTTGCAGGTAAAGCACTTTCTTCCATACCTCATTCGTAAAATTTGTTAGAAATTTTGGATCAAATGAATAATCCCATATCGGACAACATACCATCCATACAAAAGAGGGTGAGGCCTTTTGAGATGAAACACCATATCCAAGCCAAGCATGTGCTAATATCGGTGCTAGGTGGGTGGCTGAGCTTCCCAAAAACTGAAACCTCGTCCTACATAGAGTTTTCTAAAACTTGATCAAGTCGATCGGAGGGGACTTGATTTAAGACTTTGATGTAGTAACGTCAGTTTTTCGCTCATTTTGCACTATAAAAGTGATGCAGAAGGAAGTTAGCACGTGTTTTTGATGTAGTACCACCTTCTGTTTCTTGCTCTTTTTTTTCCATAACTACCCTACACTTGTTTCAGGTTTTTGTAGCTGCGTTTCGAAATCGAAAGCTTCAATTCCCTGAAAATGAAGAAGTGTTGTACCTAGAACATAACAAAGAAGACATGGTTGGTGAAGTACTCCCACATACAAAGGGTTTCAAGTAAGTTCAGAATCATCTATATTGGTTGAACAATTTGCAAGCAACAATGAATTGAGATAGACTTTTACTAGTTGAGTCAACCATTTTTAGGAAGGTAGGGTTTGATTCAAAACCAAAACTACAGTGAAGATAACTGATCACAGTTGGGTTTGCTAAATGTTGTATGCAGATGGCTTGATAAAGCATTCATTTCTTCCAGGAACACCGGGAATTGGTATTTTTGCTCTGTCAGTCAAGTGGAGGAGATGAAAATCGTTCTTCGAATGCTCCCAATTTTTGTCAGTGCAATGATCGGTTATATCCCCGTCCCTCAACTCCTAACGTTTACTATAACACAGGGGAACACAATGGACACCAGGTTGGGTAAGATTCACATCTCTCCAACATCTCTACTGGCAATTCCCATAATCCTCCAAATGGTAATCCTAGTTGTTTATGATCGGTTCTTCGTGCCATTCGCTCGAAGGATCACTGGCTGCCGGACTGGCATCACCCACTTGCAACGTGTAGGTGTTGGTTTCATAGCAACATCACTAGCATCCTGTACTGGGGCTGTGATTGAAAGAAAAAGGAAGAGGATTGCAGAGGAGCACGGGCTTCTTGATTCGGGGAACCAGTTACCCATGTCTGTGATGTGGCTTGCATTGCAGTTCCTCGCCTTAGGCATCAATGATATATCCACATTCACTGGCTTACTCGAGTTTTTCAACACTGAAGCGTCAAGAGGGATGAAATCGTTGGGGACTGCCATCTTCTGGTGCAATCTTGGGTTGGCTTCCTTGTTGGGTTCTGTTCTTGTGAATCTGACGAACAAAGTTACTAGACATGGAGGTACTGGGTGGTTGGAGGGAAACAACTTAAACAGGGACCATCTTGACCGCTTCTATTGGCTGCTTACTGTCCTTGGATTGGTGGCATTCTTGAACTACTTGTTTTGGGCGAGGAGGTATACATATAGGCAACACAATCTTGGTCCTACTAGCTGAAAAGTCCTTACCTAACAAGAGAATGTATAATACTTGCTGAAGAACTATGTCTTGGGATCCTAATAGATGTTATATTATACTTCTCGTAATAACTGCCGTCGTATATTTTCCTATTCCATGTCAAACCCATAGACCCTTATTATATGTATGATATGCCTCCCTCTAAAAGTTCGAGAATTTAGAGTAAATGGTTGCTAACATGGGTCAGAGCTAAGAGTCTCTGGAAGTCATGGCGGGGTTCAAGTATCTACCGTGGTGCTGAGGGGGAGTATTGTTGTCGTGTATCTATTCCCTATTAGAAAATCACACATTTTTTCTCCAAATGTGTTGGATTTCCAATGATCTGATTGTCAATCATAAGAGAAGGGTGTGATCACTCTAAACTAGACAAGAACAAAAGCATTTTCTAGTTCATTTGGTTTTCCTTGAGATCTAGCTACTTCCATGGATGTGTGAGGTCTACTGCAAATACAGGTAGTCCTTCCTCATGCTGTATTTTTGAGTTATCAACTACAAGCATGCTTTTATTGTTTCAGGGGCATAGAGAAATTTCTTCACAACATATTTAAACCTTTTGTGCTCGGATTTTGTTATAAGAACTGCTAGGGGTAATATCAGTTCTAATTGACCAGGTTTATTGGATACACTGGATCAGATTGTTAAGAACTGCTATGGGTATTATCAGTTCTCATTTGATCAGAGAAAAGTTCCCTTCTTCAAATAAACAGCAAGCATTCCTAAAAGGGAAGAAAACAGACTGTGCAAAAGTCATCCCTAGAACAAGAGAGAAAGGACTTCCCATTGCATTTACGAAGTAAGAAACGAAATTGGAAAAAGAAATATTCCAGTTGAATGGCCCAGTCCCAAAAACAGCCTGGGTATTAAGTTCTTTCATTAATCAGATGTACCTTATCAAAGACGAGGAATTCAGCTTTGAAAATTGTGCACACAACTTCTTTGATCTCCTCGTTACTACCTGGTTCTTGACCTGAAAACTGGTTGCAAGGGAATGCAAGGATCTCAAACCCTGTCAGGAAATACCAGAATGGGGAATTATTAACTAGTGCATTTCCTTTCAAAAAAAACTTACAGTAAAGACAAGGGGGGATAAATTAGAGGAGTTGAACTAAGAAACTCTCCAAGAAAAAGTATAATGCATTCAGTTTCTTGTAGTTTGAATGTGTAAGACCACTGCACATATGAAAAGAAAAAGTAAATCAGTGAAAAAATAAATGAATAAGCAATGTTACATACAAAGAATAAGGAACTTATCAGTGCTGAGCCTATAACTTAAATGATCAAATAAATAACTTCTTAAAGAACTGATAAGAGTACAGCTGAAGAAAGCAAAAAATTTCAAGGGAAACATCTCTCTGCAGGACAAATACTCATGATCAGTAGCTCCAGACACTCAAAACATAAAATGAAAAGAAGAAATCATGGGTGAAAGAAATTCAAGAATAGTCTCCTTCTAGGTCAAGATGATTCCCAGACAACAAAACAATAAATCAAAACTAAATGGAGAAATCAAAAGCAAAAAAAAAATAATTTCAGTTGCAGAATTCATAACAATAAACCAAACAGATGCTGAACAAACTACTAAAAACTCGACATGCTAAAAAAACAAAAAAATTAATGGATACCTATAAGAGAAATTAAACAGAAACATAACCCCAATTGATGTTCTTCTCAGTGAATCTTGAACCCAGTTGCCTATATGAAGACCACCCATCTGAGAAGACTAATCTCCTAGCGTATACATCAATTTTGAATAACTACATATAAACTAGTTCCATAATACAGTATTCCTCTCAGGCGTTTCTTCAAATACATTCCTTGCATCATTTAGACCCCCACATTTTGCATAAAACTCAACAAAGCAGAACCCAAGTATCACCCTACTGTAAAAACCCAACTTTTTCATTAGTATATCCATGAATCTGTCTCCTAAATTTCGCACATTTCAATACCAAACAAGAGAAGATCAAACCCAACAAGGTTCCTTCATTGGGTCTCAGTTCTTTCAGTTCCAACATCTTCTAGAAAATCCAAAATAGCTCCTGAGATCCTCCTTGATCCAGCATTACCCATGATCATGGCGTTTTCCAAAAAATAACATCATTTTCCTCAGATTCTTGATTTGATCCTGATCAGAATGTCAGGTTTCTGGGTACGATTGACGATCCTGTTCAAGTGATTGAGATCGTTATCCCATAAAAAGGGATTCAATGACCATGGTCAATATAAATTGACCGTAAAGCATGCCTGAAAATGATTGATTAGGCTTGGATTTGTTTCAGTTCTTGAAGACAAAAGATATATGAATACTGCAAGGGTTTTTTACTACGGTTTCAAACTGTGGTAAATAGTTCCGTGGTTAAAAGTAAAAAAATTGAAACCACATTTATTTTCCAAAACCGTGGTATAAAGGCTTCTAACAGTTCTGTATCAAAGTCGGACACTTGGACTGTAACTGGTAGTACTTATGGTGAGCAAGGACCAAAGACAAAAATACCCCGAAGGTGCTGACTGTAATTTGTTACATGGCCTGGGGGTATTTATTAGTGACGAAGTCAAAAAAATTTGCGCACCCTTTAGCTATTACAATTTTCGGAGGACGACTAAAACACCCAAAATTTAGAAATACATGTCCAAAAACTCCATGAACTTTTCAAAATAGCCAAAACCCCCAAAATTCTCAAATTTAGATGTATAGATGTATTTGCCCTTATTAGATAAGGAAGAAACTAATTTTGACCAACTCCTAAATTTGGTAATAGGATATATTTAAGCATTTAATTTAAATAAGACATTAAATCTTTCCTAAAAATATTCTTTCAATTAGATCATACTTAAATTAACCTAAGTTTTCTCCCTAATTAATATTTTTAAATTCTGCCTATTGTAGTCATAACCTTTGTTTACAACACTTTTATGAAGTCATTTGCTTAATTTTATGGCTCATTTTTTGCCAATACAAAATTTAAAAATTAATTAACAAAAAATATAGTTAGTACAAAATGACTTAAACATGCAAAATGTTTTTAGCGTATGCACAAAAATGAAACAAACGAGTCTAAATAATTTTTGCACAACCAAAAATGAAACAACAGAATTTTTATTCCCGTAATATAAAATGTAAAAATTATAATGCATAAGCAAAAATTAATTTATCAATGAAAAATTTCAAAAATTAAAGAAACATAGAGTCAATGCAAAACGATTGACACATGCAAAAATTTTACAATGTTCAAACGAAGTGTAAACAATAAAGTTTCGATTTAAAGATGAAAGTGGTTGAAGTGCATCTATCTTTAAAAGTCCTCATTATTTCATGTTTAAATGGGCAATTTTTGCCCAACAAAAAAATCAAACAACGAATGTTTAAGTCAATCAATACAAATTGCAAAAATTGTAATGCATAAAAAAAATTTAATTTGATCTAGAAAAAATATATTTTGCAGGAGAAAAAAAAACTCAAACACAAATATGATTCGTAACAAAAAAATGAAAGAATGGTCTTTTTTATTCATAATGCACTAGTGGAACCATTGTTTTATTAACAAAAAAAAAGTGAAATAAAAATATTTTTCTCTTTTGTCTTTTAGGTTAGAAAATAACAATAAATATAGTAGTTTATAGAAGAAAAAATCTTTATAATATTAAGGAGATAAAAATGATTTTAAACAAAATAGGAAACTAATTAATTTAAAATTGTCAATTAAGCACCAATTAAGGAATAAAATCTTATTAAGATATTATTCTCTAATTAAAAAAGGGTAAACACGGAATTAAAAAAAAGGAATTATTGACTAGTGGGATAAACAGAAATTTTATCCCTTAAAAAGTATAAATGGTAAAATCAAAAAAAAATAAGGGGATTTTGGCTATTATGAAATATTTGTGGGTTTTTTGGTATTTGGCAGTCAAAAATGGGGTTTTTGAGCAAAATTATGTACAATTTTTTCCTTTCCCCTTTTAAAGAGTATTGTTTTGTGCACCCACTTTACATGAGGGTGCACATCACCAATAACTATCCAACCCTTTATTATTTCAATAATACCTTTTAGATCGACCATTTAACAAAAGTAGTGCCAGATGCTTACGTGGCAAGGTAGGACCCACCACTTTTCTCCTCCTAAAAGTGTTTTGAAGGGGTTTCCAACTTACGTGGCAGTAGGGCCCACCCTGCCACATAAGCATCATGCATCACTTTTGTAAAATGGTCAGTCCAAACTGCGCTGTTGTTATTGTTTTGCAGTCAAATATAAATAGAGTTGACTGCATAGCAATAAATGGATGGATGATGGCAATGATGTGCACCCTCATGTAATGTGGGTGCACAAAATAGCACTCCCTTTTAAACAATTGCCTTAGAGAAGGGATATTACACCATGGCCTACTGCATCATTATTTATGTAGATCCTACATAGAGATGATACAAGTTGATTTTTGATGAAGATGTTCTTCTCACTCGATAGATCATCCTGCACTTATAAACTACTAGCCCCTCAAGTTAATTCCTAAAAAAATTGGTAAATTTTAGGCATTTTCAACTGTTGATTTCTAATAAAACTTTGATAGGGTTAGAAATTTTTGAACGAGCTGATTTATGGATATGATAATCTATATGGTGAGAAGAATATCTATACGGGGAATTTTGTTTTGAAGGGATTAGAAAAGTGAGAAGAAGCTTGAGAATTGCATTTGTAATGGTCAAATCTGATTGATCCAGGGGTGCCAACAAGACTGGAGCCTGCCAACAACAACAAACTCAACTTTAGGAGGTGCCAACAAGACCGGGCCTTGCCAACAAGGTTATGGCAGCGCTTTTAAAACTACTCTTATAGTATGTTTGGATGTAGAATTCATATTTTACATCCATGGATTCATGAGTCCTTAGAAACATGAATCCTTTGGTTTGTTTGGCAACTATAAAAGAATCCATGGATTCATGAATCCTTGGAAGCTTGAATCTTTTGGTTTATTTGGCTGTTATTTAAAATCCAAGAAAAATCTCTATTTTGTTGTTTTAATTTTGTGGGGTGTAATCTGCATTGAGTTGAGTGAATACATAGTGAATCCTTAGTTTAGAATTTCAGCAAATTCTAAGGTGAGAGGTGGGACTCCAAAACAGGGATTTGGTGGAAAATGTGTTTCCCTAAGAAACAAGTTTCTAAGGATTCTTAGCAGCCAAACAGACCAGAGGAACATGAATCCCTAGTCCCCACTGAATCCTTACCTTAAAATTCCCCTTCCGAACAAACCATTAATTAAAGAGTAATGCTACACTTACTGCTTGTTTCACTGCAAGGCTTACTGCAGGTGATGTGGCAGTGATGTGGCGACTCACTTTTATGCAACTCATTCGATGATGTGGCATACACTAAACTTTCTTCTTCTTTTTTTTTTCAAATTTTTGCTTTCAAAATATCTCCGCAACCCCCACCTCTACCGTCGCCACCATCATCAACACCACCCCACCTCCTCCACCATCACCATCATCTTCCTACCGTCACCATCACCACCCCCACTCCACCACTTTCACCACCGCCATAGATCAGAGATCAGAGAGAGAAAAATTTCAGATCTGACTATTTTTTTTTTCCATAAACCCAGATGTGATTTCATATATAGGATTTTTTTTAGATTTAGAAGCTGAAGACTGTGAGAGAGAAATCTTTCTCCAAAAAAAGTAAGTTGTGGTTCACATCCAACGCTCTCCAAGCCAACTCATAATATAAAATTATATTTGTCGGAAACACCATGCCGGAAAAAACCCACTAGTCCAAGAAACTTCCGGTTTAGTATCATGTTGATCGAGTAAAAAAAGGCTATCGTCGCATAGTTCAATTCATGTTTAATTATTAGTGTGATAACAATGAATTACGATATTTAATTTTAGTGGGTTATTAAGGTTTTTTTTTTTTTTTTTTTTTACTGGATTGGAGATTTTGAATTAATGCTTGCTTTGACACCTTTGAGAAATTGTAACGATCATGAAAGAAAAGGAGCAGAAGAGATGCAGAGTTTTTCGTTCGGAGACGATGACTTCACAGACGGTAATTTACTTGACGATATCAATTTCCATGATCTATTTGTGGGAATGGACTATGGAGATGTTTTGCCAGATTTGGAGATTGACCTAGAAATGCTTGCAGAGTTTTCGGTTAGTGGTGGTGAAGCATCTGAGTTTAATAACGTATCATCGACTGAGAATAAATTAGTAAATCACCATCAAGATCAAAATGGAAGCAGAAGAGAGGAGGAAGATACAGGCACAGGCTCAGGTTCTGGTTCATGTTTGAGTAGAGAAGATGAAATTGTGAGTAAAAGAGATGAATCAAGTAAGATTCCAAATAACAATAACCCATCTCTCTCTCTCTCACAGTCTTCCTCTTCTAAATCTAAAAAAAATCCCAGATCTCTGACTTCAGATCTGGGTTTTTGGAAAAAAAAAAAAAAAAAACTAGCCAGATCTAAAATTTCTCTCTCTGATCTCCGATCTATGGCGGTGGTGGAGTGGTGGTGATGGTGGCGATGGTGGAGGTGGGGTTGTGGAGATATTTTGAAAGCAAAAATTTAAAAAATAGGTTTAGTGTATGCCACATCTTTTTTTTTTTCCGGCGCAGGTAAGCCAGCGTTGATGACGAAGGAAGAGGAAGAGAGAAAAAGATTAGAACCCGTGAAAAAAAAGGACAGAGGAAGAGAGAAAAAGAGAGAGAATGGATATGTGAGTGCTTACTTGCGCCGGCGTTGAGGACGGTCATTTTCCGGCAGATCTGCGAGGAAGATGTATGTCGACAGTAAAACCCTAGTTCTCCTCTCCCTAATCTCAGTTGGCTATGTTTTCTAAGAAGAAGAGGAAGAAATGTTTGTTTTGAAACCGATGAAAAAAAAATAAATAAATAACCACGTCATGCTAATGTGGTGCACAAAATTGAGGTACCACATCAGCTTACACGTAGATTGCAGTAAGTCTAGCAGTAACGGGTGCAGTAAGCCTAGCATTACTGTTAATTAAAATTAAATTTGTACATGGGAGGGTCCTAAAAGTGGGTGTAAACGGTGGTGGGTCTACAAAATCAAACTCGAGATTTCACGTGAGACCCTCTTTCATCAGCCAACCACATCATGTCCTTCCTTAATGGCCTTTCTCATCTTAATTTCCCAACCTCTCGTAGACATAGGAGTTTTAATTGTTTGTCAGAAACAAAAAATAAATTAAGAGCAAGAGTCAGAATTCTTATACCTTTTTCAGATCTATCTCAATTCTAATTAGACTTCAAATTCGAAGTCCAGAAAAATAAAGTTTCTTAGCCGGGTTTATGATCCAAAACAACCTATTTGGATGTAAAGTAACCGTAAAATTTGAGGTTTGCCAAGTGAAGACCTTGGCCCGGATGGTGTTCAGACTCTAGTTCCTTGGCCAGATCAATAAGTTGAAATCTCCAGTCCCGGATGGTGTTGATACTATCCATCCTGAGTAGGGGTGGGACTTGGGTTCGGTCAACCCGACCAACCCGAACCCGACCTAATATTTGGGCAAGCATGGGCGAAAGTTGCTGGGCATTTGGGCAAGTATGGGCATTATTTTGCCAACTCGTAGTCAAATTTGGACAAGCATGGGCATAGATAATTTCTAACCCAAGCAACCCGCCCAACCCGAGAAACTTATATATATATATGTTAAGATTTGAATTGATTTCTAATATGGATATATGTGACCAGAAAAAGAAAACTCTAATTTTACCAGGTATTAAGACCCAAAGCAAAAAACTTTCCTTTTGTCTCATTATATGTAAAGTAAAATTATAATATTACTTAATAAGTAAAACTCAAAATAGTATAAAGACAATTATGGATTTGAATTTCGTTGTTACTATATTTTATTTAAAATTTTCATTTATTATGTGAGTAAATTGTTAGTTTGTTTATCTTTTTAAAATATGAAGAATATTTTATTTATTTAAGTTTATTATTTATTTTTATTAATTTTTTGTATTAATAATTTCATTCAATCACCTAAATTTATTGAAACATTGGTAACCCGAGAATCCCACCTGGACCATGCGTGGGTAAATCTCTTATAGGTTTTGTGGGTTCTATGGGCATTCTGGGCAAATGAGGTACAATGTGGGTATGGCATGTCCAAAGCCTCTAACCAGCCCAACCCGCCCGAGTCCCACCCCTAATCCTGAGAAGCAAAAGCAATACTTAGGTCGAGCTTGTTTGGGCTCAACCAATGCCTAGCCTCAATAAAATCCAAGATCCTGGCCCAAGTCAAATAATTAATCTAAAATGTAGATAAAGAGAAGGTCCATTTTGGGAGATTTTACCATCATAAAAGATTCTTTACATCAGAATCATAGGGATATTTCTGTCATTTTGTGGGAAGAAATCTCTCACGGAAAAGATCGACGACAGAGGTTTTGCATTTTTTATCCAAATTTTTAGGCTCGTAATGCGAACCGATAAGGGCCACCAAAGTTAAGGACGTAAGGGCTGCTGTTAAGGGCTACCATGACCAAGTCAAATGCCATTAAAAAATCATTGTGATCAAGCTAGATAACCAAATAGTACATAGAAAGAATATTAAAAATCATTATGATCAAACCTAATAATGGAATTGAACAAACTAAAATTCTCTAGAAATGTATGGAAGTCTATTTTCATAAAAAATAAGTTTCGAATTTATTGAACGAGTAAACTAAGAGAAGTTAAAGAAAAAAACGAAGGTCTATCAGACATGGCTATTTTGCGTCAGTCGCAGTAAAATAGATGTTTTTCTCAATATAAAATTAAAAATTATACAAATTAAATATCTAGTGAAACTAGACTCAAAGAAATAGAACATTCATTGTTTGACAAACTTTAAATTCAAAACATAGCTCTATGAAAATCTAACCTAAATAAAGATGATCGATAAAAAAATATAGTTTTTCAAAAATATAGTACTAATTTTAGATTAAAAAATAGAATACCAAACGATATCGAAATATTCTAAAAATTTAATTGCGAACAAATACAGATGTCACGAATCTAAAAAAGTTAATAAAACTAAATTTTGATAAATAACCAAAGAGTTATTCTATTTAAACCACAAAAATGTCAGAATTCTAACAGGTGTTCAACTACTTAATATTCATCTTAAAACATCAACAACCCGGATACACAGATTCTAATTCATCTAAAATCAACTAAACTTACAAAAAAAATTTGATTTGTTGAACTTACCTTTGCCTCTGGGAATGCTTTTTCTAGATCTTTGATAGGGTTTGATGACCCAATGCCTTCACCAAATTCGTGTATTTTGTGTAAAGAAATGGTGGAGTTTATTCCATACCATATCAGACTCCTAAATAGTAAAATTAAATATTTGAAATGTTGGAGTAGAATAAGGTTGAATGTGCTCGGGGTTATGATGTTGAATAAGAAGGAAGAAAAATTCATTAGATTGGTGGGTATAGGAAGAAAAGTGTAAAATAATAAAAAAGAGCAAATTATC
>MVGT01003297.1:429238-456365 GCA_002174775.1 Macleaya cordata
CTCTAAGTAATCCAACCCAACCCAAGTTAGATGATGAGGTCTGACGTGGCAACATCCTACCGACCCTAAGATGAACGGCCACGATTATAACCTACTCCATCTACTCTAGTCGACCTGCTTTACTCAGTTACAATAACCTTTTTTTTGCTCTGATCATCTTCGTCCTCCTTCGACGCACCATGTTCGCTAGCGGATAGACTTCTCCCTGGTTTAAGAAAACTGAAGACCACCTCTGCACTCGGTGTTTGACGGTCGTCGGTGTAGAACATTTTTCCCATTTATGGTCAAAAATCGAAGAGACATTCACCACCGGTAACATGTTCAACCAGAACCTGTAAGTATCTTCTCTAATCTTTCTTTCTCTCTTTCTACTCTCTACTTCTATAATCAGTACGTCCATCCCTTGATAATGTCGATCACCTAATTTTGCTCTAATTTTTCGAATCCCTGATGTTGCCCTAATTTTTTAAATTTCTAATTTTGCCCTAATTTTTCGAATCCATGATTATGTCTATCTTGTAGTTAATTAGTTATGATATTGCTAAATGTAACCCCATTTTTTAATAACTCGATCCCGTGATAATGATAAATCTTAAATTTTGCCATAATTTGTCGAATCCCTGATTTTGTAGAGATGAAACCACATTTTTTTCGAATTCATGATATGGATTAATGAAACCCCATTTTCAGAGATATTTTGGTATAATCTGTTTATGTGTGTATGGAATGTTGATGAAGAATAATCTGTTTTTGAAATGATGATTTAGCTTAAACGTATGTGTATATGGATTGTTATATGTGGGTGTTTGTTGTGATTGTTGAATTTCAGCAACAGATTTTCATACCCTATCAGGAATGTCAGGGAACATTATAGTGGTAGGGTACATGAATTCCAAAACCTTGATGGGGATATCATGAGAAGAGTTGTGTTTTTTAGGAGGCTAAAAACTAATTTACAGGGCCTGACAGAACAGTCTAAGTTTGAATTGATTTGGGTTCATGGTGGTGAGAGTGTGCAAATAGATGATGATATGAATTTTTTTAGGATGTGGCTTGAGGAACAGGTTGATCACACTAGTTTCATAGAACTTCATTTAAAGTTGGTTGTTCCTCCAGTTTCTGAAGCAATATCCAACCCTCCCTTGCTGTCAAAAGTTGTAACACCCCGTATTAATAAGTTCTCAGAAAAAGGAAAAAGGCAACACCACGAAAGGTTGTTGACCATAAACCATACAAACTCCCTTCTTCTACAGTTACCAGGAAGAGTCCTAGGTTACAGGCTTTGCAGAGGGAAAAGTTGAATAGTTGTCAAGTGAAGAGGGTATTGAATCTGGATGGTGCCAGTTGTGAAGGTCAATCACAAGATGCAAGTGAGACGGTTTCAAGATCCACTGTGGAGAATGTAGATGATTCAGGGACAGGTATTGGTGTTGATTTGGATGACTCTTCAAATATGGGAGAGGGATATACTCAAGCTAGTGTGGCTGAGAACACCCCCAACTTACCACCTCATGCAGCCACACATGATGCAGATGAGGATGTCGATGAGTTATTCTTGAGGGCAGCTGCTACACAAGTAAGTCAGATTGAGTAGTAGTATTTTTCTGCAGATATGGAACATGATTATGTTGAGGATGATGAAGAGAAAGCTGAAGTAGAAGTAGATGAGATGGGTATTCCAGTTGAGCCATCTCCAGTGTATGCAGAAGGGAGATTTTTACACAGAGAAGATAGTGATAAAGAGGATGCTCTGTAGAGGAACACAGTTCCAATTGAATCAAGAAGCAGTGATGATGATGAAGACGGGGTTGAGGATGAAAGGGGTGATAAGGCTGAAGTCCCTAACTTCCCTTATCATATTTATGCTCAGTTTGTTAGGGATTGTGATGATTTGTATGAAGAAGATCCTGAACCAAAAGTTCAAAGACTCACCTTTGAAAAGGGTATGGAGTTTGCATCAGCAAAAGCTTATAGGTTACACCTTAGAACCTATGAAAATATTATTTTTGTTTCATCGAAGAGTGAAAGTTACAGGATGAGGTCCAAATGTAAGGATGAAAATTGTAAGTGGGAATGTAATGTGAGGCAATTACCTCACCAGGTGGCATAGAGTATACGAAAATTGGTTCTTGACCATACTTGCCAAGGCCACCAAGAGGATAGACATCCAATGGTGAATGCAAGGTGGGTAGCAGATGTATTGGATCAAGATTTTAGAGATCATCAAAATTGTTGGAGTCCAGAAGATTTTCAGATTAGAGTATGGAGGAAGTATTAAGCCAAGATATCATATCAAAGAGCATGGAGAGCAAGGAATAAGATATTGGTGAGGATATTTGGAAGCTTTGATAAGAGCTATGCTCTGATTCCTGAATTTTGTCAACATGTGCTAGCTTCTAACCCAGGTAGCCTGGTAACTTTTTCTAGAGACGATTAGGAGCTGACATTTAAACACTGCTTAGTTTCGTACAAAGCATCTCTTGAGGGTTTTGTGGAAGGATGTAGACCCATCATAGGGTTGGATGGTACTTTCCTTAAGGGAAAGTATGGTGGAGTGCTTATAGCAGCTACTGCATTAGATACTAGGAATGGGTTGTTTCCACTTGCTATCTATATATGCTGATCTGAACAGCTTGAGAATTGGACCAAGTTTCTTGAGGCTCTAGCTCCACACATCCTAAAGCACCGAAGGAGGATTACTTTTATTTCAGACAGACAGAAGGGGTTGTTCCCAGCAGTGAAGAAAGTTTTTTAGGACAGAATCGTTCTCCAGGGGCATGCTTTGATCCAGTGATCGGTTGCCCCACAACCAAAGCAACCCTTTCCGTAAGGATGTTGAGTTGATGAAGAACCCACTCCATTAAAAGCCTCTTCAAACCATTGAAACCCATTACAAATAGGATGTTGGCAGGTAAATAACTTTTTACCCAAAGAAATGGGTTGAGAAGATCGCAGTAATTTTTGAATCCCATTATAGATGGGTTTCCTACATCTTGTGTAAACCTAGGGACAATCAACAGAGTCGTGTCCTTCCCTGGAACAAGCTTGGTATGAAACCTATTTCAAAAAAATAAAATAAAATCAGTACAGAACTCGATTTTCACTTACCCCCCACTGGATAATTAAAAAAATCATTTATCCCCCCCCATTGCAAAATAGGGTTTCATACTTACCTAGGATGAAGCTCTTCCCCCTCCTATTCTTGAAATTTCAACAAAATAGACCTTCTAATGGAGTTTTAATGGTGGTTAGATCTAGAGAGAAGTATGGAAGAAGAAGATGGTGTTTTTAGATGAAGAAGGGAGTTTTTATAAGGGGAGTGGGTGACCATTATGAGACAACGGTCATAAAAATGGGTTATAATCGTGGTCTTGCATCCTAGGGTCGTTAGGATGCTGCCACGTCATTAAAAAACACTTAAATTGGGTTGAGTTAGGTTAGTTAGAGGGGAGGGTATTTCAGACTTTTTTTAAGTCACATGATGTGCACGTGGGTCACTTGGATGGAGAACTGACGGAAATGATAACAGTGGAGGGAAAGGTGATTTTTTGAAACATTTGTAGGGGTAAGTGATTTTTTAATTAGCATTTGGGGGGTAAAGACAATTTGCTTAATAAAAAACCTAGAATTCTTTATTGCGATGAAGTAAAAGGAGGAAAGTATTATTATGCATCCTCTGCAGTAGGGCTGCACATGGTGCGGTTTTAAAATCCGGTCCAAAATGGTCCGAACCGAAAAAAATACCGACAACCCGTAAAACTAAAAAACCCGAAAAACTGAAAAACTGATATTTATGGTTTGGTTTTGGTTTCATGTTTTCAAAAAACCAAAAAAACCGAAACCGTACCAAAAATACTGAACCGAAAGACCAAACCAAAAAAACAGAAAAAAATCCGCACATATACTTATATAGTATACATATGCATTATTATGTATAAATATGCATGCCAACTTATGAAAATATGAATTAAGGAGTCTGACTCTTAATATAATCACAATTTCATAAGTCAATGTATCTATGTCAATTTGTTCCTATATGAGGCAATACATATGTGTGATGTGTGTTCTCAAATTTATACATATTTATTAATTTATTTATAAGATACTTATTATTTTGTATAATTAATATTTTTATTGTAAAAAAATTTAATTGTGGACATACCATGATTAAAATTGCCACTATGTTGCTAGGGTAAATATGTTGGGATCCATATCGAGATATCTAAGATATGAAGATAAACTCTTTACAGACTTCGCCATATATCTTCATAAAAGAAAAAAAATCATGAGTCAGGATCAGCTTACAACCTTAAATATACAGGCTGTGTGTACAGGCTCTTGTGGGGCCCACGTGAGGTCGATCTAAGGGCTAAGATTTTGTAGCGATGTTCTTCTTACCATGTAGATCATCTTCACCAAAAATCAACACATTCTAAAACTTATAGCCCCATCAAAAATTGATTGGAAGTTGTTTAAAAATTAACGGTGAAAAATGAACGATGAGAAAAAGAGTCAATGTTTGATGGGGTTAGAAGTTTTAGAATAAACTGATTTTTGGTGAAGTTGATCTACATAGTGGGAAGAACATTCTTACAAAATCTCAGCCCTTAGATCGACCTCACGTAGGCCCCACAAGAGCCTGTACACGCAGCCTGTATATGTAAGGCTGTAAGCCGATCCGGACTCATAAATCATATTCGGGGACGAGCTATCTTGCACGTTGTTGGGGAGTGTGCCCCACCAAAAAATAATTTACTCCAACATCTAGTACTTATGAGAAAATTGAGTACCCCACTAATTATTAAAATTTTAGTATATTGTGAACTAGTTTTTTGCAAAATTAAAATTTGACCAACTCATTTTTTAACACGTACGTCACAAGCCTTTAGGCACACCAAAGAAATTTGTTGTGCTTTGTGGTTTTCTCCTTAAAAAAATTTATGACTCCGTCCCTAATCATATCGTACCAAAATTTTTAACCCAATCAAAATTTAATTTAAAAGTAATAATTAAAATAGATGGCCTATAAATTACCTTATAACTATTTTTTATTGATATAATTTTTGGTAAGGATGATTTTCTCATATTAAATTTAATAATTTTCACAAAAAAAAGAGAGAGAATTAATAATTACTTAAGATGGTTGAATAATTGGACATTTTTTTTCATGTTTTAAATTTAAATAAATATTTGGTTATTATCAGTTTTTCATTTTTTAAATTTGAACGAACTTTAATTTTTTATAATGTAAGTGCTCTAATTATATCATGTTTTAGTTTAAGTTTAAATGATCAATTGATAAATGTCATATGTTAATTTTTTTAATCTGGTTAAACTTTAGTTTTGAATGATTTGTCCGTAAAAAAAATCGAAAACCCTTAAAAAATCTGAAATTTAGAAAAAACTGAAAAACCTAAAAAATCCAAAAAACCGATGGTGTGGCTTTGGTTCTTAAAAAAAACCATCATGGTTTGGTATGGTTTTGGTCCTTCTAAATTAATTAATGGTTTGACAATGGATTTGACAAAAAATTCAACCAAACCGAACCGTGTGCAACCCTACTCTGCAACAAGAGTTGCTAGCATTTCATGGAGAGTGCTTTTCGTAGAAGAGACAAAGTCCTTAATTCTTGAATACGGACCTTTAATTCGGCGAACATCTCATCTTTTTGGCGCAGTTTAGCGAGCTTTGCCACTTTATATTCTTCACATGTGATTTTTCCGAACCTTCTCAGTATCGCAGCCGAGAAATCCTACCATTCATGTTACCTTAATATAGGAATTGGGATGCCACATAATCCACTTGTACCACTGTAATGTTCTACTATGCAAGTGTGAACATGTTGTTCTATTGGTGTGTTATTTTTTTCAAAACACAACTCTGTTTGAGACAACCATGCTTCTAATTTAATTAAATTCCCTTTCAGACCTATTAAATCGCAAAAAATCTAAAACTTGTTGATGAAACCCTTGATTTCTCTCCTCTATTTGTTGCTCCATTAGTGTTTCTTTTTTAACATGCATCAAAACCATATAAATGGATGCACGATGATAAAATTGTTATCTACTGCTCCTTGTTACAAATCAAACTTTTTTTTTACACTATTTGGGACTTGGAACTGAGGAATTTAGGTTACGGTTTAAGAGTAGCAGATGGGTCTGGCTGGTGTTGGGTTGGGTGTATTTGGGTAAGATTGGGTTCACGTGCCTTCTTAATCCTAATCTAGGGAAGGGTTAACAATATAGGGTAGGGTACGGGTTTTGGGCAAGGTTCAAAATCTCGTATCGATCGAATGTTTTGGTATGTTGAAAAACCAAAATATTCATCGAAACGATATGATACAAATCAAAACATTGGAATTACAAAACACCTAAAAAATTCTGAAACACTTTAATATATTCCGATACATTTCAAAATATTTTGAAACATTTTGATACACCCCGAAACATTCCTAAATGATACAACCTGATATAACACAACACAACCCGAAATATTACGAATGTATCGGTATGTATCGTGAAACAATTCGATACAAACTGAAACGATACGAAATTTATGGAAAAAAACTAATTCAATGAATATTTTATTTTGGTAAGCCAAAAAACACAAAAAAGCGACCAAAACATTTTGAAACGAAACGAGATTTTGAACCATGGTTTTGGGTACTTGGGATTTTTTGGTGATGTGTTTTTCCGTAAGGAAGATGAAGATGATAACTGGGAGTGGGGTTAGGATGAATTTGTGTGCAAGGTTAAGGGATAGGGTGGATGTAATTATGGATTAAGGGTTGGATAATGGGTGTAGATGCATTCAAAAATAAAAACTCTAGAATTAAAAAAATCGAGCAGATTGGTGGTTTGTACCTGTATGATTGGCGGTTACAGATAAACTTAATGATTGACGGCTATACGCAGTAGAACTAAGGGGGGACATCAACGGATCTTCACTCTTTAATTCCTCACAACGAACCTTCAATTCTCTTGCACGCATTCTTCAAATCTTTCCCTTTTTCTTTTTTTGTGATGATAGATGGAGGAGCATGGAGATAAAGATGATAGTAATGGTGGATGAAGATGGAAGGTGATGGTGGGGATAGGATCAGAGTGGCTCTAATACCAATTAATAATAACCGAATTGGTTCTTATCCAGAGGCCAACACAAGCAACCCAAAATAACACAAACAGTAACCAAAGTAACTTAATTAATTCCTCTTATTATTTCAATAGATCACCCAAATAAGACTATTTATAATAATTACAATACTTGTTCACCAAGAAAAGGAAATACTAATCCTACTAAAAATAGTAATCTAATAAAATGAAAACTCCTAATAATAAAGCCTAAATAATATTCTCTCTAAAATAATAATATTATATTATTAAAATAATTAATAAAAAAATTTGTCCAATTCGAGTAACTATCTTATTCCTTGCGGTTCCACTAATTGCATGTGTTTGTCACGCCTGGAAGTGGATCCCACGAGTTGACTATTGTAGACAGGGGAGATGCCAAGCATAAATATGCAGACGATATGGTGGATCTGAAGGCGTGAGAGTGTCGATGCTAGTTGTGGATCCAACTGTGATGAGCCTCAAACTGACAAGATTGGACCCACAAATTGTGATCTTATCACTGCAGCACTTATTAAAACCTAATTCTAACCCTAACTCATTTAGCCCAACTAGGTCATTTGTATGTATGAAGACTATATATTATGATAATGTATGGTATTTTTGTAACAATAGATAACAAACTTTAATTGGTCTTTATTGGACATATGCACTTTCTCTACTTTATATAAGGGAGATAAAGAAAGGTCATCCTCCCACTACAATCGACCTTATCTCTCTCTGGAGTGTACCTAGTCTAGTACCCCAGAGTCCAGTAGTAGTAATATTAGTTTTCCACTTCCCTATTTCAATCCCTTTTCTTTTTCTCTTTACATATATACAAATTAAGTATTAATTTTCTCAATCAACTTTACCCTTTAGCTAGCTAGGGTTTTGATGCACTGGATGGGCAGATAATAATAAACAACTTTTTAGCTGGGGTATCAACTTGTTGGTACATATTAAGATAAAAAAAAATGTAAATTTGTAACATTCATGAAATTCGTAACATTTCAAAATTATTATAGATTGAGGTCTGCAAAATTTATCGTTATAATTTTGAAATATTACAAAATTCAATTTATAAGGGTTTGAAACACAAAAAACGTATAAATGGGACGTAACATAAATACGTTCTTGATTTTGTAATTATTTTTAAAAAATAATATTACAAGCTTCCAAAGGGTTTCTAATATTCAAAAAGTTCGCTTTACATATTATAAATCAGTGAAGTTTTCCAAACATTAGAAACTATTAAACACGGTACACATCCATAATATTTTAAAAAAATTATAAATGTCAAGAAAACATTTCGAGAAGGTAATTGGTTTTCAAGCCCTTACTTCCAGTATCTTTATCATCTACAAAATCTTCATTCAAACAGCCAAGTGGGCCAAAGGACCTAATAATTCCGCCGATTACTTAGTCCAAGTTGTAGTCCCATTGAATGGGCTATTACCAATTGTACGTTGGAGGTAGCTTAATTAATTATGGTATCTACTAAATTTGTCCATGCTTCAATTTGGGACTGACACATGCAATTTTTCTCCTCTAGTTATTGCCATGATGGTTATTTATCTTCACGTCGTTGGTTTTTTTTTAATTAGCTAGTATTTATTTCTGCACGCATGTCTTTTGCTTATTAGGGTTAGCTAGTTGCTGGGGAGTCCCACTTTATCTTTTTAATTTTCAGTATAATTAGATAATGATCAACAGCAGATCAAGTACTTTTAATGGGAGAGAAAATGATGTAGTATGTGTTGCATCTTCAGACTTCATTTATACCTTTAGTATTACTGTAGTGGGATGTTTTGTTCAAATGTGTAGTCAATGAATATGAACTGTTAGATCGAATCCAATATGCAATCTTGATTAATAACATGCGTGATCTGTCCAGCTAATCAATTTTTAGTCGATCGACCAAAAATTAACTATATTATACAGTATGACCTTGACATGCGTCCTCTCTTTGAACTGGGCAAAGTTGCCACTCAACTTCTTTAGCCATTTCGAAACTAGGTCCCCGCTTGGTAACGTTACAGATGTTTGCAGCACAAACGGTCATGGCAACTTTAGACAGAGTAGAAGTGGCTTATACTATACTAGGAGAGAAGAAGTGCCAGAGAGGAGTTATTTCATCATTACCTAAAACCTACCATAAAAATGGCAACCTTTCTAATATTTCATTCCAGAGTAGTAGATTGAGATTTTGTTGATCCACTTGAAACGTAGATCAACAAAGCCCCATTATGTGACTAGTTAGGGAAGCTCGTTAATTTGTAACATTCATGAAATTCATAACATTTTAAAATTATTACGGATTGAGGTCTGCTAAATTTAGCGTAATAATTTTGAAATATTACAAAATTCAATTTATAAGGGTTTGAAACACAAAAAACGTATAAATGGGATGTAACATAAATACGTCCTTGATTTTGTAATTATTTTTTAAAAATAATATTACAAGCTTCCAAAAGGGTTAACTTGTTGGTACATATTAAGATAAAAAAAATGTAAATTTGTAACATTCATGAAATTCGTAACATTTCAAAATTATTATGGATTGAGGTCTGCTAAATTTATCGTAATAATTTTGAAATATTACAAAATTCAATTTATAAGGGTTTGAAACACAAAAAACGTATAAATGGGATGTAACATAAATACGTCCTTGATTTTGTAATTATTTTTTAAAAATAATATTACAAGCTTCCAAAAGGGTTTTCTAATATTCAAAAAGTTCTCTTTACATATTAAAAATCAGTGAAGTTTTCCAAACATTAGAAACTATTAAAACACGGTACACATCCAAAATATTTTTTAAAAATTATAAATATCAAGAAAACATTTCGAGAAGGTAATTGGTTTTCAAGCCCTTACTTCCACTATCTTTATCATCTACAGCATCTTCGTTCAAACAGCCAAGTGGGCCAAAGGGCCTAATAATTCCGTCGACTACTTAGTCCAAGATGTAGTCCCATTGAATGGGCTACTACCAATTGTACGTTGGAGGTAGCTTAATTAATTATGGTATCTACTAAATTTGTCTATGCTTCAATTTGGGACTGAAACATGCAAATTTTCTCCTCCAGTTATTGCCATGATGGTTATTGGTCTTCATGTCGTTGGTTAATTTTTTTTAATTAGCTAATATTTATTTCTGCACGCATGTCTTTTACTTATTAGGGTTAGCTAGTTGCTGGGGAGTCCTCTTTTTAATTTTCAGTGTAATTAGGTAATGATCAACATCAGATCAAGTACTTTTAATGGGAGAAAATGATGTAGTGAGTACTAGTCGTTGAATCGACGGCTGGTCTGAAGAATAGAGAGAGAGGGAGAGAGAGAGAGAGATTAAACAGACAGTGACAAGTTTCAAAGTCGTTGAACCGACGGATGCTCTAAAGACTAGAGAGAGGGAGAGAGAGATTAAATTTAGAACAAAATTCAGAGTAGGCAAGGAGATTCCCACCCACCCACAGAAGGCAGACTGCATGCAGAGATATGGAATATCTACAGCGGAGATATCGTATTGCCGTCCAGAATATTCCATGAAGCTATTAGTCTTTCCGTGAACTAGCTTGTCGTCCGTCCCTTGCCGTGAAACAGCTTGCCATCCTTCAAACCGTCAGATCGTCGTCCGTTGGAAACTGGATTTGGATTGTAAACCTACTCAAATACTGAAACCTGTCAACGGGTTAGTTTGTTTCGTTTGATTTGATGAAGGCTCTATTCTCATCTACAATCCCAGCATCGGCCAAAGAACATCTTTGATCGATTCTACAACAACAATTGTGCCCGAACAGAAGAAGTCGTTTGGGTGAGCAAAATCAAACTCAGATCTGAGTTTCAGATCTCCATGCACAGATCTGAGTTTCAGATCTACACCAGATCTGAGTTTACTTCTCGATCTAAACCAAATCTGAGTATACTTCTCGATTTTACTTCTCGATGTACACCAGATCTGAGTTTCAGACTCAATCAAGTCGATCTAAGGATTCTGGCCAGCAACTTCTTCTTCCTCTCAAGTGTCACACTCTCACGATCAACTCCAGTGGAACATGAACCCCAGTTAATTGAGATCCTTATGAACATGAGAGAAGAAAGTTGAGCAGGATTAGTTACCAACGGCCAACCAAAAGCTGCAGTGGTTTCCGGTATTTCGATGGTGATTTTCCCGGCTTAGCGGAGAGCTGCAAACTCACCGATCGCATAAATCAATATGATAATTGATAACTCACCGGTCGCCTGAATATTAGCATCACGATGACGAATTCCAAAAGCCATTTGGAGAACGTCTTCGTGATCATCGACCGGAAGAACTTCTCATTTACCTTTGATCATCGCAAAACCAGAAACCAAATAATTTTCTCAGAAAATGGACCCCGCTATAATGCCTTCGTGGCTTTATCAATCCCACTGGCAGAAAAAATATAAGCCGTTTTCACAGAGGCAGTGACAAGGGGAGAGGACGCAGAGGGTATCTGGAAGTACTCAGATCTACCAGTATGGTTCATCATGCAAAAGCAAAAAAATGCGAGAGGTCCATACCTGCTGATGACTCTGTCTAGGATGGATGGGAAACGAATTATCTGCAAATTATTCATCCCACCAGGTGACCATTGCTCAGGTTGGTCCAAACTAGCCTCAGCCTTGCAGGACCTGCTCCAACAAACAGGACACGTGCACCAGAACCACAACAACACCAGTCAATCGGCGAGTAACCCAAATACCACCAACACCGCCGCATACCCCATACCCAACGCATGGCACAAGAAAGATACATAACACACCAAAACCTTCAACCCCAATCCCACTCAACAACCAACATCCAAACCTCCATGCGACGTTTCAGCACTTGAGATAGAGATTGTTCCTTCAAAGACAAATCAGAAAACAATGTTCTCTATCAGAGACACACAAGGCTCATCATCAACGGTAGACATGGAGAACAGATGGGAAAACTCTATACGGTGCCGTTCGGATATTGCTATATCATCTTGGGACGAGACAGGTGACTGCATCAAAAGTTTCCTGAAGTTAGATTTCGCTTTCGATCTGATGCCCCTTTCAGACTTCCAAGCTCTCATTCTGCTTCCATCATCTAATCCGCCCAAAAACCTACCATTGTCATCTACGATGGTCTACCAAGACTACACTCTCTGGAGTGTACCTAGTCTAGTACCCCACAGTCCAGTAGTAGTAATATTAGTTTTCCACTTCCCTATTTCAATCCCTTTTCTTTTTCTCTTTAAATATATACAAATTAAGTATTAATTTTCTCAATCAAATTTATCCTTTAGCTAGCTAGGGTTTTGATACACTAGATGGGCAGATAATAATAAACAACTTTTTAGCTAGGGTATCAACTTGTTGGTACATATTAAGATAAAAAAAATGTAAATTTGTAACATTCATGAAATTCGTAACATTTCAAAATTATTATGGATTGAGGTCTGCAAAATTTATCGTAATAATTTTGAAATATTACAAAATTCAATTTATAAGGGTTTGAAACACAAAAAACGTATAAATGGGACGTAACATAAATACGTTCTTGATTTTGTAATTATTTTTAAAAAATAATATTACAAGCTTCCAAAAGGGTTTTCTAATATTCAAAAAGTTCTCTTTACATATTATAAATCAGTGAAGTTTTCCAAACATTAGAAACTATTAAAACACGGTACACATCCATAATATTTTAAAAAAATTATAAATGTCAAGAAAACATTTCGAGAAGGTAATTGGTTTTCAAGCCCTTACTTCCAGTATCTTTATCATCTACAACATCTTCGTTCAAACAGCCAAGTGGGCCAAAGGACCTAATAATTCCGCCGATTACTTAGTCCAAGTTGTAGTCCCATTGAATGGGCTATTACCAATTGTACGTTGGAGGTAGCTTAATTAATTATGGTATCTACTAAATTTGTCAATGCTTCAATTTGGGACTGAAACATGCAAATTTTCTCCTCCAGTTATTACCATGATGGTTATTTGTCTTCACGTCGTTGGTTTTTTTTTAATTAGCTAGTATTTATTTCTGCACGCATGTCTTTTGCTTATTAGGGTTAGCTAGTTGCTGGGGAGTCCCACTTTATCTTTTTAATTTTCAGTATAATTAGATAATGATCAACAGCAGATCAAGAACTTTTAATGGGAGAGAAAATGATGTAGTGTGTGTTGCATCTTCAGACTTCATTTATAACTTTAGTATTACTGTAGTGGGATGTTTTGTTCAAATGTGTAGTCAATGAATATGAACTGATAGATCGAATCCAATATGCAGTCTCGATTAATAACATGCATGATCTGTCCAGCTAATCGATTTTTAGTCGATCGATCAAAAATTAACTATACTATACAGTATGACCTTGACAAGCGTCCTCTCTTTGAACTGGGCAAAGTTGCCACTCAACTTGTTTAACCATTTCGAAACTAGGTCCCCGCTTGGTAACGTTACAGATGTTTGCAGCACAAACGTTCACGACAACTTTAGAAAGAGCAGAAGTGGCCTATACTATACTAGGAGAGAAGAAGTGCCAGAGAGGAGTTATTTCATCATTAACTAAAACATACCATAAAAAATGGCAACCTTTCTAATATTTCATTCCAGAGTAGTAGATTGAGATTTTGTTANCAGAGAGGAGTTATTTCATCATTAACTAAAACATACCATAAAAAATGGCAACCTTTCTAATATTTCATTCCAGAGTAGTAGATTGAGATTTTGTTAATCCACTTGAAACGTAGATCAACAAAGCCCCATTATGTGACTAGTTGGGGAAGACTCGTTAAGTTGTAACATTCATTTAATTCATAACATTTCAAAATTATTACGGATTGAGGTCTGCTAAATTTATCGTAATAAATTTGAAATATTACAAAATTCAATTTATTAGGGTTTGAAACACAGAAAACGTATAAATGGGACGTAACATAAATACGTCCTTGATTTTGTAATTATTTTTTAAAAATAATATTACAAGCTTCCAAAAGGGTTTTCTAATATTCAAAAAGTTCTCTTTGCATATTACAAATCAGTGAAGTTTTCCAAACATTAGAAACTATTAAAACACGGTACACATCCATAATATTTTTTAAAAATTATAAATATCAAGAAAATATTTCGAGAAGGTAATTGGTTTTCAAGCCCTTACTTCCACTATCTTTATCATCTACAGCATCTTCGTTCAAACAGCCAAGTGGGCCAAAGGGCCTAATAATTCCGTCGACTACTTAGTCCAAGTTGTAGTCCCATTGAATGGGCTACTACCAATTGTACGTTGGAGGTAGCTTAATTAATTATGGTATCTACTAAATTTGTCCATGCTTCAATTTGGGACTAAAACATGCAATTTTTCTCCTCCAGTTATTGCCATGATGGTTATTTGACTTCAGGTCGTTGGTTAATTTTTTTTTAATTAGCTAGTATTTATTTCTGCACGCATGTCTTTTACTTATTAGGGTTAGCTAGTTGCTGGGGAGTCCCACTTTATCTTTTTAATTTTCAGTGTAATTAGATAATGATCTACAGCAGATCAAGTACTTTTAATAGGAGAAAATGATGTAGTGAGTACTAGTCGTTGAACCGACGGCTGGTCTGAAGACTAGAGAGAGAGGGAGAGAGAGAGAGGGAGATTAAACAGACAGTGACAAGTTTCAAAGCCGTTGAACTGACGGATGCTCTAAAGACTAGAGAAAGAGAGGGAGAGAGAGATTAAATATAAAACGAAATTCAGAGTAGGCAACGAGATTCCCACCCACCTACAGAAGGCAGACTGCATGCAGAGATATGGAATATCTACAGCGGTGATATCGTATTGTCGTCCAGAATATTCCATGAAGCTATTAGACTTTCTGTGAACTAGCTTGTCGTCCATCCCTTGCCGTAAACCAGCTTGTCGTCCTTCAAACCGTGAGATCGCCGGCCGCCGGAAACTGGATTTGGATTGTAAACCTACTCAAATACTGAAACCTGTCAACAGGTTGGTTTGTTTCGTTTGATTTGATGAAGGCTCTGTTTTCATCTACAATCCCAGCACCGGCCAAAGAACATCTTTGATCGATTCTACAACTTCAATTGTGCCCGAACAGAAGAAGTCGTTTGGGTGAGCGAAATCAAACTCAGATCTGAGTTTCAGATCTCCTTGCACAGATCTAAGTTTCAGATCTACACCAGATCTGAGTATACTTCTCAATCTATACCAGATCTGAGTATACTTCTCAATTTTACTTCTCGATGTACACCAGATCTGAGTTTCAAACTCAATCAAGTTGATCTAAGGATTCCGGCCAGCAACTTCTTCTTCCTCTCAAGTTTTACACTCTCACGATCAACTCCAATAGAACACGAACCCCAGTTAATTGAGATCATGATGAATATGATAGAAGAAAGTTGAGCAGGATTAGTCACCAACGGCCACCCAAAAGCTGCGGTGGTTTCCAGTATTTCCATGGTGATTTTCCCAGCATGGCAGAGAGCTGCAAACTCGCCGGTCGCCTGAATCAATATGATGATTGATAACTCACCGGTCGCCTGAATATTAGCATCACGATGACGAATACCAAAAACCCTTTGGAGAACGTCTTCGTGATCATCGACCGAAAGAACTTCTCCTTTACCTTTGATCGTCGCAAAACCAGAAACCAAATAATTTTCTCAGAAAATGGACCCCGCTATAATGCCTTCGGTGCTTTATCAATCCCACTGGCAGAAAAAATCCAAGCCGTTCTCAGAGAGGCGGTGACGAGGGGAGAGGACGCATAGGGTATCTAGAAGCACTCTGATCAAGCAAAAAAATGCGAGAGGTCCATACCTGCTGATGACTCTGTCTAGGATGGATGGGAAAGGAATAATCTGCAAATTCTTCATTCCACCAGGTGACCATTGCTCAGGTTGGTCCAAACTAGCATCAGCCTTGTAGGACCTGCTCCAGCAAATAGGACACATACACCGGAACCACAACAACACCAGTCAATCGACGAGTAACCCAAACACTGCCCCATACCCCATACCCAACGCATGGCAAAAGAAAGATACACAACACACCAAAACCTTCAATCCCAATCCCACTCAACAACCAACATCCAAACCTCCATGCGACGTTTCAGCACTTGAGATAGAGATTGTTCCCATAAAGACAAATCAGAAAATAATGTTCTCTATCAGAGACACACAAGGCTCATCATCAACGGTAGACGTGGAGAACATATAGGAAAACTCAATACGGTGCCGCTCGGATATTGCTATACCATCTTGGGACGAGACAGGTGACTATATCAAAAGTTTCCTGAAGTTAGATTTCGCTTTCGATCTGATGCCCCTTTCAGACTTCCAAGTTCTCATTCTGCTTCCATTATCTAATCATCCCAAAAACCTACCATTGCCATCCACGATGGTCTACCAGGACTACACTCTCACTCTGGAAAAATGGAATCCTAACTGATCCACCCTCAAGCAACCGGCCTCCACTTTCCGAGTGGCCTTCTTCGGTATCCCTTTCATCTACTGGTCAACTAAGTTCATCCGATACCTGGCCTCCATCTGTGGTGAACTGATCACAATCACACATGAAACACTTTACCTAACAGATCTCTCAGCGATCAAGGTGATCGTAAAAAACAAGGTCGGTATCAATTCAGTCCCACGTTCGATCCATGTCAACAAATTCGGGGGAGCCTTTGGGATTACGGTTCAAGTCGAATTCTACCAGCCAGTAGACCCCTTTTGGCAATGGTCGGGCTTCCAGATCTCTCCGGAGGAAGAAGACTCATCAACATCCTCAACCGGAAGCCGGGCGCAAGGAAAACGACAATCGGACAACGAGCAAACTCCGGCAGAAAAACGTCAGAAACCAGCCAACCGTTGCGAGGTAAGCCACGCCTCAATTAATGCATCTCGTGATAGGTCACATCGATAGGTATGCATGCCTAAAGCACCTGATGTACCTGTCCATTTTAACTACATGCCTACTCACTCTTGCATTAATGAACCTCGTACGTCTCGTAAAAAATGTTTTAACAAGAAATGGAAACAAAAGAAAAAGAACACCCGTAGGCAATGGGTGCCCATTAATACAATGGGCACCCAAAGCCATACGACGAGTGTTGACGGGAACCACATCCTGTCAGGAGCCGGTACCTCAAACCACTCAGGTCCTCATACGCATCCAATCGAAGGATGCAATCAACCTAACCCATCTCCAGAAGTGGCCCATACAGAGAATCTACCACAAACAGCCTCCCCGGGTAACTCGACTAACCAAATCCAATGTGTCGGACCTAAAACTGGGCCTCACAAACCCACAAGCCCTAATCCCACAATCAATAAGACGGGGCCTTTCATCATAAGAGCTCTTGACCTACCAACAGAACCCGAATTAGGGATTGACATCAGAGTGGGCAATATAATTTGAGTCCTTGACACATCATCTACCATTAGTAGACCATTAGGCCAGCCCAACAACCCCGAACCAAAATGGAATTTTATTGGTCCCCTCCTTCCATTCCCAGCAAGGGTCCCTTTAAATCATTCTGTCAGGTTAATGCTGACCCGGGCAGTGACCAACCACCAAACGCTTCAGAGGCTATCATTGACATCAGACATAGTACCAGCGACTATGTCGACCACTTCTACTCCTTCCCCTTCATCAATTCAGCATCGTACCAGCCTGATCGTCTATACCAACAACACCCAACATAGGACCTCCTGTGTCCCATCTCTCAACCTCACACCATGGGTTTGCAACAAAGTATCCAGACTCATAGCCTTGGGTACAGAAGCGGGAATCTTGTTTGAATTCGACATGAAGCTTTTAAAGACCATTCTTTCGAAACTTATCCTTGCTGACGGCCCCGTCGACAAGCTGCACTATAACATTTCGATTTCGAAAGTTAATGCTTTTAACAGCTCTAAAAACCTTCTAACGGAAGATGAGCCCTCAAGCTCTAATGATAGTATCTCGAGCTTCAAAGATGAACTGGTGCTTTCAACACCAGTCCATTTTCAAACCTTATCTGACGAGTTTACACAAGATTTCGCAGGTCTGTTTACAGGTATCTCGGACAATAATAACCAAGATCAAACGAATTTCTGCCACTTAACACCCAATTCATCACAACTAGAACCGTGCGAAAGCAATTCAGACTCTACAGGCTCTCCACCTGGCTTTAGCCGCAAGAAACCTTTAAAGATGACTAAGATCTTTGGTGAATCAAAGAAGCTGGATTTCTCAATTCCCGAAGCCATTGAACTGAGTGCAACACTAACCAGATCCTCTCGTGGTAAGGGTAATTTAATGTTACCATGACTGTTCCAAAAATATTATTATGGAACGTCTAGGGGTTGAACCCCAGTACGAAGAAAGCGGCGGTAAACAGACTTATAAAGCACTCAAAAGCAAACATAGTGGTCATCCAAGAAACAACATGGAGTCAATTGGCGAACGAGATATATTAGATATAACTGGAAGTCGACTCTTCGAATGGGGTTTTCTACCATCATCAGGTGCATCGGGCGGCATACTTATCCTTTGGAATAGTAATTTCTTCGAGGCCGCACCAATAATGGAAGGTTCATTCTCTCTCACAGTTCACTTCACGAATAAATTAGACCGCTTCAGCTGGTCACTCTCCGGTATCTACGGGCCTAACGTACCTCGTCTCCGCCAAGATTTTTGGCAAGAGCTCATTGATTTGCATGGACATGCCAATAACGCATGGGTTCTTGGGGGGGGGACTTCAACGTTATCTGACGCTGCAACGAAAAAAGGGGAGGAAGTAGGTTAACCAAAAGCATGAGGGACTTCTCCAATCTTATCAGCACCCTAAACCTAGTGGACCTCCCACTAAACGGAGCTAAATATACATGGTCAAATGGACAGGCACGCCCAACTATGTGTCGTTTAAACAGATTTCTTATATCTACAGCCTTTGAAAACAAATACCCCCAATCACTACAGTTGGCTCAGCCCCGACCAGCATCTGATCATATCCCTCTTCTCCTAGATCCAAAAGTGAAATCTTAGGGCCCTCCACCATTCAGGTTTGAGCAAATGTGGTTTGAAACGCAAGGTNTGAATCTATATATATATATATATATAAAGTTCTCACGTGGGAATCTTTCGAAGTAAAAGGCAGGCCAAGCTCTGTATTCTGGAAAAAACTCAATCTCCTCACAGACAAGATCCAGACATGGAAATATGAGGAATTCGGCAGATTAGACACCAAAATCCAATACTCCCAATCCACAACCACCGAACTCGACTCGCTCGAGGAGAACTAAGATCTCTCCTCTCAAGAAATTTCAAAGAGAGCCGAAGCAAAGATAGAAGTAGAAAGACTACACACTATGATCAGAATCAAATGGCAACAAAGGGTAAAAATAGACTGGCTGAAATCAGGAGACAAGAACACCCATTTCTTTCACATGACAGCATCATCAAGGAAACGAACTAATCACATCGATCAGTTGCTCATCAAGGATCGCTTTTCCTCAGACAGGGAAGTTATCAAGAAACATATTATTGATTTCTATTCTAATCTTTTTTCAGATGACTTCCTCGTCAGGCCGAAGCTTGAAGGTATCCAGTTTAAAACTCTTCTTCCAAAGGAAAACTCAATGTTGACCGCTCGATTCACTGAACAAGAGGTGATCTCTGCCATCAAAAGCCTGGTAGCATAAAATCTCCAGGGGTGGATGGATATTCAATCATGTTCTTCTCCAAATGTTGATCCTTCATCAAGGAAGACTACATGAAATTAATTGAGGAATTCTACTTTTCCAACACCTTTGATCGGAGGCATAACCAAACTTACATAGCATTGATACCGAAGAAGGAACAGTCAGAATCCATTAATGACTTTCGGCCAATCAGTCTCCTCACATCTAGCTACAAAATCATCACAAAAGTGTTTGTCAGTAAACTCAAACTGGTGATGCCAAAGCTCATCAGTCCCGAGTAATCAACATTCATAAACGGAAGACAGATTTTTTATGGTATATTGATCGCCAATGAACTGGTGGACTCTAGAATTAGGCGTGAGAAACTGGGGCTCATATGTAAGGTCGACATGGAGAAGGCCTTTGATCGCATCAATTGGTCTTATCTCATTTCCAGTCTTCATAAGATGGGCTTCAACCAAAATTGGTTAGAATGGATAAGATTTTGCCTTTCAACTTAACTCATGGATACAGCTGTAGGCGAACCATCGCAACGCAGGCCAGATAGTGGCACATCTATTCAAAATAAAGATCAACTCACGCTCCGACGCGTCCTTCTGGTTTGACCTATGGTCCTCGACCCAGAACGAACCCTTAAAAGTCACAACACCCACTATGTTCTGTATATCAACCAAAAAAGTGGGTCGCATCTCCGACTTTGTGACAACATGCGCCCAATGTTCATGGAATTTTGAATTCTCACGAGACATCCGTAACACCGAGATCCCAACTTTGGCCCGACTCCTCGCAGTTATTGGAGATAACCCACCAGTGAGGAACGACTCGGCAGACATATGCAACTGGACACTCATAGACAAAGGGAACTTTACAGTTAAATCTCTATACGACCATCTCAATGGTTCTTCTTCAACCGGATACCCTACAAGATTCATCTGGAACCAGGGGATACCCTTCAAGATCAACTTCTTTTGTTGGATAGCCTCTCTTAATAAGATCATGACTTTAGACAATCTGAAAAAGAGAGGACACCACATAGCCAATGGATGTTACCTTTGCCTCGAGCAAGAAGAATCGCCGCCACACCTTCTCCTTCACTGCACATACTCTCATAAGATTTGGGACGAGATTATACCCCGATTTGGATGGTGTTGGGCATGCCCGAGCTCTGTTCTCTCCCTTGCACAGTTATGGTCTTCAAAAGGTTTCTCCAAGATAGGAAAACTGATCTGGAAATTTGTTCCGGCGGTAATTTTTTGGACCATATGGATTGAAAGGAATCAAAGTCTTCGACAACAAATCCAAAGATCCCATCGCATTAAGCCATGAAGTTAAAACCCTAATCCACTTCTGGGTTTCATCGCATTATCAAGATTTGAAGATTCTGTTGCATCAATTCATTTTCAACTGGGACACCCTTTTCATGTAATTAACCGTACGGCTTTCCTCTACATTTTTTCCTCTTACGGCTTTCCCCTACATTTTTTTTCTTCCTTATCTTTAGGTCTGTTAACTCTTTATTTCTGTAATTTTCTGCTGTAACTATTCATTTTTCATTCAATCTAAATTTCAAGTTTCCCCTCAAAAAAAAATATGATGTAGTGTGTGTTGCATGTTCAGACTTCATTTATATCTTTAGTATTACCGCAGTGGGATGTTTTGTTCAAATGTGTAGTCCATGAATATGAACCGTTAGATCGAATCCAATGTGCAATCTCAATTAATAACATGCATGATATGTCCAGCTAACCGATTTTTAGTCGATCGACCAAAAATTAACCATACTATACAGTACGACCTTGACACCCGTCCTCTCTTTGAACTGGGCAAAGTTGCCACTTAACTTCTTTAGCCATTTCGAAACTAGGTCCCCGCTTGGTAACATTACAGATGTTTGCAGCACAAACGTTCACGACAACTTTAGAAAGAGCAGAAGTGGCATATACTATACTGAGATAGAAGAAGTGCCAGAGAGGAGTTATTTCATCATTAACTAAAACCTGCCATAAAAAATGGCAACCTTTCTAATATTTTCATTCCAGAGTAGCAGATTGAGATTTTGTTGATCCACATGAAACGTAGGTCAACAAAGCCCCATTATGTGACTAGTCGGGGAAGACTCGTTAATTAAATTAGGGTCAAGTCTAATTAATTTGTTTTGCTCAATGTTTTGCTGTAATATATACAAGAATTTGTTGCCCATACTTTTGCATGACTGATATTTTTTTGTTGATTATTTTTTTTAGGGTTAAAAAGAAAGGATTAAAAGAACTAACATAAGAAATACAATATTAATAATAAATAGATTTTATATAATTTATATTACTTTACAATTTTAATTTTTTACTATATGTTTATTTTTAACAATATTGATATTTTCTTTTCTTTTCTTTTTCATTTTTTTTTTTTGTTGAGATGTTGGGCATGGAGGATATGTTAGGAAATTAATCTATTTGGAAAACTAATGATATATGCTAGTGATGTAGGAAGAGGGTTATAACTACCCTCTCCTAAGACGGTATGCTGAAACTAAAATCTAGGGATTCTTGGGACAATATGAATGATAGAAATACTAAGTACTTCCATGCAGTAACATCCCAAAGAAATATTTCTAACATAAATAATTAGATTTTTAATTCCTTTGGCATTTGAGTTAGTAAACCATTGGAGGTAGCTATGACTTTAGCTAACCACTTTGCTGAGGTTGCTACCTCTTCTAGCCAACCATCGGACATTCTTTGTCTCATACATCCTTATATCGATGAGGCTGACAATGAAATCCTTTGTAAGCTCCTAGACTCTGAGGAAGTCAGGTTAGCTCTTATGACAATGAGCCCTATAAAGGCCTCAGGCCCAGATGGGTTTCCTCCACACTTCTTCTAAAGTCAATTGGACCTAGTGGGAGAGGACCTGGTTAAGCTTGTCCTAGCCTTCTTATCTACTGGACACCTCTTGAAGGAACTTTGTGCCACGCACCTAGTCCTTATTCCCAAATCTGTTTGTCCTCAGAGGGCGGAAAACTTTTGTCCGATTAGTCTTTGCAATAATGCTTACAAACTCATTGCTAAAGTCATTGTCTTATGCCTACATCCTCTGCCGGAAAAAATCATCAGTCTTTACCAGTCTGCCTTCATTCCAAACAAACAAATCACGGACAATATCATCATAGCCCATGAGACCATCCATACAATGAGGAAGAAAAAAGGCAAGGGTTCTCTGATGGGTATAAAATTGGATATCTCAAAGGCCTTTGATCGAGTTGAATGGACTTCCCTCTCAGGCATCCTAAGGAAGTTCAGATTTGCAAATCACTGATGTAAGTGTGTAACCTTATCCAGAAATGCATATGTTCCCCAGAAATATCCATTTTGGTTAATGGTTCCCTCAAGCTGGTCGCACGACCTTGGCTAAGTATGTTTAGACCTTCCAATCTGCTTGTTTCCTTCTTCCAGTCACTATCTCTACCAAAATCAATGGTCTCCAACGTGACTTTTGGTGGGGGAAGGAAGAGGGAAGGCTTGGGCTTTCATGTGTAAGCCTAAGTCAATAGGAGGCATTGGTTTTCAAAATCTAAGATTAGCAAACTTGGCAAACCTGTCCCGTATTGGCTGGAGACTTATCCAAAATTAGGACTCCTTATGCAGACGGATTGTGTAAGCCAAATACTACCCTAATTCTTCCCACTTATCAGATTTCACTTCCCAAAAATGAATTTTGGATTTGGTCTTGCATCAGGAAAGGGCTGAACCTAATCAACTCCCACCACATTTGGGATGTAGGAAGTGGGTCCAATATCAACATCTAGCATGATAAGTGGATCCCCGCATATGATGGGCCACCTGTCCTCTTGAATGATGTTGTCTCTTTGGGCCTCCACTCGGTTTCCGACCTAATGGACCCTCTCACTAGGAATTGGAACTCGAGCTTCATTCGAGCTCCCTTCCCTACTGATATGATATCTGTAGAAAAATTGAAACAGTTAGACCCAAAAATGGGCAACGTGATATTAAGCGGTGGGCCCCAACCAAAACAGGGGGTTTTTCGGTTAAATCCCTACACCATCATGTCAATCGACCCCTCATCCCAACCTTGGATACACAATAGGCACAAATTTTGGCACAAGATCTGGTCTCTAAAAACCATTCCTCGAATCCAATTGTTTGTTTGGAAACAGTACAACTGCATTTTGTCAGTTAAGGATTATCTCGATCGAATTTTAGACACTAATGACCCAAATTGTCATCTCTGTGGCACACATGTTGAAACACTACATTGTCTCTCCATGGACTGCGGCACTTTACTAAGGCAGTCTAGTTTCATTTCCTCAACCAACACTTCTGCATATGCACCATAATTTAACAATTCAGGAATGGATTGTCACTTAGTTTCTAAATATTGATGGGCAGGATATAGATATTGATTAGACTGGTAAATGTCTTACTTTGTGTTGGAACATTTGGAAAGTTGCATACAATGTTATTTTTTATAATACCATATTCCTATTCTTGTCGTTGTAGCTAGAGCAATCATGCCTTATTTACTTAGTATATATCAAACCATCAACCATACATCCAATTACCCCCTCAAACATAGGTCTTAATACTGACGTTATCTCCTACTGGACTGCTCCCCCGTTTCAGGTTATTAAATTGAACTATGATGCTTCATTCACTAATTCTGATAATTTTGTGGGTGTTGGTTTCATTTTGCGTGACCATACAGAACGATGCCTTGGAGCTAGATCCCTCTCTGCACTCGCTACCTCGGTCGAAGAGTCAAAAGGACAAGCCTTGTCGAAGGCAATGCAATGGGCTTCATCTCTAAATCTACAGAATGTGATTTTTGAAGGAGACGGACAGGTCATCTCACGGTATCTCACCAGCAATCACAGTTCTTATTAAATTTCAGATTGAGATAAATTTGAAATAGATATAAAATAAAGACAGAGAGATTTAACGTGGTTCGGTCATGATCGACCTATATCCATGACATAAAAGCCACTAGGACTGAATATTATTAATCTCCACTACTTTGAGATTGTGAGATCATTACATGGCTTGATCAATCTAAATCGACAAATAAATTTTTTCCACTCACTCATATTTATAAAGTGTAGGGAATTACAAATAAGTAAATAATTGTAGAGAATCTAATACAATTAGGAAACTACAATATGAGAAAAGTCTTGGATAGCAAGCAACTTTATTCTTGAATACTTGGAGATATTGTAGGATCTTGAAGATCTTGGATGTCGATCCTCTAACACTCCCCCTCAAGTTGGAATACGGAAAGAAGTGAAGTATCTAACTTGAACTTGAAACTACGGCTGTGTTACACAGGAAAATAGATTATGAAAGCTGCATCCGAAAAACTCCCTTCATACAAGCTCCCCCCGACAAGAAGCACTGGATCGAAACTCTTCCAAAAATCATTATGTGAGATGCACCAAAACTTGAGATAACCAAAGGCAAACCTACAAAAAAATGTCAACAAAAATGGATTTGAGAATAAATCGGTAAAAAGCCTTGAGATTTAGATCTCCAAGGAAATATTAGAAATCCATTAAAATGGATTGGAATAAACTTGAAGTGGCTATAAGCCAGAAGATGAATATCCACGTTGGGAGAGATGAAGATGACGTGATGTCGACCTTTGGATATGAGTCCTTGTGAAACACGTCATGATTGAGTAACTTCAATTGCATGATTGATCACGATCTGCTTAAGGATCGATCAGTTACACAAAAGATGGCAAGCCCATCTCGAAGGCAGCATATTCCTGAGAGAAAACCCCTCTTCAAGTTGAAATTGGAGGGGTGGGAATATAAGTGTGAATGCCTTGAGTAAAAAATATCGGTGATCGAAATCGATGTCTTCGATTGCACCAAGAAAATAACCTGTGGAATCATAGGTTACACAGAAAGGGTATAAAATATGAGGAGAAAGGGAACAATTGCGAATCTGTTGTAAAGGAAGCAACAGATCTAAGCTTCTCAATGTTATTGTAATGTCTAACATCTGACGGAAGATGAGTAACATAGATCGTGAGATTGGATATTTATGGGGAATGCGCATGATGATGATGGAATGAGTATAGAGTGGCACACTCGACCAATTAAGGAATAAGGAAGAGATTTAGACAAAAAGGTAAAGCAACAACCAATTTATAACCCCATAAGCCATAACACATCATATACACCGTGGGGTGCATGATATATTTGGGTATCGAATCAAAGTGAGAATAACTGGATTGAATCTACTTAGGTTTTAATGAACGAGACCTGCACCAAAAATTTGCATAACAAATTGAAGTGTACCATTTTAAAAATGAGATGACCAGACGCAGCGAATAATCTAAAAACATATTGGGCTAAAACATGTCCTGTCTACCACAGATGCACCAACTCAAAATATTCCATCAATAGTGAAATTTTGAAAGGGCTTGCTTTCAATTTTTTTTTTAAGGCAATAACAGAGACCTCCTTTTTCATTTTGTTTTTCTTTTTTCTTTTTTTTTTTTTTGAAATATTTGTGATGGGGATCAACAATCAATCCAACTAATTTAGAGGATCTTTGAATATGGAACCCAACGTAATGGCTGATCTCTCTTCTTAAAAAATAAGAAGATGGAAAAAATTGATTTTGGTGCATTTCAAGACCGAGTAGACCACAACCTAAATTAATCGATATAAGACGAATCAAATACCAAGAACATGAAACAAACGGATCTTGGATCTGTGAAAAATAAAAATAGAAACTAACACATCTTGGTGAACGACAACAAACACATCTCGAACAACCTTCTGAAGCACCCATGGACAAATGAATTCAGTATAACCCTAACAAACATGCAGTGGAGGAAAAGATGGTTGATTGATTCCCCTTCTCTTTTGCACATGCAACATCTATTAACTACCACCACAATTCCACGCACCGCCAAGTTGTCTTGAGTGAGGAGGGCGTTATGAACAATCTGTCAAGCAAAGAATGAGATCTTGTTTCGAATTTTGGAGTCCCAGATATACTCAAACTGGATGGTACTCGATCGAAGGCTGCTTGTGGATTGCACCATAACATGAAGACACTGAAAATCGACCATTCTTCTCTGAGCCATCTATCAGTCCCGAATTTCACCCTCCTACCATCTCCCACCAAGTATCTTATCCCATTTTTAAAGGGTTCAAGATTATTGCAAATCCCACGCCACAAACCTGTTCCGTAAACCTGAGTCCATTGTCTAACATCCCACCCGTTTGTAGAGGTGTCAATTGGGCTGGGCCGCCCAGGCACGGCACGACCCAGCACGGCCACGTGGCAGCCCAGCCCAGCCCAGCCCATCC
>MVGT01003297.1:458865-472086 GCA_002174775.1 Macleaya cordata
GTACAACCTTATTTATACATTTTACATGTATAGTGGCATGTGGGGTCCAAATGAGGTTGATCTAAAGGCTGATATGTTTTAAGAATGTTCTCTTCACTTTGTAGATCATCCTCACCAAAAATCATCTCATTCTAAAACTGCGAGCCCCATTAAAAATTGATTCTTTTTCTCATCGTTCATTGTTCACCGTTAACTTTTAATCATCTTACTATCAATTTTTTATGGGACTAAGAATTTTAGAATGATATGATTTTTGGTAGGGATGTTCTACGCATCTTTTAGATCATTCTCACAAAAACTCAGTCCTTGGTTCCTCAATATGTGGGCCCCACAACCAATGTAAGAATAATTATATATATCAAGCTGATCACACACGATAGATTCGTTCATCCAAACGCACGAAATTTGGTTTCTAAACAAGACGAAATTTTTTGTGACATTCTAATTAATCTAATTAACAGCCATTTATCTTCAATTTTGGTGATGTTTTGCTACAACTTCTTTAACAGTTTGAGCTTTTAGAGTAAATGGTTGTTCACAGTAAGAACTAAACTAGAAGATCTATAGCCTATTATAAGTTATTATGCGTTGGATTTTCAATGACCTGATTGCCAATCATAAGAGAAGGATGTGATATCTCTAAAATAGACAAGAACAAAAGCATTTTCTAGTGCATTTGGTGTTCCATGAGATGTAGCTACTGCCATGGGCATGCAAGACAAATACAGGTGATCCCTTCATGCTGTATTTTTGAGTTATCAACTACATGCATGAGCTTTTATACATTATAGTTTCAGGGGCTTACAGAAATTTCTTCACAACATAATAACATATTCAAGAACGAAAAAGATACGATTGAAGAAGACTCGTCTTGTAAATAAGTTCTAGTAGATCAATAAAATATATAACAACACCAAGAACTAATATTCATGTAGTGAAGCAGACTGATACAATAGTATAATTATTTCACGATTTCGTAACTCGTATTGAAAGATCATAAAGTGTTTGTAATAAGTATACGAGACAACAAATTCTAAACAGCCACCCAACTTTTGAACAGTAAATCATGGATACCTATCCATTTTTTATTTGAACTTACTGAAAAGATATATTTATTCATACATAGCATGATGGAAGGAGATCCATGATTTGCGCCTCAGTAAACTCATGAAACTCCCAATAGGTTTTGGATGTCTTTCTGTAAGGAACAGAAGGAAGAAAGAAAAATCAGATGATATAAATTTACTCTTAGAACAAAAGATCATCAGAGAGAGAGAAAAAGAGATTGGTTCTCAGACCTCAATTTTGAGTGGAGATGTGGTGGGAGCATATCTCTCTACAACTTTTCCATCTTTGTTTACCAGAAACTTTGTGAAATTCCATTTGATTCCATCACCAAATAATCCACCTTTTTGTGATTTTAGAAACTTGTAGAGCGGTGCTGCATTCTTCCCATTCACCTCGACCTGAGAGAGTAACAGATATATCAAAAGAACAAATCCACAGGGGCCAGGGCTCCATCAGTCAACCCGTACAATGCAAGTATTCCTTTTATTTTCTATTTCTTTCTACTCTCTAGAAAATACTTAATTTTTCGAAGACAAATGAAAGAAACGGGTTAACCAGTGCAATTTGGAATTCAGACAAGCATCTTCACTTTCAAACTTTTTTTGTGATCGTATCTCTATTTTAAAACCAATGACCTCGGAATCAAGACGTAAGCAGTACCAAAAGGATAAAGAACGCAAAGGTTCTAAATTGCTAAAAGGCTAGGACTCTGTGCTGTATGAGGATATACTGCAACTGGTCTATTGCATACAATGGACCAGGTTGCTATAAGAACTGCTAGGGGTGCTATCAATTTTCGTTTCATCAGAGAAAAGTTCTTTTTTAATAAAAGGAATGATTCATAAAAGGGAAGGAGCGCGAGTATACAAAAGTCATCCCTCGAACATGAGAAAGGGCTTGCCCATTGCACTTACGAAGTAAGAAACGAAATTGGGAAAAATATTCCCCTTCAATGGCCAAATCCCAAAAAACAACCTGGATATTAAGTTCTATCTGTTCATTTAGTTTTATCATTAATCAGATGTACCTTATCAAAGACGGGGAATTCAGCTTTGAACATTGTGCATACAACTTCTTTAATTTCCTCATTGCTTCCCGGTTCTTGACCTGCAAACTGGTTGCAAGGGAATGCCAGGATCTCAAAACCTACATGACAAATAACGGACCTTGGTTTTTGTATTTTTCATATAATACATTCAGTTCCTTGTAGTTTGAATGTGTAAGACCACTGCACATACAAAAAAGAAAAAGTAAATGAGTGAAAAAAAAAATTTGACTTTCTAGACAAAAATTTGTAGACTTGCTTGAAATAACCAATGCTAAATACAAAGAATAGGAACATATCAGATTATACACATCAACTAGTAGAACATGAACAACCAAATGCACGAGTGGTCAACACCAAGCCCGGATTGACTCGAGAAGCTGATTGATTATTGAAGTTAAGAAAGACTACAATCTAGGCTGATATATTTTCACGTTTCTTGAGTCGCTATCTATTTAAGTGAGTCCTTCTTCCAATACACGGTCAAGATACTCTGGAAAAACATAATTTGGTAACCGCTTCAAGTATCAACTCCAGTCTAACGGGACTTAAATGATGCATATGTATTTCCTTCGGACTTCAATTTCTCAAAATGGATTTAAAATAACGATAATAAGAGAAATTATACGATAAATAGTCAAATACATAATTCACTAATTTAGATCTAATCAAATACCATTTGGAAGCAACATTGACTATCAGAAGAACTTTTCCAGTATAATTGTTCAAGCTTACATCATTGCCTTGAATATCCTGTAATTCAAGTTGAAACTAAAAGTTAGTAACAACGAAAAACATGAAACACAAAACAAGAGAAGGAGAAAGACTGAGTAAAGAGAAAACTGAACAAAAACAAAAAATATATATATTTCCAAACTTAATAAAGAAAGAAAGAGCAAGAAACAAATACAACCATCTAGAAATCATATTCAAATTTATTAATGAGTCATGAATAACTTTCTGAAAGATTCAATGACAAAGATGAAGGGTAACAAGTGGTAAGTGAGGGAAGACAAAGAAAGGCGATAAAGTTATGAAGGCATAAACAGGCAATTTTATAAAATACAAATCAGATCCTAGAATACCATGTCTACCAAAAGCATCTCTTTTATAGTTAGCTGACCTAGGAATACATAATAGCAAGATGATCAATGATGATGCCAAATCCCTAATTAGTAATTTCGAAAGAAATATTTTTCCAAATTCCTTTGTGTACAAACTAATTGTATTATTCATCAAATCCTCCCTTCAATACTAAACTCCCCAATTCAACCCATTATTATAGATTCTTAAACCAAAGATGAGAATAAAAGCTTCAGCTATATTCAATTCGCGATCTCCCAATGGATCCAAGAACAATTACAGCCTCTATCACAATTTCTAAATAGATTCAAAAATAAAATTGATAAGAGAACAAATTGAAATTACTTTCTTCTCAAAAAAAGAAAAAGAAAAATTGTAAGTCTTAAGGGAAACATCTCTCTAAAGCACCAAACTCATGATCAGTAACTACAGACACTCAAAACACTAAACTAAAGATAAGAAAAGAATGGGGAAAAAAATCCATGAGCAGCCAGTCTCTCTCTAGGTCAAGATGATGATTCCAAAACAACAAAGCAGCAAATTTAAAACTAAATGGAGATATCAGAAGCAAAAGTTAAACAACAAGAACAATCATCTACTTAATCAAATTTCAGTTACAGAATTCAAAACAATAAACAAAACAGATGCTGAACAAACTGCTAAAAACTCAACATGCTATAAAACAGATAATTTTAAGGGATACCCAGAAGAGAAATTAAACAGAAACATAACCCCAATAACCATTACCTTGACTGTGAAATTATAAATGGATTTGGGCATTTCTTCTGCCATGTTTTGAAGAGTACTAGATTGGTTTCTGGAGAAGAAGAAGAACAGAGCAAAACCCAGAAACAGAATAGAAAACAAGTTGGAGAAACTGAAACTATACATACAGATACTCCAAAATCAAACAACCCATATATATTTGTATATAAAAAATATTTAAAAAAAAAAAAAGAAAAAGGAGAGGTCTTTGAAGGAAAATACAGAAAACCCAGAAGTCCTTAACAACAGATGAAAAAGATTTTCAAATTTTAGGAAAATTTTGAGTAGAAAATCAAAATCAATGCCAGCAAATATGTCTTATCAGTATTATTTCCTCAACTTGTCGTATAACAGAAGAATTATTATTACCAGACGCATTCCCTTTACATCCAGATATTCTTGTCAACTTAAATCACCGACTTTCTGTTTAGATATGCATTCAATGCATCTGGCAATATAAAATTGTGCCCTGGTCATATCACATCACTTTACATCACCGTTATAGTCGATTTGTTCTTCTAGAATCTGGACTTCTTGTTGTTGGCTCTCTAATTTATCTAAAACATTTAAATCTATTTTTATAAATAAAATATAAAGGAAAATTTGCAGAAAATATCCTAATTAAAAAAAAAAAGGTTCCAGTGTATTTTATAGCACTGCAATTCGACTTTCTCTGTATTATCTAGCGGTCTTTAACAACACCAAAAAAATATCGTATTGGCCTTGAATTATTAATATAGGGTTTTGCTCAAAATCTCCTTTTAACTTTTTATCGGTTACAAATTGATTTAACAACGATAAAAATAAATCACCTTAAGTTTTATAAATTTTACAATTATGTAATTTGTAGTGGAGATGATCGGATCTAAAATCAAATTTTAGATCATTTTGATGTGGACCCATACGAACCTTGTATAGAAATTGTACAACCCAATCATTGATCTCTCACTATTACCCCTACTTGGAAAACGTTTTAGGGTTTAGCCTAACAAACGTTTTCTTTTAGTCTAAGGCCCAAGAGGGTTTCAGTCAGAAGGTTTCAGTGTGTGTAATTTATAGGAAGAGGGTTTCAGTGAAACCCTCTCCGAGAGGGTTTCAGTCAGTTATCCTTGGGCCTTAGACTAAAAGAAAACGTTTGTTAGGCTAAATCCTAAAACGTTTTTCAAGTAGGGGTTTTTGGCCAAAATTCCCTATAAATAAAAATTAGTTTTTATTTTTGAAAAAAAGTATTTATTAATTAGGATTCTCCAAAATTAAAAAAAATAAAAAATAAAAGGTTGTTCGATGGTTTAATAATTAAGTGTGAAATGGGCTAAATTTTGAATTTGGCGCTAACGATATGTTCCTGATTCTCCTGTTCATGCTAGTTGTGTTTAATATAAAAAAGGAGGCCAAGTATCTCAAACACAAGATTATTATATAAGTTCTATTTTGTTTTTATTTTTATGGTTATGGACAAATACACGTGGTCCTCATTTCGTTTTCTTTGAGATTTGAATAGAATCATCCAAGAAGCACTCAGTGTATCTTTTCTCCATTAGAAAAAAAATTTAAAGTAAAATAATTTGATGAATTTTTCTTTCTTTTTAAATTTTTTTTAAGAGGTGGACCTATTTTTTTCACGAGACGAGATGCTAATATAAATTGAACCCATGTTTAAATGGTCAACAATAATAGACACTACTAGCTATGCGCTAGCTGGGTCAGGTTATACAGCCCCCTTATATAACCCATCGCCTATGGGACCCACATGTAATGGACCCAGGGGATGATTTTTGGAGAGGATGCCCTCCTCACTATGTATTTCATTATATTAAAAAATTAACTTGTTCTAAAACTTCTAACCCCCTCAAATTAGCCTTTAAAAAATATACAAGTTTTAAACTTTTATTTTGATCGTTGATTTAAAACGGGTAGATTTGGGGTTAGAAATTTCAGAACACGCTGATTTCAGGTAATTATGTTATCCTCATCATGTAGATCATTCTCTCTAAAAATTAGGCCCTAGATGCATTACATGTAGACCCCACGGGTGAAGAGTTATATAAGCGTCAAGAGGGATGAAATCGTTGGGGACTGCCATCTTCTGGTGCAATCTTGGGTTGGCTTCCTTGTTGGGTTCTGTTCTTGTGAATCTGACCAACAAAGTTACTAGACATGGAGGTACTGGGTGGTTGGAGGGAAACAACTTAAACAGGGACCATCTTGACCGCTTCTATTGGCTGCTTACTATCCTTGGATTGGTGGCATTCTTGAACTACTTGTTTTGGGCAAGGAGGTCTACATATAGGCAACACAATCTTGGTCCTACTAGCTGAAAAGTCCTTACCTAACAAGAGAATGTATAATACTTGCTGAAGAACTCTGTACGTACTGGGATCCTAATAGATGTTATATTATACTTCTCGTAATAACTGTCGTCTGTGTATTTTCCTATTCCATGTTAAACCCATAGACCCTTATTATATGTATTGTAATGCCTCCCTCTAATAGTTCGAGAATTTAGAGTAAATGGTTGCTAACATGGGTCAGAGCTAAAAGTCTCTGGAAGTCATGGGGTTCAAGTATCCACCGTGGCGCTGAGGGGGAGTATTGTTGTCGTGTATCTACTCCCTATTAGAAAATCACACATTTTTTCTCCAAATGTGTTGGATTTCCAATGATCTGATTGTCAATCATAAGAGAAGGGTGTGATCACTCTAAACTAGACAAGAACAAAAACATTTTCTAGTTCATTTGGTTTTCCTTGAGTTCTAGCTACTTCCATGGATGTGTGAGGTCTACTGCAAATACAGGTAGTCCTTCCTCATGCTGTATTTTTGAGTTATCAACTACAAGCATGCTTTTATTGTTTCAGGGGCATAGAGAAATTTTTTCACAACATATTTAAACCTTTTATGCTCGGATTTTGTTATAAGAACTGCTAGGGGTAATATCAGTTCTAATTGACCAGGTTTATTGGAAACACAGTACACTGGATCAGATTGTTAAGCACTGCTATGGGTATTATCAGTTCTCATTTGATCAGAGAAAAGTCCCTTCTTCAAATAAACAACAAGCATTCCTAAAAGGGAAGAAAACAGACTGTGCAAAAGTCATCCCTAGAACAAGAGAGAAAGGACTTCCCATTGCATTTACGAAGTAAGAAACGAAATTGGAAAAAGAAATATTTCAGTTGAATGGCGCAGTCCCAAAAACAACCTGGGTATTAAGTTCTTTCATTAATCAGATGTACCTTATCAAAGACGGGGAATTCAGCTTTGAAAATTGTGCACACAACTTCTTCGATCTCCTCGTTACTTCCTGGTTCTTGACCTGCAAACTGGTTGTAAGGGAATACAAGGATCTCAAATCCTGTCAGGAAATACCAGAATGGGGAATTAGTAACTAGCGCATTTCCTTTCAAAAAAGAACTTACAGCAAAGGCCAGGAGGGATAAATTAGAGGAGTTGAACTAAGAAACTCTCCAAGAAAAAGTATAATGCATTCAGTTTCTTGTAGTTTGAATGTGTAAGACCACTGCACATATGAAAAGAAAAAGTAAATCGTTGAAAAAATAAATGAATAAGCAATGTTACATAAAAAGAATAAGGAACTTATCAGTGCTAAGCCTATATGCATCAACTAGTAAAAATTGTGATCAATACATGAATAACCAAAAGTATGAGTGGTCAACACCAAATCTGGATTGACTGAAGAAGCTGATTGCATATTGAAGTTAAGAAAGACTACGATCTAAGCTGATATATTTTCTGCGTTTCTTGACTCGCTATCTATTTAAGTGAGTCCTGCCCGTACAGGGTCAAGTTGCTCCGGAAAAAAAATAAAAAAAATCCAGTAACATCTTCATGTTGACCCTAGTCTAATTGAACTTAAATGATGAAATAAATAACTTCTTAAAGAACTGATAAGAGTACATCTGAAGAAAGCAAAAAATTTCAAGGGAAACATCTCTTTGCAGGACAAAAACTCATGATCAGTAGCTCTAGACACTCAAAACATAAAAATAAAAAAGAAGAAATTATGGGTAAAAGAAATTCAAGAACAGACTCTTTCTAGGTCAAGATGATTCCCAGACAACAAAACAATAAATCAAAACTAAATGGAGAAATCAGAAGCAAAAAAATTAATTTCAGTTGCAGAATTCATAACAATAAACCAAACAGATGCTGAACAACTACAAAAAACTCGACATGCTAACAAAACAAAAAATTTAATGGATATACCTATAAGAGAAATTAAACAGAAACATAACCCTAATTGATGTTCTTCTCAGTGAATCTTGAACCCAGTTGCCTATATTATGAGCACCCATCTGAGAAGAATAATCGCCTAGCGTGTGTATCAATTTTGAATGACTACAAAATATGAACGAGTTCCATACTACAGTATTCATCTCCGGCGTTTCTTCAAATACGTTCCTGGCATCATTTAGACCCCCCAACATTTTTCATAAAAAAACCCAACTTTTTCATTAGCATATCCATGTATCTGTCTCCCCAATTTCACGTCTCTCAATACCAAACAAGTTGATATCAAAACCAACAAGGTTCCTTCATTGGCTCTCATTTCTTTCTGTTCCAAAATCTTCTGGAAAATCTAAAATAGCTCCTGAATTCCTCCTTGATCCAGCATTACCCAAGATCATAGCATTTTCCAAAAATATAACATCATTTTCCTCAGATTCATCGAAAACCCGTCTTGCATTATCAGTTTCTCCACGAACAGAGTAGAATTAAGCAAAGAACAATTCACAAATCTATCCGAATAGCACAAAGTTTTAGTAACCAAGTCATGAACCTCTCTCATTTTCGAGTGATTTGAGATCGTTATCCCATAAAAAGGGTTCAATGACCATGGTCAATATGAATTGACTAAAAGGCATGCCGAAAATGATAGATTAGGCTTGGATTTGTTTGGAAGGCAACAGATATAATAATACTCAAAGGGTTTTACACCACAGTTTTAAACTGTGGGAAATAGTTTCGTGGTAAAAAGTGAAAATTGTAACCAAATTTGGTTTAGAAAACCGTGGTATAAGGACTTAAACCACAGTTCTGTATCAAAGTCGGATCATGGTTAGCCAACTTGGGATCGCCGGTTGGATTCGTCAAAGACCGATCCCAAATCAAACCTACCAGATCGGACGATCCGGACCCAATCCTTGGCTATCCTTAAAAAGGCTTAAACACATGTAGTTAATTGTAAATAAATTGAAAGCTGCGACCACTTCTTTTAAGAATGTTCGTGATATCTACCGCATAGGCAACCGATAAGGGCGACCTAGCTAAGTTAAGGGCTACCTAATGATGTTAAAGGTCGTTGTTATGGACTACCACGACCAAGTCAAAGGCATTTGACTTTATATAAAAAATAAACGAATGGACTCTGCTTTGCTTTCTTTCGCTCCAATTTTTTTTTTTGTGGATGTTTTGATGACCCAATGCCTTCACCAAACTCCTTTAGTGAAAAGACTCCTCCATTAATTTTAGAGTTTATTTCATACCATATGGGACTCCCAACTGTGAGATTCAATCATCGGAATGTTAGAGTCCAATGGGGTGGAATGTCGGTGTTGTGATGTTGAACAAGGTGGTGGAAAAATTTATTAGATTGGTGGAGTAGGAATAAGGAAAGTGAACAATAGAAAACCTAAAAATTTTAATTGTTTGACCAAAAGATATATAATAACTAGGCCTGACAAAATCTGACCCGACCCGCTAACCTGATCCGTGAAATCTGATCCTGACCCGTCGACTAAATGGGTAGGGTTAGGGTTAACTTTTTTGACCCGCGGGCTAGACGGGTCACCCGCCAACTATATATTTTAAAAAAAATAACACCACAATTTAAGTTATTAAAAAGTAACTTTTAATTTTTAATTTTAATGTTTTAAGTTTTAGTTAGTACCTTAGTCTTTTAGTTGTTAAATTTTAATTTTTTTATCTTAAGTAGTGAGTTTTAAGTTTAAATAATAATTATTGATTAGTTAAAAGCTTTTATAATTTTAAAGTTTTAGTTAGATTCAACCCATTTAGAGTTGGGTTTGGAAAGTTGACCTGTTTAATAAACAAGTCAGGTTAGGGTTGATCAATCTTGACACGTCAATCCGCCAATTCGGTCTCCTAGGGTCGACCCTAACCCTAACTCGTTGTCAGGTCCAATAATAACTCTTATCAAAATGTTTATCAAATTTAGTCAACTATTATTGACCCTTACACTACGTGGCCATGATCATTGGTTGCCTATGCGGTAGATATATCACGTGCATGTACGTAAAAAGTAGTGGATTGTTTTGCAAAACAACTAGTTTGTCTTCTTAAAACCCACAAACCCACTAGTTTATAGTAAGGGAAATTTTAAAAGAACCTCCCAAATGTTATTGGCGGGCCCGCTATAGGTTAGACTTGGTTGATTTGATTTGACTCTACAATTACTAGCATGTGGTAGTCTCTATTTTGGTCAAACCATCTCATCAGGTAAAACTTTCTTCTCCATTTAATAGAAAAGAGTATTGAGTCTTCCAATCATCTAAAAGACTATCAATATATTAATCCATATATTATTTCTTAAAAATATTTCCACATATTTCATAACACATTTTGTAGTTTTGAATTGAAAAAATTCAATTTGAAATTGGGACGGGTGCCAATAAGATATGCATGGTTTGCCAATCAACAACAAATACAAATTCGAGAAGTGCCTATAACCTGCGGGCTGCCAATAAGACTTTGGAGGCCTGGGCCTATAAATTAAACGTGCTCAAGAAAAAGCGTTTCAAGTGGGTCAACAAAATCGCAATCTACTATAGTCTGGAACGAATGAAAATATTGGAGAGGTTAGTCAATTTTTAGGGAGGTTTATTTTTGGTTAATCTATATAATATTTGATGAAATGAGTCCTCTAGCTCTGCTTCTCTCCCAGTAGGCAGTAGGCAGTAGGCCAGTACTTCATTAATCGATCGAGACCACACATGGGATTAGATCTAACACTAGTCAATATTCATTGGCAACACATTTTGCACAAAATTAGTAAAACCCACTACAGCCAGTAATAATAATATTAATTAAAAGAGATAATATAATAGATCATAATTCCCATATATCCATTAATATAATTTCTGCAACACACACTACATCTGCAACACACACACTATATATATATTTTGTCCCCCATTACAAGTAAGTACTGATCCATTACCATCTAATTAAACTGAAAATTAAAAAGATAAAGTGGGACTCAGATCTGATATCCCTGGCTAGCAGCTATATATAGCTAACCCTAAAAAGCAAAAGACATACAAGCAGCTGGGAGAGACAAGTACTAGCTAATAACCCTAATAAGCAAAAGCTAATTAACTAAAGATCGAAAACACAAAAAAGGAAATCAACCAACGTGATCGACCTAGTAGCAGTAATTAACACAGTTAACAGATGAAATTAACCGACCAAGCAGCGTATGTATGTAGTGTACTACGCCTCGACTTTGGCGAACATTCTATAAGCACAGAGACTCTCCACTATAATGCAGATAAGGCCTACAAAAGCAGTTAGAACAAGTACCATCATGGCCACCACTGGAGCAGTAAAATCGCAGGTTCCGGTCCCAATTTGAAGCATAAACAAAGTAGATGCAAGCATTAAGCCACCTCCAACAAGTTATAGTATCCCATCAGCTAGGACTACAGCTTGGACTAAGTAACCAGAGGAATTATTAGGTCCACCAGGTTGTACCATTTGAAAATCCAGTGGATAGGTCAAGCGAAACTTGGCTGTTTGAGTAAAGATGCTGCACAAGATATAGATACCTGAAGTAAGGGCTTGAAAACCCATTGCCTTCTGAAGAAGATTCAGATTATGGCCAACACCACCACCGCCAGCTGCTGAACAGTTTGGGATTATTGTTACGAATCTACTCCCGTCGGATGGAGGAGGAGTAGTGTTGACTGTAACTTGAATGAAAACCATGATAGCCAGTACCAAGAAGCTGATACCAGCTAAAATGTTGTTCTTCATTATAAGACCATCCAGTGTGTTAACTCGCCTAGCCAATCCTTCCAGCGCCATTTTGGTTGCTACCTAACTTGGATCGATATCAAAAACAACCTTGCCTGCAGCTGCACATATAGAAAAAGCAATAAGTTGAATAAAGAAGAAGAGAAGTACTATCAAACCCTAGCTGCTAGCTAGCTAATAAGATAAAGTTGATTGTGAAACAACAACAACAAAAAAAATGGGGGATGGAAAGGGGAAAGAAGAAAATTAGAATTACTACTAGTAGTGGAAGAGCTACACTGCAGAGAGAGCGTCGATTGTAGTGATAGAAAGGCTTTTCTTACCCTCCCTTATATAGAAGAGGAGGTGATGCATGTGTCCAAAAACCAATATTTAGGGTTTGTTATATCTATTGTTAATTACAGATATGCCACAAAATTCAAAATAGTATATATACGTACAATTGGACGTATATATGTATGAATCTCATGCATTACATTTATACAGTACTACTTGGGGATAAATGATGAGTTAGTGTTAGAAGAGGGCTTTAATTAATACGTGCCAGATTTTGTATAATATTAAGAGGGTAAATTAGTAGCTAGGGTTTTTTCAACTAATTAATTAAGAGAATATTCTTGTTTTAACTGAATAATGCATCGATCTATTAAATGATTTTACTAATTGATGAATATAGGAATGTCATATTTATCGGTATGATTTTAACATTTTTTTTGTATCATCCCTTGTGATAAGCGATCGAATATTTGTCTGTTCTCTGTCTATATTTTGACAATATTTGGAAGTGTGGGTTGAAATATATACCTATATATTGGGACCAATTAACCCTACCACTTAGATTGTATTCATGGGTTGAAATTTGGTGATGGTACTCACCTCACAATTTAGATCATCCTCACAAGAAATCAGTCTATTCTAAAATTTTTAGCCTATCACAAATTAATTATATAAAGAGTTATGTCGATTTGATAAGGAGACTAACAAGGTCGATTTCCATGTCTTGTGAGGGCGATGGATATAATCCAATTGCTGATTTTTAGTTAGAATATTCCTTTCACCATGTAGATCATATATTCTCACAAAAATATTTCATTATAAAACTTTTAATTCCATTAAAATTCTATTAGAAATCAGCGATGAAGAAATCGGTTCCATTTGATCATAAATGGCCGTTGATTTTCAATCATCTTTTTATGGGGTTAAAAGTTTTAGAACGAACAGATTTTCATTGATCAAGATGATTTA
>MVGT01003297.1:481413-504680 GCA_002174775.1 Macleaya cordata
GCCCCATTTCGGACGTGGTGCCAGATCCACGCCCCGTAAAATAATTTGCAGATGAGTCTGGAGAAGGCCAATTTTAGCCTATCTCCGAGTCTCGTAGGCTAAAATTCTTATTTTAGCCTACCCACTGTGCAAGTGGGATAAGGTAAAATCCAAATTTACCTTACCACTGTGGATGCTCTTATTTTCAAATAATCTCACGATTCTTAAATCACCGACTTTCTGTTTAGATATACATTCATTTCATTTGGCAATATAAAATTTTGCCCTGGTCATATCACATCACTCTACATAACCATTATAGAAAATTTGTTCTTCTAGAATCTAGACTTCTTGTTGGCTCTCTAATTTACCTAAAACATTTAAATCTATTTTTATAAATAAAATATAAAGGAAAATTTGGACAAAAAATCCTAATTAAAAAAAAAAAATTGAGAACAACCCTAACCAAAAAAGTTGCAATTTGTTCTGTAGCACTATAATTTGAAGTGCAGTGTATTTTATAGCACTGCAATTCGATTTTCAGTGTATTATCTAGGGGACTTGAACAACACCAAAAAAAATTCGTTATTGGCCTTGAATCATTAGTATAGGGTTTTGCTCAAAATCAACTTTCAACTTTTAGTCGGTTACAAATTGATTTAACAACGATAAAAATAAATCACCTTGAGTTTAAAAATTTTAGAATCATGTAATTTGTAGTGGAGATGATCTGATCTAAAATCCAATTTTAGATCATTTTAGTGTGGACCCATACGAACCTTGTATAGAAATTGTACAACCCAATCATTGATCTCTCACTATAAAAATTAGTTTTTATTTTGAAAAAAAGTATTTATTAATTAGGATTCTCCAAAAAAAATTTAAAAAAAAAAAGAAGGTTGTTGGATGGTTTAATAATTAAGTGTGAAATGGGTTAAATTTTGACTTTGGAGCTAACGATATGTTCCTGATTCTCCTCTTCATGTTAGTTGTGTTTAATATATATAAAAAAGGAGGCCAAGTATCTCAAACACAAGATTATTATTTAAGTTCTATTTTTGTTTTTATTTTTATGGTTATGGACAAATACACGTGGTCCTCATTTCGTTTTCTTTGAGATTGATAGAATCATCAAGAAGCATCAACCTAGAAGCTTATGTAGGCTCGAGCTGAATGTATCTCTACTTCATTAGAAAAATAAAAATAAAAATAATTTTCATGAATTTTTCTATTTTTTTTAAGAGGCATATTTTTTATCATGAGATGAGATGTTAACATAAATTGAACCCATGTCTAAATTGTCAACAATAATAGACACTATTAATTGTGTTAGTTGGAAAAAGAATTTTCGACTAGATTTTAGAACACCCGCTATTGAACCCATATATGAAGGATGATGATCATAGAGTTGACACTATGTAGATCATTATATCTAGAAATTAATTAATTTTAAAACTTCTAATTCTCTCAAATCAACCTTTAAAAAATTAGTAAATTAGACTTATATTGCTGCAAAAAAAAAAATATAGCAGGATGTGAAGAAAAATAACCTTAGATTTTGAACATTTGAAAAATAGTTGCACTATAGGTGATCAAAATTAAGGTTACTTATACTTGCGTGTCACACACCTAGTCGTTCCCTCAGATAAAAAAAAATGGCAAAAACGAGTAAACAAAAATTTAAAAATAAATAGTCTGTTTGGACAAGGGATTTGGGGGAGGGATTTTGTGGGGACCAGGGATTTGGTAGAAAAATTATGTTATATTTTTCCTCAAAATCTCTGATCCCAATAAAATCCCTCCCTAAAATCCCTTGTCCAAACAGACTAAAAAATAAAAAGAATGATATTTTAAACCATTGGTGGCATATATATAGTATAACCTATATGTTACTAGTTGGATAATCAATTGCTTGTTTGACAATTAAGTTACATATTATGAATTATTATTATTATTTACGAATATTAATATCACAAACGTCACTAATCAAATGATTAAGATTGCTCCCTCGTCATCGTCGTCAATCTAATAAGGACCACCTGGCCAGTATAATTAATAGTCTGTTTAGATGAGAATTTTAGGAAGGAATTTTGTAAAAACCAAGAATTTGTTGGAAACCTAGTTAGTTTTATAACAAATTCATAATTCTCACAAAATCTTTCCCTAAAATCCTCCATCCAAAGTCCAAACAGACTATAAGATGACTTAAACTACTTAACATAAAAGTTGCTTTATATTTTGGAGTGACTGCATCAGCCATGGCTTTTTGAGAAATCAGAGTTTTGCTTTTGAAGAGGGATGCTAGCAACAGTCGATAGCATTCCCTTTGGAACACGTGTACCTGATGGCAGATGGGTGTGTTTTTGAAAATCACATTCGTACATAAAGCTAGTAACTACAATAGTCATTGTTTTAAAGTGGTGAGTCTGTTTTTACGAGATCATTGATTGAATATTAACTGAAATTGAAGTTGAGTCTAAACTATCAATAACAATAAACATTACCAACTTAACAAGCTAGTACATGCGTCATAACCTTTTTGCTAGCACTCCTCTATCCGAATGCACTATTATGTCCACTTACTGTTTTGAATTGGTCGGTGAAATATTACCTCTTTGGTTGAATCATATTTAGTCAAATAAAATTAATATTTTCAGTAACTTGTACAAATAGTTTAACAAAAAGTTAAACAAACAAATGAGTTAAGGCTCTTGTGTTTTTACTATTAGGACCTTATCTAACATCTAACTGCCTTCATTCTTTGTCAATGTTTTTGTGCATGTAGCATTAATGTTCCACGTGTGACCCATATCGTTACGATCAACACGTCAGTAGCAATTTAAGTTTATTTTATGGGCTGTCCTTGTTCCTTACATAACTGAATGAAATTGGATTTAACAAAAGAAGAGAGAGAGAGAGAAAGAAAGAGAGAAAAGGCATTAATTTTAGTAGATGAGAGGGGTAGGTAAGCTAATTTATTGGTTTAGGTGAGAGAAAGAATGGTAGCTAGAGAGAAAAAGCACCAATAACTTATCTAATCCCAACATTGAATTGCGTGGTTTATGCTAACACCTAAGTAACTAGAACGTAGAGCAGCGACAAGAATGCTGAAAAGGCCAATTAAAATGTGTCATCCTTAGTTTGAAACTGTCTTCAAAGCAAAAGCGTGCGAGCGTAGTAGTTCGAAATGAGAATATGAGGTTCTAGGCATCACCCCTCTACCGCAGTTCTGATTACTAAGTCAAGACCTATTTGCCCAACTAACTACTTTTTCTTTTTTTATTTAGATCCCATAACCATGGCTGGACTGGTGTTATGAACTCGACCCCAGGGTGTAATGTGATCAACCAAGGGCAATTTTGTAGACCAACTTTTTTTCCTTCAGAAAATTGTACACCCACTTCAAATGTAGGTGTATAATACAGCCATTCCATTTGCCCAACACTTGAACTGGAATTGGAATTGCCCAAATTGTTTAAATCCAGTGAACAAAATCACCTAACATGATATGTAGCTTTGATGAAATGGTGCTCCAAAATTTATAGGTCATTGTACTGTGAACCAGAAACCTGCCCAGACCTAAATTGCAGTACAACCGCGATGCTTTTCAATCGGTCTCTGATGCACAGTCTCTCTCTCTCTCTCTCTCTCTCTCTCTCTCTCTCTGTGTGTGTGTGTGTGGCATAGCTAGTTAGCAATTCCATATACAGGAAATCTGAGTATCATTTGGATTTGTCATTTCAAAAATTGGCTAAACTATCGCAAAAGAGTCCGTAAAGTGGATTTTGGATCAATTCGAAAACAATACGCAAATAGTGATCAGTTCAACTGGTTAATATAGTAAGCCACAAGAATGAGAAAATTTCACATATTAAACTCGATCTGTTCACAAACTAACTAGCTATACTATGGGTCGGACCTTGACCATTCCTCCACCATTAAAGCTTACATCACACATCAAAGCTTCACAAAGAACTAGTTCTGACGGGAATTCAAGACTCACTTGGAAGAAGGCGGTTGTTACGGCATTTAGATTCTAATCTTTGGATATAGACCTTCCCTCAGTTTTTTCTCAAATGGAAAAGACCGTTCAGTAAAGTTACATGATGATACGAGGTGTTGCAGGAGAATGTGAAAATCATACAGGTTTACCATGAAAATGGAAATGAGCAGTGACTGAATCTTATACATAATAATAGCATAGGAAGATGCTGTTCATAATTCACACAAGATGTTCATGCAAAAGGAAGCTTACAGGATGGGGGATCTGTGAAGAATTAGATGATCCCTTTAAATAGATTATCTCAGCATGAACTAGAGGCAGTTGCTTCTTCGCATCTTTCAGCTTCGAAAGGTGTTGATGTTTCGTCAAAACTTGGAGCTTTTGGAGTCAGACCAAGCACCTTAAACATTAGCTGATCTGCGTCAAAATCATTGTTGGGAGTTGTCAACAGCTTCTCACCGGTGAAGATGGAATTAGCACCAGCAAGGAAGCAGAGTGCCTGCTCGGACATGTTAAATCGAACACGCCCTGCAGATAGCCTGACCATTGCTTTTGGCATCACAATTCGAGCAGTAGCAATCATTCGAATCATCTCCCATATTTCAACTGGCTGAAGAAAAGAGGAAGCTGCAATGAGATGTCTTTGATGAAGAAACTGTGATACAACCCTAGCGGTGGGTGTTAGCTGTCAACCCAACCATCCTATTGACCATTTAACACCCTACAGCTAGGATTGAGTGAACAGAATCGCACTCCACTTGTAAGTTGGGTGTAAGCCTTGAGGATATAGCCTCAAGAAATAGCTAGGCTATAGACCTCACTTTAGCTCATAAATGGAATTTTGGGACCTCCCAACCTCTGTTAAAATCATTCTTCTAATTCTATCTCTTTTCTCTAAAATACCTTCTCTAGTGCTTCTTTATATTAAAATATCCCAATTTTGTATAAGTTTTGTCTATCAAAATATCTTATTTGGAAATAATCCTAAACGTAAAGTAAAAGTTAAAGTCTCAATTTCTTTTATGTTTATTTAAGTAAATTTTACATGATATGTTGTCTCTAATATTTCTAGAATTGATTATATTTTTCTGCAATTTTTAAGCAATTTTTTTTTTTTAAAATGCGAATCTAAGCTTCAGCACCACCTTGGCCTGCCTCAGAACCTGAACCAGCCTTTTTAAACATTGGTAGACTCCACTTTCTGAAACCCTTATATCCAGTTCAATTTATGCATTCCCATTACCCCCAGATCAAATCCATGAAAGCTGATGCTTAAACCTAGCTTGCAGACATCCAGATTCGCTTATATTTCACCCTAGATTACAGACATTAGACTCTCATATATTTCAGTCCACATTATCCTAACCTTAGAGATATATAAAGCTTAAGCAGTTAAACCCTAAGCCTAAATTATTTTCTCACAAAATTCCCTATGGTGGTCCTATATCAGGTTAATTATGTCCCAAAAAACTCTATGAACAGTTCTGACCCTACAAAAGCCCCAATAAGTCAGATAAAATAAAAAACCCAATCATCAGTGATATTACAGTACCTTTAAATCCTACTTCAATTGTTGCATTGCTAACTTTCATAAACATAACCCAAGCATGTGGTCTAAAATCATATCAAGCCAGACTGTCAATCCTAACCTACTAATTGGAGTTGGCAATGATAAAGTCCGTTTATCTCCAAAAGATTTTATGATCAAATCAGTAGGCTGACACCAATTAAAGGCAAACCTATGAAAATAACGCTTAAAACGGAACATAGATAAGTTTTTGAGTTAAGAGAGTTGCACAAGCATTGGAGACACAGCATTATCTTCATTTTTGTTTCTGAAGATGTGGGTCAATACTCAAAGATGGAAATATCATTAGAAAAATAAAACTATAAAACTATAAAAAAATGAAAAAGGAAAAAGAAGTTGAAAATACCTTCTGATCTTCAAGAGGTGTGCCTTTGACTGCAACCAATGCATTGATGGGAACACTTTCTGGGTGTGTAGGAAGCGTTGCTAGTGTATGCAATAGGCCCACTCGATCCTCCTCTGCTTCTCCTAGCCCTATTATTCCTCCTGTAGACAGAAGTAAGAGGTTACCAATCTCTGAACGAAAAAAACCATTCGTACAAATCTTATCTTGACAAGAAACACCATAATTACTTTGAAAAGGGATATATTGTTGGAGCAAGTTTAAAGCAACATATTGATTTGACCCATCCCCTCCATCAGGCCACTATTTTACTTTAACACTCTCCTTTGGGCCTTAGCCTGCATGTTATCTAGGAAGATAATCCTCGTGATCTCTTCCAATGTATTCCCCAGGAAACTTTCCCAGTCTTGCTCTTTGAGTGAAACCAGTCCATCTTACCCCCTTCCTCCAACTAGCAGATGAAAATGAGCTTGCTAGAGATCTGTATCATAATTGAAGAATGTAGAGGATCTAAGAGTGACGGGCATTAGTGTCAGGGAATGAACATCTTCATGCCATAATTGGTTGTAAATACTTCTCTTCTTACCTAGCTGCTACAGATCAACAATTTTCTGTGCTTTTGTCAGCTAATACTGTCATGTTTGCCTTACTAGACTAGCTAGCCTAACTCGAATGCTTTGATGAGCTTAGTAGCAATTTTTCCTACTACTTCCTGTCGTGGTAGTCCTTTTTTCCTTACCATTTTTTTCTTCTCTATCCAACCTTAGGTTTATCAATAAATCATATTGCATATTGCCCTTGTCTGAACAAAGTCTCTCTCTATGACTGTTAAACGAACAGGTACAAATTCTTTTCAATGTTTTCATGTTCAAAAACGAAAACAAGTGGCATCTGTCCTCATTTTCCCACAAAAAGTAGCCAATTGAACCAAGTTCAATTTGTTAGCGACCATCTGGAGTGTGGTGCAAATCAGATTTAAATGAAGTGAAATTCTAGTTTAAAATGTTCATAGATGTTCTCCTGGAAAATACCTGAGCATACATTGATCCCTGCTTCCCTGACAAACTGAAGAGTTTCCAAACGTTCATCGTAAGATCTTGTGGTGATGATGTTAGGATAATACTCTCTGGAAGTATCAAGATTATGATTGTAAGCTGTGAGCCCTGCCTTCTTGAGTTCCACAGCTTGCTGCTTCTCTATCATGCCCAAAGTGCAGCATACCTCCATGCCCATACCCCTGGAACGTTATATACATTATAATTATGAGGGCTAAATGATTAACACATTGTACATGGAGTAAACAGTGAATCATGTTAACATAAGCAACCAAAAGCAATAGTTCTCATATAAACATGGTCCAAATATTGTAGATTGAAGAACTGCTATTGCTCAAATTCTCCAGAAACATAAATAAATGGTTTCTTCTACACTACTTGAAATCTGCGTAGTGGGAAAGTAATAACTCAAAGAAGCAATAAGTGTCATTCAGTTACAATATGGTACTTCAAACTGACAACTTAATTAATTGGTTTGGACTATAGGTTATTTTCCCCTTGTTTATGCTTGCTCCCGTACATCACAAAAGAAACACTAAACCAATTATTAAGATTTAATTCAACCCTTCAACTCCTCCTACCAAATTATTTAAAACTCATTTCAAGTACTGGGACAGTTTGATTACCTAATTTCTTTTACATATTCAAGGATTTGGTTGAAGTTGGTCTTCCTGCCCACTGTGTCTCTCCATGCAGCTCCCATGCAGAAACGTGTACTACCCGCCTCTTTTGCCTGCGAAATCATAAGATAAATCCACATATTTACTAGTACAAAATCAAACAAGTAACATATAACTTACCAAAAAAAAAGCAACATATAAGTTGGTAGAAAAATGAACAGATAGGTAACTAACTTCTTCACATTATTGTGTACTAGCAGGTAACATGTGCAAAATACACATGTACTTACAATTGACAATTCCTTATCAACTGTAATTGTCTCATTTTCATTAAGAGGAGTATTGTCTCTTTGATGGACAAAGTGGGAACAAAAATTTTCACTTCAATTAACTGTGTGGAGGTTCAGTTCCATTTACATATTAGTAGAGATAGAGAATTTAAGATAAGACCCACGAGTTTGCCAATAAAGATCATGACACAAGGCGGATTCTACCACGAATCTTAGACTACTTTATGAACCATGGTCATGATTCTGTAACGATTTGGCATTGGAACTAGAACCAATTGCTTTCAAGTTTCAATGCAAATTCAAAGTAGTAATTAGAAAAAGAATAAAAAAAAACTGCACCTTTTCTGCTGCCTGTAGAACAGCATCCTTGTTCATCAGCTTTTGGGCTTTCAATCCAGTGTCATACCTGGAGGATTGTGGACAATATGAACAATCTTCACTGCATCCACCTGTCTTAACAGATAGGAGAGTGCATTGCTGAACTTCCCTGAAGTTGTGAGCGTGTCTATGAACTTGAGCCTACAAGATGCCATAAGATTTTGTATCAGAACAAATTCTATATCAATTTATCAAACAATAGTTCTATTTGGGAAACTGAAACAAAGAGATATAAAAATAGAAGGAAAAAAAAAAAAACAGGAAACAAAAAGAATGTTTTTCTGATATCCCACTATACAGAAGTGGCAGTTCTCAAATAAGTAACTCCCAATATGAAAAAAAAATAATGAAATAAAATAATAAAATAAATAGTGGAAGTGAGTGAAGCTCAAGTCAAGATAAAAGAAATCTGAAAATGCTGTGAAAAATTGAATTGTCTTAGCAGTTAGCACATTAAGTTGTTCAACAAAGAAAAATCATGCATATATATAATATAAGAGAAATATCGCTATAATTATACACAGAACAGGAGACACTAAATCGCACCAACTATTGTGAGGGACCAAACAAGTGAGACACATTGTAAAACTACAAGAGAGAATCCTGGTTAAAAGAGTAAGAAAGAAATAACTTCTAGTAGATCACAGAATTTGTTTCAAAGCTAAAAAGAATACGGCCCCAAGGGCCAACAGCTCCAAAAATGTTTATCAATAAGCATCTCTACTATACTACATAGGCAACTCAAGACTAATATTATTTGAAAAGTGCATGACACAGTCTCCTACAAAGAATTTCGCTAGTCCGTCGAACTCTAGAGCAGGTTTTTCTTTTTTTGTTGTATAGTTGACTCGTTTATATGTGATACCCGACCTAATCAAAAATACCCCAAAAGACCCTAGTTCGATTGGAAACGGCCCAAAAGTCACTGCTTCACAATGAGGTATGCCATTTTTTGCACAAAACTCCATTGTTTAGGCCTAGTAAAACATGTTTTTGCCTTTTTTGGAAAGTTTTCCAACTGCTATACTTTTGCATTAGAAAATTGGGATTGAGTTACCATTTTTTACCCCTTGCTCTACAGTATAAGAAGTTTGAAGTTTCCAAATCTCTAGTTATCCCAATTCTTACCAAATTTGGAAATTTCGGTTTTTGGTATACATGAAGGGGGTCTTTTACTTTATGTAATATATGGGTCTAGGGTGTAATCTAAGTGTTAGACACATTATAATATCTGATTTGTGATAAACAAATTGATCTCTACAGCCCATGGACATAGGCATCCTTGCCGAACCAAGTAAAATCTCGGTATTCATGCTTTGTTTTTACATGCATTCTTATTAGTTGCATATCAAATCTGTTAAAGATCTTGGGCATTCAATTGTGCATAGTCTTCCCCAGGCCCTAGAACTATAATTTCCTCCTAAAATGAATTGCATGCTATTCCATCAACTTAAAGATTAAAGCAAGCTTATTTTGGTATCATAATCATTGAAATCTCCGATTCAGATCATGCAAAAATTATCCAGAGTTTATAGTCAATTCATTGCGGAGTGAAGGTTCAAAAAATCAAATGAGACTAATCGAAAGTGAAAATTAGTAAAGAAGAAGAAGAAGAGCTCACCCCATGAAAGAGGAGATCGAGAACAGGAGAATCATAAACGGACTTGATTTCATCTCTGCTCCAGTCGTTTCTTGGACCTTCTCGAATCGTTCTCTCTGCTTGAACAGCAGCAGCCGAAGAAGAAGAAGATGAAGGTGATGATGAAAGAGAAGAATAAGAAAATGAAGAATTGAAGATCAAAGGGCGGAGGCGAGGCCTCAGAGATCGAATCATAAGCATTTTTTTTCTTTTATTCTCTTTTGAATTGAATGTTAATGGAGTTTTGAGTTTTGCAGAGAAACCCTAGAAATTGCAGAGATCAACAGGGTTTATTCTTGAAGGTAACGGAGGAGAGAGAGAGAGAGAGAACCAGTGTCAGTGACTGACTTCATCAGTTTGGCATTTCTGAAGACAATTTTTCGATGTACTGCTTGGTTATAGATTTGCCCAATCAAATACTGCCAACTGTACATATATTGGCCACGTCATTGTGGGTCTTGTCTAATTTTCTGTTCATACATTGAATTTGATTTTGAAAACCCTCATCTAACGTGGGTAAAGAAAACACCATCATGTGATTGGTAGGTAGAATTGACTGTTTAAACTCCCGCCAATCGGAAGATTCAGAACCAGGTGGGTCGATAAACCCCATCGAAAACTCCACATATAGAAGTAACAGTCCAACTACCTACCCCTGTTCATATTCAACGTAAAATGACAAAAATGACCTGAAATTTTCTTAAAATTACGGGATTCCATATTAGAAAGATTGTGGCAAACACATAACCCGACCTGTCGACCCTATCATAAACCCGACCCGTCAATCCCTACCCTAACTTGCTTTGTTCGCTAAACAAGTGAGGTTAAGGTTGAACATTTCTTACCGTTACATTTTCAACCCTATTAGGGTTATGGTGAATCCTAACTCATTTCCTTATTTTATATAGAAAATTGCCAAACTAGTCAAGATTAAGATTTGATAATCTTGACCCTCAAATTCGACAACCCGCCTAAGGTCAAACCTAACCCGACTCGTTGCTAGGTCTAATTGCAAGTGCAACTTAGGCAGCCAAAAAGGAAGTTTTTATAAAGATCAGTGTTTTCTATGGATGGCACAACGTGGAGCCAACTTGATTATTGACTCACCAAGTTAATTCCGTCTTCAACCTCTATTGAAATTTAATATTTCCTTTTCTTCAACCACCATTAACTATCGGTTGGCAACAATGCCCACCATAGCCCATAGTCCGTAGCTGGTCGCCCATCATTGGTAATTTATTATGTGATAGTTATTTTTATTAATTGAGATGTTCGAGCCTCTTAAAGCACTCGACTAATTATTGGAATATTGTACTTAGATTTTTAATTTATTGTACATGGGTCACATCTCCAATTAATGTACACCATTAATAAAAATAATTTAATTCTGATTCTAATTTTGATTCTCCTTTAATTAGATAGATTTATTACCGTGCACTTCTTTAAAAGAATGACATGAAAGACTATCAAAATATCGGTAATGCTTGAGTTACAGCAAATTCCTACAGAATTTGCTACCACTCAAGCATCCAACGGTCAAAGTGATTTGCATCTCCTCGTATTTCGCATCCAATCCTAAAGTGTTATGAATCTCACCGTGAAATGTGCCTGCTGTAGCAAATTCGGTAGGGATTTCGGTAGCCCTAGCACTACCGTCAAAATATATACATAACCTAAAGAGAAAATAATATAAAATAATTAAAAAAAAACAGAAAAATGACAAACAATAAAACATGTGTGGTGTGCCAAGTCAGATAAGACAAAAAATAAGTGAAATCCACGTCATAATGGCCAAGAAAAAAATAATATGATAAGGAAAAAGTGACATCCATATCATATAATTTATTAGTTAACACATACTGATATATTTCAAATAACTTCCCAAAATGAAGAGCCAATAAATCAATAAAATTTGGAAAACAATAATGATTTTAACAAGGAAAATGCTATTTATTACCCTAAAATAACCTGTCAGCTAAGGATTTGAGCACATTTAAAACTTTGCATTAAACATGACGAACTTTGTGAGACAGCTATTGCAATAAACATATTAATGATGAGTAACGTATTGTATTGTTGCAATGTTATTCTCTATTTTTTATGGTTGACCCTCTAACACTAATCAATGTGCCGCTTTCTTTGCATCGTCGTCACTACTGCCTTCTATAAACTCGTTGCCGATGGTGTCAAATGGCAGCGACGGTTTTCTTTTTGTATCATTATTGGTACTTTTTGTATACCCGTCGTCGTTGATGTCAAATAAATTCTTGATGGTAAATTTTGTGCTTTGTTAATAACGTCTTTCTTATAATTATTTGTAAATATTTTTTTTTGATTCAGCCACACATAAAAAATAACAAAGAAAAAATTTAATATAAGAAGATAAAAAAAATAAAAATAATGAAAATCAAAGTCCAAGATTGGACGACCAAAAAACGAAACCTCGTTCATCGACATCACTCATCAGTCACTATACAATTAATTTTGTTAAGAAAAAAAAGGACACTTTCCTCTCTCTCTTCTCTCTCTCTAACTTTCTCTCTCTAGTTTCTCCGTTGCAGCATTTTCCTACTGACAAATATAAATCCCCTCTCTCCTCTCTCAACCTCCACCCACTTCACTCTCTCTTTCTCTCTCTAACTTTCTCTCTCTTCTGTGTCGCCGATGGGTTCTGTGAACAAGCATCATACTTCATCACTGAACAAGAAGGACACTGTTCCTCATCAATCCCAAATCGAAAATCCCAGAAACCCTAGCACAAGCAGCGATACGGAGGATCGAAACCCTAACCCTAACAATTCTTACCCTAATCTTGTTGATCAAGTAATGGAATCCGGTTCAGTTGCAAAAGGACCCCTCATCATCGATGGAACCGAAGAAGATTCAATCCTTGCAAAATCCGAGTATTTAACTCGAGAAGAAGTTATTCGACGCCGATTACGAAGGGTTAAACAGATGGAAAAGGTCTACAGGGATCATTACTGGGCTTTAATGGAGGAACTTAGGGTTAAGTACAGAGAGTATTACTGGAAGTACGGTAAGAGTCCGTTTAAAGAGGAGGAAGAGATAGAAAATGTTGTTGGAAACGGCGTTGTTGAAGGAAGCGGCGAGAATAACAACAACAACAACAATAACAACAATAATAGTAGTAGTAGTCGATTAGGGTTAGGGTTAGGGTCTGGTGAGAACAGTAGTAGTGATGGAAAGAACAAAAGGTGTGCTTCCGCTGGATGTAAGTCTAAGGCGATGGCGCTCACGAACTACTGTCATAACCATATTCTTTTGGATACAAGGCAGACACTCTACAAATCTTGCGACTATGTTGTTAAAAGGTTTAATTTTGATTCTTGTTCATTTTGATCTTTCTGTTGTTCTTTGCGTTTTATTTCTAATTGATGATGATACATAGTTAATCCCTGTTAGTATTCTGCGATTAGTGTTTTACATCCTATAATTTGGGACCCATCTAGTCAAATTGCAACTATGTTGTTAAAAGGTTCGATTTTTATTCTTGTTTATTTGATCCTTTTGTTGTTCTTTGCATTATGATTGTACATAATCCCTATCAGTATTCTAGTATTAGTGTTTTACATCGTATCAATTGGGACCCCATCTAGTTAAATCACATGACCCAAGTGATTTCAAGGATGGATGGGTAATGTATTAATGACTGATCACAGTGACTTTTAACCTTTTTTTTTTTTTAATCCAGCAAGTAGTCTGTTGTAGATTTACAATTTAATGTTTTTTGTTGAATCTGATTCTGGTTCCTTTGATGGCTTTTGTAGTTCTTTGTGTTTTATCTTTTAATCGATGATGATATAATGACTATTGACCTTCTAGTACTAATGTTCATTACATCTTATAAATCAGGACCCCATCTAGTTAAATCACACAAACCAAGTGATTTCAAGCAGGGATGGTCATGGACGACTGGTCGCTGTGATATTTTGAACTTTTTAGAGGACTTTGAATGTTTACAATCTGATTATCTGTGGTTTTAGTTGCTGTTTTCCTTCTAAAGAACTTCAAATGTTTTGTTGAGTTGACAATTAGGTCCGCATTTTCTTTAAAAATTAATCTTCTTTTGTTCATCACTAATGAATAGATGGAACTGCCATTATGTCATGTTTAAAATGCATTCTGGAAAATAATGTGTTTTTCGGAAAAAACTCAGTATCTAATTCGTCTTAATAATACATCTCAAAAGAATATTTTTGACTTAATACATGTATAAAACCTGTTTTCATATCCAACCCATTCCAAGTACGTCTAAGGATAAGGGAACACATATCAAAAGAAACAGAATAAGGGAACCAAAATAAAAGGGGATGAGTGGGTTCATTCTCACTTACGAAGAATAAAAAGCAAGAGTCAATAACTATCCACTGTACTTTTTCTTATTAAATCGGTGATCAATCGAAAGTGTTTCTATATTCCCCTATCTCTCTTTACTATTTGTCGTTTTTCTCCAGTGCAAGTACAGGACCTGTTCATTGTGGGAAGACAATACTGAGATCTAATGTGCCTTCTCTCTGTAGCGTACACTTTCAAAAGGCTGAGAAACATGTCACACGGGCTCTGAGGAGGGCAGGTCTTAATATCACCTCATCTAGCAAGCTGGCTCCGAAGTTCCATGTCATTGTTGCGGAATCCGTGCGTCAAATAAATGCGAAGAGAAGAGAAAGAAAGGCTGCTGTTGGCAATGCTGTGGTTAAGGAGGAAAACGGTGCTTGAGCTTCATGACTTCTCGATATGGAATTTGATCCATAATATATGAGTGGTCTCCAAGTGCATTCATTCCAATATACCTTGGTAAGAAGTTTTCCTTATTGAATGGAGCTGAACAAGGCATTGAATGGATGGCAGGCTCATGCCTAGAAAAGATCTTTCATGCTATCTAAGGTACTTTTTATCTTCCATAAATATTTCTTTATGTTTTAAAAGTTGTGGCTTGTATGAATGTTGCGAAATTTGGTACCAGACCATGCGTTTACCATCCCAAAGCATCAATACGTACCATATGATCTAATGTGGCAGATGCATGTTTGTCATGCCTCAACTTATTTCTATCAGTGTAGTAACAAATACTGATAGTAATCCGATTTACACACACACCCACACAAAAAAAAAAGAAGAAGCAAACAGAACATAAACAAGAAATAAAAAAACTAAAACAAAAAAGAAACCAAAGTCTAGAAACAGAAAACAAAAAACAAAGTCTGGTAGTAATAACTAGGAGAAATTAAGGTGTTCTTGCCAGTCTTGTGAAAATTAAGGTGTTCTTCCCAACTTCCAGGTTTGTGTGCCATCCCATCTGGATGATGTTTTTGTGATTGCTTCTCTTTTTTTTTTTACCCTCCCTGCAAATATATTTATTATGCTACATTATTTACTGGAACCTGGAACTTATTACCCTCAGTGCAGGACTCAAGGACGGACAAGAGATTGTTTGTTGTCCCAAGTGAGGGGATTACTTTGGTTTAGTTGAACATTTTCTTTTCGGCGACAAAGATGCCACACTATCTTGTTCCACCTTCCATTTATTAATGAAGCTCTTTGATTTAAATTTACATTTTCCAGGTAGCAGAAACAAGGAAAAAAAAAAAGAAGGAAGGCTGAGTCGCCGGCGGATTTCACTGATGGGATTTGTAAAGGGAAACTTCTTATGCGAGAGATTATATTAATGCTGGAATGGTCACTTGGGAAGGAAGGTGTTATTTGCTGCACCCTTTCATTCCTCTGGGAGGTCAAATTAGTAATGGTATTGACTTCTATTATCTGCACCCAACACTGACTTTTGACCACAGATTGGTTCATGATATGCATACATATTCATAGATAGAGATACAGGAAAAATGGGTTGTTGTTTAGCAACTGTGTATAGGACTGACTGATTCTTTTGAGAAGAGGGGTTGAAATTGTCAAATGATTGTTTTTTTTTATTCTTCTTCTTCTTCTTCTCTGTAACTTCATGGGAAAGAATGTTCTTGTCTCTGGAAGAATTTCGTATGAGATTAATCTTCCATGTTCGAAGATGTATGAACTATCTTACTCTAGATCATTTCAATTCACTTTCTGATGTTGGAATTTGCCTAGTCTGTTTATTCTTGTGCTTTTTGTTGATAAAAAGATGTTATGTTTCTCTCTCTCATGAGGATACTCAATAATCTGGTAAGACCGTTGAAATTTGGAAGTCTTGTAATGGCAGAAAGAATACCATTTTACCCAACTATCAGTGTTTCAAAAATATGCTGATGGTTATGTTCTGCTTAGGCGGAAAAGCCGATGCAAAGAGTTTTGAAGTGATCTGCACTTGCGCCCCGCTTTCTGTCTTTGGGGATTCTTGGAAATGGTCCTAGGGCTGACCTCTTCTAAGAGATCAGAATTAGCCCTTGGATTATCTCCATCTAAGCATGTAGGTTTAAACAAGGTGTAAGAATAAGTAAAGTGTGAAGTTTTCCATTTTAAATTTTTTGAAAATTACTGTTATAACTTATAAGTATATACATTTTACCTAGGTAACCAGAGCGTGGAGCGGTGAGGTTCTAGAATGGGGGTGTTACCGCTTTACACTTGCAGAAACGTTGGTTTAAGTTAATGAAAAAAATGAACGACTTATATATTACCTAACTTTTAATGAGGTTAGGAATTTTAAAATGATATGATTTTTTGTGAGAATGGTCTAAATGGTAAGATCATTCTTACGAAAAAAAATAACCCTTAAATCATTTCTTTGTGCAAACCAAAAAAAATGAATCATCTTCATTTGGCTCCAAAAAGCCCTTTTAAAATTTTTGTATGTTTAGGTCAAAATTCACAATCACAAAAAAACAAAATGAATCATCTTCATTTTTAGGCCCAACAAAACCTTGTAAAATTTTCATGTGTATTAGGCCAAAACTCACAATCACAGGCATAAACTAAGAGAGACGTAAAGTAGAGAAAAGAAAAAAATGAATCATCTCCATTTTTGGGCCCCAAAAAGACCTTGTAAATTTTTTTTGTGTTAGGCCAAAACTCACAATCACAAGCATAAACTAAGAGAGACAAAGTAGAAAAAAGAAGAGCAGCTAATCATATTGTATGCATGTCCTCACTCATAATTTAAAAGGTTTACATTTAACAAGCTCTAATATTAAATACTTCAATTCTTTACATTTCAATGTCAGAGAGAAAATTTATTGTTTACATCATAAGCATCAGTTTCCCTAAAATAGACTTCCTAAATATAAAATACATGTGCACACTTGTGCCACCCAGTAGTGAGATACGAATATTTTTCCTATGATCATCAGATAGATGCATGGAAAACACACTTAAATTTGAAGATTTTTTCCCTAAGTTCTTCCAGATCATTGCTCTCCCTTGTGTATTCTTGTTAGGCATCCTAGTAAGAGAAACAGGACTGCTTGTTCCACAGCTCAGTCAGATAGGTCACCTCTACTGGTAGACCTTCTCCTTTCGGATCGATGGGAATGCTTGTTATGTTTATGGCGTTTATGTGAGTGCGAGTGGTCGTCCTCCCTGTCTATAGAGCTCCTTCGCCTTCTGGGAGGTGACGGGACCTATAACCATTAAGGAAAGTTGAATTTCAGTTACAAGTTACAAAGAACTTAAAAGAGTCAGATTAGTAGCTCCCTAATCAGTTCTAGCTTCAATTGTAGACTTAGATAAAGTCCATGCAATAGAATAGGTGAATCCCTACAACTCTTATCATACCTTAATGATTATACTTGAACTTCTTGCTCAAACACTGGTATGCAAGAACGTTGATGTTATTCAGATTGGTAATAGAAAATGATGGCGAAAATTTCGGCAATGAAATTTAATATACAATAATATAGTAAACAATATTTTCCGTATCTGTTGTGTATTCTAAATATGTTTCTTTTCTTTTTTTTTTCAAATGATTCAGAAATAGTATGGGATATAAGTGAATACTACGATATACATATATAATTCATGAGTTTTACTTTTATTGTAGCTTGAAAAATATAGGTGTATAATACAAAAAAAGAAAAAGAAAAAGAAAAATGTATAGATGTGAATTAAATGCGAATTAAGTGGATGAAGGCTAACAGAGGGTTGTAGATGATATAATTCAAGACTCAAGAGTTACCTGATCTTTTATTTTTTTTGAGGAAGTTCCTGATGTTTTTCCTTTACTTATTATTTTGATGGTTAATGAGAAGAATGATACCTGGAAGCGTGTCATATATCTTCCTTCCGGAGGAGGTGGAATGCCAAGCCTTTTCAAATCTTCCAAGGGAATTGGTCGCCTGGTGACATTTAAGACATTTTGGAACAAATAAATACCATACACAGATTTAATATCACTATTTTTACTGAAGAATAGATTCTCCTAATTTGGCATATGATGCTTAGGATTAGTCTTGACAGAGTTGCATAAGATAATACACAGAGAAAGAAAATTGGTTTTCAAAAGAAGATGATTATCATTCTTCCTTAGTAGATTAAGAGGGGATCAGAAGAAGACTATGAAAGATGAGGTGGGGAGAACACAACAACAACAGTTCTAATATTCTTATAAGAGAGGAGATGATAATTGAGAGATGAACATCAACAAAGAGTTAGACTAAGGAAAATAAATATGTAGGCAAAACAATTATTCACTAATATGCGAGTGGATAGGTAGAACTGAATGGAGCAGGCACAGATTAATAGAAAATAAATATGAAGGTTCATACAAGGGAGCTCGAAAAGGTCTCTCTCGTCCTCCAAAACGAAGCTGACCAGATTCTTTCTTACCACCAAGTCCTCCTCCTGTTAAAGAAACAGAGTTCACATTGATCTATCATCTATACGAAGGATAGGTACCTAAGTCTCAAGAAGGGAGAGATCTTATCTGACCTAATCTTCGTGGGATCCACCCTGGCATCAACTGCTGCCGGTTATAATCCACTATAATTTCACAATCATCAACCCTGGAATGGTGAGCATCCTGCACATCGAAGGAAAAAATACAAGAAGAATCATGTTACCAGCTTCCCACAACTAGATATTTCATAATTTTTATCATAAAGGAGGCTACAGGTGTATAACTCCAATAAACATCCACTTATTATATCTGATTCCATATCATGCAATTTTGTACCTTGGACCAGCAATGCAAGTTTAAAGTTCACATAGCACTCAGAAAAGAACCAAAGATGTCACTGTAAATACAGCTTTTATGAACCAACTCCACAAACTATCTGAAACTGAAATAAAATACTAATGTGAAATATTGCAGAAATTTTGGTCAACATACTATATATTTTGTATCAAATTAGCCAAATCTGTCAAAATGCCCAAACCCAAAATGAAATCCAGAATGTAAAATTTGTGAATGTTTCAACTCCATAACTATCTTGCTTCGTCCTAGTCTTGACAACCATTTCCGTAAAAGAGCTATATTCCTTTCTTTGAATATCCAAAACTAGGGTATTGATCCTTAAACAAGATTTTGATCAACAAATGTACTAGTGTTTTGATCTCCTGCCCTTAGATCACTATTTATCTCCTCTTAACTTATCGACAACCAAGCACAACGTTTCAGACATGAGATACAGGATAATTGTAATCTAGAAAACAAGTGTTTGATTAATCCCACTCTACTAAGTAAAATTGTATATTTCTGTAAAAGCCACAGGATAATTGTATCCTCACTCACTAAGATATGTTTGTCTATAGCATAAGCCAAGCATTACACTTACACCTAAAATGGAAGTATGGTTAACTTTCTTATAACTGAAATAGTAGCACATTGGTAGAGACGAAGGATAAAAAAAGAATATTAATTGGAAAATTGACATTATGAAAGCACCTCATATGCACGCCTCATCTCTCTTTCGCTTTCATATTCAACAAAAGCATAACCACAGGAAGCACCAGTTACTGTTATTTAGAGACAAGAAAGTACTTAGAAGTTAGAACCACAGAGATTCACAAAAAAAAAAAAAAAAAATTAGAAACTCGTCTACAAAATAAAGCTAAAAAATGGACCAATGGAATTTTATTTACTTATTTTGTTAGAACAGAATATCTTCATGAAAAACAACTCAAACGAGAAACGGCACAATGCAAGAAAAAGATAGCACAAAAAGGATACACCAAAACACCAACCAGTTTTTAAACGATGCATTTGATAATTCTGTTAAAATGGAGCCTACAATAAGAAGAAATTTTCATAACAATCATTGTCTTCCAATCCCATTCGGATTGAAGAGCATAAATCCATTCCCCTGTCCAATTATAAAAGTAATCATATCTTTGTTAAATCATGTCTCTTCAAATATTGTCAGTAGTTCAACTCATGTTCTTGTTGGCCTTTCCCTTTTCTTTTTAGAGCATTCAACCATTCTCATGATTCCATGACTGCACTTCATTGTACATATTACCAAATCCCCTAAATTGACTCTCCTTTGTTTACACCTTACTGCCGCTACTCTTAGATTCTTGCCGATGCTTCTCATATTTTTTGTGTACTTTTCTCACTTTCCACTCATCCATCTTGTCATGGTCACTACATGAACATACTATTTCTTGATTTCCCAACATTTCCACTATAAATCACATCAGATGCTATTGTCATCTTACGGGATCCTGCCTTTAATTTTAGTGTTACTTGGTCACAGCAAAAAACACATCTTTGTTTTGGCCACTCAGCTTTAACTCCATGAGAAAGGAGTTGAAGTTGACAATGGTGAACTCAAACTATGTCTGGCCTAGTGGTCTTGGAAACGTCCCGTTTTCTCTTTAAATTGTCTCATGGTGATGATACTCATTTGCTACAATAGCAACATATATAATGGGTATCGAGCCTGTTTTGTTTTTCCTTGGACAGAAGAATTCAGATCCTATCTAAAAGTTTAGAAAGTTGCAACATTTTTCATTTTATATTCTCTCTTTTTCACTTTGATATGCTACTATATTTTCATTATCATGTCTTGATGGTTACGTAATCTCAAGTCGTCAACTTGACTCAACTGGTTGCACTATCAAGTCAAGACAATTGTTGGGTGGTAGAGTATAGGTAAACCAAGCAAATGATATTAGTGTTTAAGCATTCAATTCTGAAGGCGAAACCAAGGTTAACAGTCTTTCTTGCAGTAGGGCCAAGAATTTAAAGACAGGACGACAAAACCTTGTTTAGAAATTCTCTTCATATTTTTATTCCAAGAAGTTTGAAATTTAAACTGAAAATGATTTTTCACATATTTCTCACTGTTCTCCTCACCATTTGTGCCATTGCTTTCAAAACCTCTAAACATTGATGCCCTTTTGGGGAAAAACGATCATTTCTATAACCCACGCTTGAAAAATCCATCCGAAAAAAAAATAAAAAAAAAAATCAATAGCCATGTTATGTAGCAGTGATAAAATTTATTTGTGTATAAGGGATTGTTCATCCAGCCACTTCTTTCATTTCAAACCATGCTTAAAATATAAATGAAATCTCCATACAATTGGGAAAATGAAATTGCTCATATCAACTTAAATTGGAAACAATGAGTACAGACAGTATTTCAGAACAAGAACCAAAATTGAAACCCATTGGGAATTGAAGGGAGGAAACTTACCAATGTGACGAACTAATCGCAAGTTCTTCACTCGCCCAAACCTACTCATAGCCTAAAAAAGTAACAAACAAAACCCATTAAGAACCAACAGGCAATCAAATCATATCGAATTTTAAACCAGAAAATGAAGAAGAGAAATAATAGTGGAGATTATTAACCTTTTGAAGAGAGTCTTCGGTTGTGAGGTGGGAAAGATGTCCAACAAACAAACTGCAATAAGGGTCTCCTGAAACCTTCGGATCCCCAAATGGGTCATCTGTAAAAACAAAAACAAATCAATTTCTAGAGAGAGAGGATTAAATTGGGAAATTTTGGGGGAAGAGAGAGAGAGAGAGAGAGTGAGATTGAGAATAATATATACAGAGGCCAGCAGAAGAACAAAGAAGAGCTCTGTAAACTGCGTTATCGTGAGGAAGAATGTCGGTGCCGTCGATGCTTCCAGCTTGGATCGGATGATACGATTCTGCGTAGAACACTGAATTTATATTATTATTGTTACTACTACTTCCACCACCACCACCACCTCCTCCGCTCATCGCCTCCGTTTGTCTCTAACAAACTGTCACTGTCACAGCCACCGCCACCGCCACCACCACACTCCACCGCCACCACTCCAATAGTCCGATTGAATAAAAACCGTTTCGACAGAAGAAGAAGAAAAGACGGTCACTCTACCGTTGCAAACTGGCGGTGGATATCTCAGCCCACCTACTTACTAATTCAGCCAACCTATTAATTAGTAGAGTAGGGGTCTGTAATCCCCATAATGCAGATCTTAGAGCAGTGTAGTGGAAACCCTAAATCTAACCCTTTAAGGGCATTTCTAGTCAAGCAGTTTTTATGCTCTAGTGGAACCCTTAACCCCTAAAAATGGATCCCAATTCACACGCTCGTCCTAACTCCACGCTCAATATTTAATTCCTAAATATTAGGAAAACTATTTCTCTCTCCCACTTTTTCTATTTTTTCTCCTTAAATAAAGGAACACAACACATCTCAACTGATTTTTTTTTCTCTCTTCTTTTTTCTCTATTTTTTTTTTGTTTCTTCACCCATTTTTAGGGATTCCCCACTAGAGCAAAATACCTTTTCATCATAGATTTTCTATTTTTAAGGATCCATTTTTAGATTTCCCACTAGAAATGCCCTAACATGTGGTCTTTGGGTGACGCGATGGTCAGGCCATCTTCAGCGATGGTCAATCCATCGCTACCCCAACAGACCATCAATTAATTGTGGCTAAGCTGCCCCTCGCTCCCTTGAACATCCCTTAGCAAGGTGAATCTGTGATAGATTGATGGTGTAGAGATCCAACTTTTTTTTTTTTTTTGAAAGCAATAAAGATCTTACTAGAGACCCTTCAATCATAAAAAATGGATTAAGGGATCCTACTGAACTTGTCCTTACAAAATGCCATGTCCATCCGTTCTATAAATTAGACAAGGCTTTTACATATTGTGCTGCTAGTTATATGGAATCGACAGGCCGTCTTGTATTGTGGTATGAACTAATAAAAAGTTGGGCTGAAATATTCATTTCAAAACTGAAAAATACCCATGAGGTACAGCCATATTCTACCCTAAACAATGTAGCAACGTTCATAATTACCGTTTTATTCTTGGCTTGGGACTCCAACCTTGGGATTTACCTGTTCACAAAAATCCAAACTCTCATTTCAATCCATCTGACGGTTTAAAATTTACTAACATCACCCTTATATTTATCAGTGAGTTGTAAACCGTAGGATCAATTGCAATCTAAGGTCAGGATTTTTTTTGCTGCCAGGT
>MVGT01003297.1:504771-542967 GCA_002174775.1 Macleaya cordata
GCGTTAAAATGAATAGCTTGCTTCAAGGGTGCTTACTATTTTACGCATTGTTCGATGATCATAAAGTTTTGTTCAGAATCCCTAAAATTTTCAAACTAAGTTTTATCCACCCCCAAAAAATAATAATAAAAAGGCCGCAAATGATTCAGCCCACCTTTTAACTGCTTCGATTTCGTAGATTTAACAATACAAATTTCACAAAATAGTCTATCGATTTTATAAAAAATAAAGCTATTTTTTATTGTGTCATCTACTCTACAGAACCGACATGCCATTTTATATTATTATGTAAAGTGGGGTGAATTTATATCCAAGCAAGCAATAGCATGGAACCAACCACACCTCAAGGAGAGAAGGTTCTGTTCTAGTAAACCAAGATTCTTTTGTTATAAACCAACTATTCAATCTCAAGAGGAATTCACTAACATAGGGAATTTGGAGGGAATGCCTCAGATCTCTCTTTCATGATAAAATTTTGAGTATAATTCTTACAGATGAGGTTTTAATACCTGCACTCACTTCACTGTGTACAACAATATAACTACAAACACTTCACAGCAAATGCTTCCCCACCCCTGCCGAACTGTGCAGATGGTAGAACAAAAAATGATTCAATGAAAATAGAGTATCATTCGTAACCCTAGAGAAGCTGTTGTACAAGTCCCAAACAGCTGGGAAGAAGTTACCTGTCTGACAACTCCCCACAGAAGATGCAATGCATTTATAGCTCAGAAATACCCATCTCCTGATTAGTTACTGAATTGGCCAACTGACTACCAAAATCATGAGATTATTTTCAACAGCTGTGACTCTTTCACTAAGTGAAAAACTGTCTCAAGACGCAAAACATAAAAAAGGGAATTTGCAAAGTACTCGACAAAATCCTACTGCCATATTTCATATATCTCTGTTGAAAACACGAGAGCATAATATACATACCAATTTGTGCACAGACAATAAATGCTTGATCCTATATCCAGCCCAAGAAGTTGTAGAAATTCCTTGGTCACTCTGCGTGTTTTGTACTTGCTGCAAGTCGATCCTACAGAAATAAATAGGCAATTGAGGAAAATGGATGTAGAGTAGTCTGTAACTCCAACACCACAGATAAGAGAATGTTAACCAACATTGATCATAACTGACCTTTTTTTAAATGTATTTCAATCAAACTGCATTGCAAGTTATCGTGAATTAGACCTTTCTAGCTTGATTGCACGAGACAACTCTAGATGTTGGGAGGAAATACTGCCAAGTATATTATTAAGTGGTAGCTCTGCTATCTGCCCAATCAGTATGACTAGAACTACCCTTTTGAGTAAGACGAACATAAGCCACCCGCACCATATCGACCAGTTCATCATTCAATGATTCCAGATCACCCGAATCGCGCATATGAGGATACATAGGGGCCATTAAATTTGAAGCAACGTCGACTATCTCCCATTGAGAGAAGTCGGCGGCAATCCTGATGATTTCCATACACAAATGTCTGCTAGAATTTAGGCAAGATACAACCACTTTGAAGGCATCTTCTCGAATATCTTCCAAAAACCAGAACTCAGCAAGCCAACAGAGCTCTACATATGGATGCAGCTCATGTAGCTGCTGCTTCACGTCCATATTATCCCATAAACATCCAGAACTAGGTTTTGGCAGCTCATCCGAATAGAACCAATTGACTAACTTGGCCAATGCATCCCAACTGACTGGGACCTTTATGGTTTGAGACTTGCTGCAAGAACACAGAAGAATGCAAAACAGATAAGATTTTAATGATAAGAGGAAAAAGCATAACAAGAAGGAAATATGCACTCTAGTAGACCAAAACTGAGAAATTTCATTCGATCATGGATGAAGAAATTGACCACGTACCCCTAACCAAATTTTTATAATAATTTTAATTTTTTTTTAATTTCTTGTTGATCTCTTTCCAGATTTACAAGTTCTACGTCATACTATGAAGTGATCAATTAAAAAGGAAAAATAATATAAATAAAATAGATGAAAGGAAAAAAGAAAATCTATGAAATCATGAAGGCTGGAAAGATTCTTCAGATCTAGCCAATACTGTTGTAGTTCTATACATTATATTGACAATTCCAAAAACGTGACAGCTGTGAGGCATCTGAAAGAGGTAAACTTTCATAAGCTAACACAGTTCCCAGGTTTCAACCCATCAATTGTTGGCTAGACCAATGCTTAGTAAACCCAAATGAGTAATCCTAGCTGGTGAGAGTGGTCGAGAAAAGCTCACTTTTATCAGATGCCATCGATTTGTTAACCTTTGAATACATGGGCCTACGTTCCCATGAATTGAAGGACATTTGGCATAAAGTAATTGGTACAAGATCTACAATAAATTGGAGTGTTGCGTATGGTTGAAACATTTACATAACAAAAGTATGCATTGCAAATAGAATTGGGAATTATAAATATAAAACAACATTGTTATCATCATTCACCTTCACAAAGGTTCAGCCAATTAGTATGTTAGTTCATGAATTCTGGTAATGCATTGTACTACTAGAACTAACCAAATACCCAAAGGGGCAAGAAAAAAATCTTAGTCTTAGTTTAATGTGGCACCTCTCCTGCATCCCCGACTGAAACAGCGCCCGAAGATATTCACAGCTCAACAACAATATAATTTTGTGGACATGCATGTGCGAAATTGATAGTGAGCACACACTACAACTGAAGTTCATGCCCGTTGTTACTTTAGCTTCCAAGATGACATCACTGTAGCAAAAAATATTATGTTAGATAAATGGGAAACAGAAGAAAGGTCAACCGAAATAACTATATTCTTCGGTTAATGCATAATCTGCTCCCCTTACGAAAAATGATGTCCAGCTGATCCAAGAGCAGGAGTGAAGTCATTGTAGGGAATAATAGTTCCCCACTTTGGGCGTTTCCTACAAAGTATACGTGACAGACGCTTGAAGTTACAGGCTTTAGCAAGAATTTTCAACTGCTTCACAAGGTCCTCGCCCACATGTACAAATCCAAGGTAAGCAAATTCTAACAGCTTTGTCAATGTCTTGCTATCAACACGGGAAGATAAACGAACTTCCCTCCTGAACTTTTCCCCATAGGGAGGAAATTCTCCAGTTGGCAACATACATGGACATCTCGTAATAAGAACGACACCATGAACACTCAAAGACTCCCCATCCGAAAGTTTGAGTAAGACGTCAGCGTGTTCCTTCTCCTGAAGGGCTTTCCCGATTCTTTTGCCAAGTCTGCTTGGAAAACCATAAACACCAAAATAGCTGAGAATATATGCGGCATACCATCTACATCCAGAACTGAAGGTTTTTCCAGAAATCTCCTGGAGTCTGTCAACTAAAACTTGAACTTCAGAACCTTCCAACGCTATGCCATCAACCACCTGATCAGAGATTAGATCATCATGATTTTTTACAGAACTAGACGGTCGTATCAACTCAGCTAGACTCCACAGGCTAAAAAACAGAAGAATGTCTGAGCCTTCCCAATCGTCTCTCTCAAGCCAGCAACAAGTTCTCTCATCAGATGTATTATGCAGATGAGGGGCAACTTTTGACCGTTGAATCTGGACATAATTGCTTAAGCATGATTCGACGAAGGTTGATAGAGTCCTTATAGCTTCACTTTGGATGACAAAGCTTCGATACTCTGGCAATCCCAAATAGCATGCCAAATGTATCAAGTGAGTGATAGTTCTTAGATTATCCAACACACAAAATGTATCCCTTGCAGCGGACTTCACGAAATCAAGTAAGTATTCCAGGTAATCTGTGCTCGGTGTTAGTAATTTAGATAGGATGTGTCTAGCCTGGGATGAAATGTACTCGCAGGGGGAATAGATCATCAACAGAACTGCTCTAGATGCAGGTTCATACATCGATTTGTAAGAGACATCATTATGCAAAACTTGGCGTCCTTTATGAATTGAATCCTTGAAGACCAAACTGTTAACAAGCATTGGAATCAGTCACATAGACATCAATCAGCACCCAATCAACGGAAAAATCCAGATCTTAAAATAAGAGCTACACTTAGGCAATCTACTGGAAACCACCAGACCAGTTAATGAACAAGCGAAGGGACCAGGAGGTCCAGGACTGGTTCACCGGCTCAACAGCTGGGTAACACATAAAAACCATGTACGTCAAAATAAATTTTGTTCAATAGAAGGGACAGTTTTAAATGGTTTCACTGTGCTAGGTTGAAAACTTGTCCAGTTCAACCAGCTAATTCAAAGGGTTCAAAGGACTTCGAGCCGTCTTTTAATTAAAGTTCCGGTTGGTGGTCAACCAGACAGGTTTTGAGAACATTTCATTGGATGATCTAGCTTCCAAACGAATCGATGTAAGAAACCTGGATTTAATTAAAAGCTGCCAAAAGGATCGGGGTAGAGGATATATTACCATGCACAGGCAATTAGAACATTAAGGCAGTTGAATTTTCCTTCCTTCTTAGGGTTAAAATCTTCCCTGCAGTATGTCGCAAGCCATCCAAGAACATCCCATATGTATGGTCGTAAAGCTACATTATAATTAGAATCAAGAGCCTCACATGCTATGGCAATCAGTTCTCTTGATTCCAAGAAAGACTCAGATGGTTTGCTTTTGCAGAAGTTGTTATGAAGAAGTCCAAGAAGAGCTCTACCAACCCCAAACTTCCAAAAGTAAGTATGATGGTCCCCTGCCCAACGAGTTATTAAAGCCAAACGGCATGCCTCCACCAATAAAGGCACCTGATCTGAAGCAACCTTCCCAGAAAGGCTCCACTCATCCATTGCATTAATTGTGGCTTTGACAATGGGCTCACAAAACATTTTTGTCACTGTTAAACATCCTTGTTCAGATCTCTGCAAATAAAAGAATCCTTAATATCTGATTGATTTTTCAAAAAAGGTGGCAAAAAGTAGGATAGCATGGAATGAAATTAAGAAAAAAGAGGTTATGATTGATACCATTAAATGTTGGGCAAGTTTAAATGCCTCAACTCGAACAGAATGAGGTTGTGAGCTGCCCATGCAATGTACAATCGTCGGTAGAAGGGATTCTCCATTTTCAAGGAGCTTCATAGCCCCATTACCACATAGAGCTGACATGCATATTCAGCAGTTTTTAAGCCACAATAGCAACAGCATAACATAGCTTGCATTTCAAAATGGTAAGTAAAGATGTGTACCATAAGAAGATGGGTACCTAAAGCAGAATACAACTGCAAAACAGCAACTTCAACATTAGAATCGGTCTTTCCACAAGCAACTCTTAAAGCTTCGAGCAGTTTAGCATTACTCCAAACAGGGTACCTAGAGGGAGGCCATTGCCACATTATTGTCTTCAGAAGAGAAGCCATCTCTTGGAAATATTCAAGTGTTTTGCTCCCAAAGACAAAATCATGTAAATTGCAGGTAATACAATCAACTGTCTTTCTTTCTACTAATATTTCCCACACCTCATTGTGTTTTTTGAATCTCCTAGGCTTCAGCTTCGAGAGGATATGATTTAAGGAGATAGCACATGATACAGCTATTGATGATTGATGGAAAGATAGCAACGACGACAAAGAATGAACAAGTTCTGAAACGCTATATAGAAGTACAGAACTGCCAAGAATGCCAACCAACTTCACTGTCACATTTGTTGCCAGTCCAAGTACTGCCTCATTTCTGGATTGAAGAATTCCTTCCAATGCCACCAAAATATCAGCAATAGAATTCTGAAGAAGCAATGCAATGTAAGAATTTTCAGTATTAGAAAGAATAGCAAATCTAAGAAGTTCACGTACTAGATAAAAGGAAGTGAAGATTTTAAATTAGATTTGGAAATGTATACTCCCAAAAAGTAGCAACACTTAACTAAGTCGTACAACAACATGACCAAGTAGCTTAGCTCGGCCAATTTTGCACACAGTTAATATTATTCATTATTGTATCCTAAGACTAGTTTAATAGATACAACCTATTACATGAGTTAACACCCCCAACCATATCATATCTCCCACTGCTACTATTATAGTTCTTATTCTGTTCCTAGAATTCTAATAACCAACCTATGAATAGAAGCTTTTAGTCACTCCACCAAAGTTTACCTTCTACACATTTTATCTCTTGCAGACAAGCTTACAGTCACTCCACAAACATATTAATTAAAGAGGATGTCATTAATAGTTTATCTAAAATAAGTATGTCCTCGAGAATTTTCAAGAGAAGATGTTCATCGACTACTTGGAAGGATGAAATTCCTGTATATGCAAAGACAACCAATAGTATAAGCAATCTCCTCATGTTGAATTTATAACAAAACAACTAGCTTTTAGGCTTCATCAGTCTCAGAGGAGAAATGTTGAGCACATAAACCTCTTCTGTGCTTATAAAATTGTAAGAGCTTCTACTTAGAGGTGAAGAGAAACAGGATTAGGATGCCTATCATGAATGTAACCTCCATACCATAATTTCAGAATACCTCCAATTAAACCATTCTTGTACCTCCTAAGTTTGCATTTCTCTAGGAATTGTTTCCTCTTCTCAACCCAAAATAGTATCCAAATTCAGCAGCAATATAGGAAACCAGTAATCGTGGTATGGCTTCACTCTTCCGAAAAATTAATATGCAAAGTTTTCTTACTACCCATGCGCTTCTTGTTGTTTCACAATCGCTATATTTGCACGTTTTTGACATATCCTTGAACTTATTGATCAAATTAAAAGAGTAGTTGAAATTTCTAAAAACATGACATCAAATTTTAAGCGAATACCCAAAATTTCTTCTATAAGATAAACCAAGACATGTATAGTTTTGTGGGTGAATTTTTCCGGGTATTATTCATATTCCATACAAGGTAATCCAAAACAATTCAATAAATTGATATCAATCTTCTTCTATAAGCAAGTTTATCTACAGTAAATAAATGTATTGCATAGTGAAGAAAACATGTCTATCTATTTATCACCCATTGAACAAAAGAAATACCTCTACAATTTGATGCTTTAAAATATCTGGTGAAATAGAACCAACAAATGCAGAAATTGAACGAACTGCAAGCCTTTGTATTTCAATATCTGTGCACTGCCATTTCTTTCCTTCCTTGTCATGAAATCTGTCAATTCAAAATCCAATTCTAACAGGTATCATTTTTTTTTTCTTTTGATCAACAAAGAAGCCCTAAGTAAGCAAGAAAATACAATGAACAAGCTGGTTTTCTCATCAAATTATTGAAGCATTTTTACATCAAAATGAAAACTTAGTAAATTTTAACTCAAAACAATGGAAATTTGAGAAAGGGTTTTTACTTGAGTCCAAGATTAAGAGCTTGATAGAGGCGTTGATGTAGAGTGACCATGTGATTGCCAAGTTTCCGATTCTTCTCGCTTCCATTTTTCGACGATTTCATCGTTGATTTACTTTGAAAAATTTTCTTTCTAGATTCTAGGGTTCTGAAAAAGAATTCTCTCAACAATTAAAAGATGATTCAACGAACAAGTTTTGATTAACTTTCTTGTTCTTCAATCGCCGACTCGAACTTCAGGAAAACAAAAAAAAAAAAAACAAAATTGCACCGGATATTTCCGCCAACATTTATTCTGTAGGAACGAAAAGTCTATGTGCCTGTCGATTTCTCAAATCCGACAAAACAAATTTTATAAACTTTCCTAACCCACAGTATCGATTTAGTGTACAACTTTAATTGTAAGTTGATACGAGTTTCTCTACATCGTTAAAGGCGTCTTCTTTTGTTAATTGATGATTCTGTTCTTTACGCCGTTAATAGCACTTCTTTTTATGCTTGTTGAATGGGTAGTGTTCTCTACTTACGTAGCTAGAGCGTCGAATAAAAGCAGGAGCTGTCAAAGCAACCAATTAAAAAATATTTCAAATTTCGAATTGCTTCCGAAGTGAGAGTGCCAGAACATGCTTCAGAGTGGTAAGTTTGCTATGTCTTTAATGGCATCTCTCTTACTCCCTAGTGTGTATGTGTAGTTGGGCATTTGCTCCATGATAAAAAACAACTTGGATTTAAAAGAAAATAAAATACAAATGATGGCTAATACATATTGATTTATTTTTGCCTTGTATTTCGCATTGGATTCATTGGTTAGAGTATCTCCAATGCTAATGCGAATGTGGTCAAATAAGACTGCCACTTAGGATTAATAGACATTCTCTTTAAAAAGACCTTCTCCAATGCTAATGTGAAGAAAGTATGTGATGCTGATGTGGCGGTAGTTATAATTGATATTGTGAAGCAGAATGTCTATTTCTAGGCATTCATCCTCACAATGTCTTATGGTCTACATCAGCAATTTTTCCCCTCCAAAATTTTTAGTTACTTTTTAAACAAAATAAGTTGAACCCATTCAAAAATTAAGTGTCACATAAGTTAAAAAGTCATCCAATGGCATTTGCATTGGTGATACATTTTTTCAACAATTTCCATTGTGAAGATTTTATTGCAACGTAGATTAGACATTGCCTTATAAGACATGCCACAAAGGTAAGACATTGTCTTATAAAACATTTGCATTGGAGATGCGCTTATAACAACTGTCAACTAACTTAGTTTGTAAAGTCAATTGTTGTTAATAACACGGACCTAGATTCAAATCCTAAATGCTAAACAACCCATCAAAATCACAGCGCAAGGCCTAGCTATCTATTGCATGGTAATTAAATGATTGAAGATAAGTCAACCAAAGCATCTCACTACGCCGGAACAACATTTTTGTTAATTTTTATCACACAAATATGATCAGTCTTCCAGATGGGTTTGTCACGGTTATAAACATCACAAATCAAATTATTCATCACTGTTAAAGTAAACTTTTCATATATTTATTGAAAACAATAAATTCTGTTTTTTGTCCCTTTAGGGCTCCCTGCACCTGCAATACCATCCAAAAGCCCCACTCTTGCATAAAGCCCTCACAACTGATCCACCCTAACTTGAATAACGCACTGAATCTACAAAAAAACTTAAACAGAAGAATCAAAGAAAAAGCTTAAGGGAGAATAAATAAATACAAAATGGAAATATGTAGTCTTTTTGAAGTACTGAAATTATGAGGTTGAAATTGTCAATATTGTGCCAATGCATGCTTTGGCCATTCTCTATGTTTGAAAAGATTGTAAATTGATGAATCAGAACCATACAGAGACTGGAATTTTCGACTGATTGAATTCTGTAATCTTCTACAATTTTTTACAACTTGTGATAAATCTGCCTACTATTAAAAGTATTACGATGTACGCACAAGTTTATAATGAGGGGTGTTATCGGACCATGGAAAGCCAGAACCTTTAAGTCCCTTTGAGTCCCATGAAACATCCCTTTCTGCTAAAGATACTGAAGAAAATAGTATAAAAGAAATAGTAGCACTAATTGACATAACATCTAAAAATAGCCCTGCTTCACACCTAAAAGATTTTTTGGAATTTTTGATATAACATTTCTTCATTGGTTATTCATTTTCCTGCAAACATTGTGTATAATAAAGTGCAAAGGGTAGTAAGAAAGTTTTCAACTGAATATGGATTAAGGACTAATTTGTTTATAAAGGAAAGGACTTCAAATTCTCAATTTTATCATGTCTTGGTATTCATGCATGAAGACTAGGAGATAAAGTGAGATAGCACAGCTGACACATATGACAAAACAATTACCTGACTTTCACGAATTACCTGATCCATGCAATCAAATCAGAACAGATTGAAATCAGAGTTTAAATCGTTCATGGAGCATCACTACCTTCTACTAAAACTCCAAAGAAAACCCATTACACAAGAACACACTGTACATTAAAAATTTGATGTGTAATAGACATGCTTGACACCTTTCAACAAATCTTTAGTTTATTCAAGTATTGTGCTTTCAGCTATAATTACATAGAGCAATGAATGTGACACTTAGGATTCATGGATTTGCTTTTCATTCTCAATCGGTATTAGTAACTAGTACCTCAGATATTGATTATGTTTTAAATAGATAAGGAAGAAAATAGGTTAAGAGAACATATCAGTAAAATTAGGGGCATGATACAGTCTAGAGACACAAATATGCTAAAAACTAAGTAGATATAATTTTTGGAAGTATAAAATACATGCTTCTTTCTACATTGTTTGGAAGAAGATAGAATTATTCCAATGAAACTCATCAAACCAGTGGTGCAAGTAGAGTTGTCATAACACTAGCAGTTCAAAGAATTATCACTTATGGGATGCCTAGAGAACAGTAAGGAACAATTGTCTAGTTAAAGTTTCATATTTATTAGTCAGCACCTTTAATAAATGATCTTTAGACAATAACTGGACGATTGATTCAGAAAATTCGTATGTTTCTGGTTTTATCAGATTTCCATTACTTACAAAGGGGGTAGGAACGTTTAAGACTATATATGGTAGATATCAAGGGGACAATACCTTCCATGACACCATTAAACTTGACTGTTTCTGTTCTGCCTTTCTTTCTTTCTGTCGTTCTTTCTTTCTTTGTTTATTTCCTTCCTTACTTCGAAGACACCATTGAACCCGACCTGCCACAGGAACTCTTGTCCAACAAACTGGACATTACCAAAGCATGATAAAGCTATCGTATTTCCTAACCATCCATTAAACATCTGAAAATCCACATAGGTGATTGTCTATAGTGAAATGTATTGGATTCATGAGCGTAAGTCAAATTTTCCCCGCATTGCCTTAGATTAGCAAATTCAGTCAAATCAATAACAAAATTTGATTTTGTATTTACATCCTTAAGGATCTTCTGCACATAAGAAGCTAATCCAATTAATCCCAATCAGCCTAGATGCCAAAGAACCGAGGACATAATCTTTGTTTACACTCATTAAATTGATTAAACTTGCTTCACCTTCTCAATAACAGAACTTCAAGCCCATTTTTCTAACCCAAATACATAATGGTGTGTTTGGCTAAGGGATTCATGAACCCAAGGGAATTTTTTTTTTTGAAAGTTATGACCCCAAGGGAATATGAATATGAATCTTTAGAAACAAGAATTCTAGGATTCAATTTGGTGTGGAACCCAAAGGACCCTTTGAACTCGCTAACTAAATTCATAGATGGGCTTACTGTTGCAACATTTTCATCAAACTTGTCTCAACAGCCATAAAAATTAAAACTTGTGCTCGACCTCAAATCTTAGATAAAGTGAACTAGTATTAGATTGAACAATTACTAAGATTTAAAAAAAATTAAAGAAAAACTAATTGTTCAAAAGTAAAGTAACAAATCCAATAATCTCAATGTAACTAGTATAATGGATTAAACAATAACTATGATTTTTTTTTATAAAAAAAAAATAATAACTAAGATTTTTTTATAAAAATTTAAAGGAAAAGAATTATTTAAAAATTAGGGTTCGGATTCGGGAATTATTCGGAGCTCGTTTAAAATGCGCAAATTATTCCGACTCATTAAATATTACGATTATTCGGTTCGATACGGTACTGATACGTTCGGTTCATGAATTATTCGCGAACTTACTAACTAGGCCTACGTTAGACTTCGAACTTAAGTGGTTCTCCACTTCCTCCTCGCGTTTTTCTTTCGGAGGACAATCTATTTTTGGATTTGAATGTTAGAGATAATCAAACAGTCTAAAGTAATAAAATAAAACATCAAATCAATCAGCCCAAAAGATTAGACTTCAAACTTAAGTGGTTCCCCACTTCCTCCTCGCGAACTTACCAAAGAACCGAGGACATAATCTTTGTTTACACTCATTAAATTGATTAAACTTGCTTCACCTTCTCAATAACAGAACTTCAAGCCCATTTTTCTAACCCAAATACATAATGGTGTGTTTGGATAAGGGATTCATGAACCCAAGGGAATATTTTTTTTTGAAAGTTATGACCCCAAGGGAATATGAATATGAATCTTTAGAAACAAGAAATTATTTTTCATAAAGTGATGTATAATACAAATTAAAAACAGAGGGAATTGACCCTCATCCACCCTTAAATGTTTAACCTTTCCTAAATAGAATAAAAAAGATAACTGTGAAACACACTTAAAGCACTATCACTTGCTGCATTCAGACATCAGAAAAAAAAATGAAAAAAAAAAAAATCACTTACATTAGGTGTATTTTTAGTATTAAGTGGTTTTACCAAACCGTCTTAGTGGGCAATTTATGACTGACACTGAAGACCCAAACACCCCCTAACTTATTAGCAAAAGAGATGATCCTTCAAGATTTCTCTTGCACTATTACAATGGAGCATCCCCTGCTCAAAAGCTTCAGAAGCATGGGTCACCACATATAAAGAACCACTAGTTCAAACTATCTAGTTATTGTATGTACAAGAACAGATTACTGAACTAAGCTTTCATTATTTCATAAATAGCATCAACCATTATATACATGAGGTAAGTTTCAAAACCTTACTCTATTTAACTTTCACTTTCTGTGAACTGTACATTAAGGAATGTATTGCTTCCTGTATCTTTCTGCTATTCGCAACCACTAGAGATGCCTGGTGTAAACTTTGAAGTCCACGACCCAAAATGCGATCCTGGCCGCAGCGGGGATAGACTCTGCAGCATACTCAATCCCATCTCCATATGCTAGCAGCCCTGCACATGTTGCCATACTACATCCAAATGTGGCCCACGGCATAAAGCTAAATGTCGGACCCGTCGTTTCCTCATTATTTCATAAAGGACTGTTCTCATTGTTGAAATGCTTGTTCGTTGAGCATAGATTATAACATCATGAGTCACCGTCCAGATTTTCTCCGTAGAAACCGTTGCCTTCATGATCGAAGTGTGTAAGGTCCATAAGTTCCCTCATAGATTTTGTCAATTTGCGTGTCAAATCAAACTCAATATAGCCAATGAGAAGACTTATAGTGAAGGAGAGAAGACTTGTGCAAAGCTCAACTCACCACCATTGGAAGATATCTTAAGATGAGAGAAGCTTTGACAAAGGGGGAGAGATATTATCTCTACCTTCATTAAATGCTCTAAACATTCTTCAAGGTATGTATTTAGTATTTTATAAGATTCCTTGACTTGTTTTGTGAGCATGTGCAGGAAACAGGTTGTTTTATACAATCCGTGTTTTAAGTTCTATTGAGTCATGTGTAAGAAAATACGAGTTGTAATGGGGAAGGTTCTTTATACTATTTTCTTATGTATGGCTTTGTCACGAAAATGACAAAGGGGGAGATTGTTAGGTCCATGAGTTCACTCATGTCATATTTGTCGAATTTCGTGTCAAAGGTAAACTCAAGATGGTCAATGTAACTTGAGTTAGAGTTAGTGAGTCATTCGGTTCGTTGCGAAGCAAAGACTCCAAGAAGCTCAACTCACCACCGGAACTCATCTTAGGATGGTAAGTGACTTAGAAACTCAATATCATAGGTGGTTAGTTCATATTAGATCATATGAGAACCACCGGAACTCATCTTAGGATGGTAAGTGACTTAGAAACTCAATACCATAGGTGATTAGTTCATATTAGATCATATGAGAAACCACCGGAACTCATTTTAGGATGGTAAGTGACTTAGTAACTCAATACCATAGGTGGTTAGTTCATATTAGATCATATGAGAAAGTACGGAATGGCAAAAGATGTCAAAACCCCTTAAAACTAGTGTTTGAAAGAATGCTGTCAGAATACCACGGTTTTTCGGGAAACTGTGACCATTTGTACTGTGGCCAAAGGTTGGTTTCGAAACCAAGGAGGTTGGTTTCGAAACCAAAGTTGAAAAATGATGTCAGGAGGTTTTTGGTTTCGAAACCAACCATATTGGTTTCGAAACCAACCCTGAAAAATGCCAACAGATGGTTTTTGGTTTCGAAACTGACTTGTTGGTTTCGAAACCAAAGCTACAGAATGATGTTAGATGGTCTTTGGTTTCGAAACCAAACATATTGGTTTCGAAACCAAAGTTATGAAAATCATTCCAGGCCTTTTTTGGTTTCGAAACCAACCTTCTTGGTTTCGAAACCAACGCCCAGATATGTGCGATTTCAGCTGTTTCGTGAGCTGTAAAGTGATTCCTTTTCACTTTTTTGCACATTTCCTCTTAAGCATGTTTTAGGGAAATTATTGGTGCGTGGGGAACACCTCTAAATGGGATGAGGGATCAATGGAATGTCTCCTCATCTCCATTATTGTGTCTAGCTTTTGACCTAATACAACCTAGAGATTTCTGGGTTTGTGCTGGACATTTTGAGTTATAAATAGGGATTGAACCATCAATGTTTAATCAACCATTCACCCTATTTATCAACAAGTTCTTGGAGAGTTTCAACTCTAATTCTTTAGCTTCCAAGCTTGTTGTACATGCTTTAATCCTTCCCATTTTAACTCAAAACCTGAGTTTTGTTGCCGGTGGATTTCCGGTGGTTGAGCTTGAAGTTTCAAGCTTGTGGTGATATACTTGAGGAGTCAAGTATTGGTTCAAGGTGCGGGACTTGTGGAGTTCAAGTTGGAGACGCATCATCATCTACTAAGAGGCAAATTCGTGGATTTCGAATTTGTGGAAGAACTGTACACCGTAGCTGTTGGAGCGTAGAGGGAGTCGTAAATCGTGTCCATCGAGTGGTAAATCGGGTTGTAAGTTTTCAATAACTTTTAGTGGATTCTTGCTGGACTAGGTCCCGGGGTTTTTCCCAGTTTGGGTTTTCCTCGTTAACAAAATCTCTTGTGCATATTTTCATACTTGTTGTGAGATTGAAATATTCGATTCTTGTTCTTAATTCCGCATATTAAGAATCGAATAAGTCAATACTCTTGTTAGAGATTTTTGTTGTACTCTTATCACCTTAGTAATTTTTAATTAGGTGATAGTGTGATCCTTAACCATAGTCACATTGACTTACAGTTAAATTCATTAACCGTAGGGCGAATTTAGACTTTCAAAGTGGCTTTGGCTCCAGAGCTCCCTATTCCAGGGACTACCACTTTAGATGGGCCAAGGGTTTTGCTGAGGGCAATTGCCACAGCCTTCTGACTTTGTGCTAAGGAGATCTTAAGTGAAGCAGGGATTTTGTAAACAACTAACTTCATAAATGTTGACGCAGGCCCAAGTTTGGAGAGAGATGAAGCTCCTAAAACCGCAGTTGCTCCTGCACCAACTGCCACTACTGGTTTGTTGGCTAATAAACCCTTTTTGTCCACATTTTCAGAGGTCGAGTTTTCTTCGTGTGCTGTAAAGAATTGTTCGAACGAATCCTCTACCTCTGGAGGCAAAGAAGTGTTCCAATACTTCCTCAGACCAGCTAAGCTATTAACATCCACTATAGCTACTATGGATTTGAACTTCTTGGTCTGGCACTGGAGGGCTTTCGCAAAGAGAGCATGAAACTTATCTTCAGTAGAAAGTTCTGAGAACCCAGATTTAGAAGAGATTTGGCTTTCCATTTTGTTGGAAGGACATCGCCCAGCACTGTTTAGTCCAATTCACATCCCTTCTAAAGCAACTCGAAAGGCATGAACTTCAGATAAAAGCTGGGTTTCCATAGTTTCTCCTTTGTCCACCTTGTAAAGCATCTTTTGTGCATAAGCGAAGGCCCTTCCAATAGATGGTAGATCAGCAAATATATCATGTAGATCATTAAGCAGCGGATAAACTGTTTGGGCATACGAAGGGGCCTGGTAATCACATTTCAGCTGAGAATCTCCCAACCCAGCCTCTGAAATAGAAAGAGAACCATAACTTAGTTTTGAGACTGATTGAGAAACTATGGATTTCACCATTTGGGAATGAAGATCATTTGTTAAGCTTAACCGCTTTAAACTCGGCAAAGCCAGGGAACCCATTTTCTGAGGAACCAAACTTCTTGAACCTAATGCTTGAATGTTCAAGACCTCACTTCCAGCCAAACTTTCATACGTGTGTTTCTCATTCTTATTGATGAAACAACCTTTAAACACCCCAAAAAACGATGTCCATGAAGAATTAGCCAGTTCATTGTCATAAAGCAACAAGAAAGAGGAACCAACCTCCTTCGCCACATTCTTTGCAGCCAAGAAATGCCCATAAAACCCAATCTCAAAAATTTCCTTCAAAACCTCATTTTCAGCCAAACACTCATTCTTATCTTTATTAATCATATTGATGAAATAACCTTTAATCACCCCAAAAGATGATGTGGGCACAATATTGACTTGACCATTATCACCATTATTCCTAGAATAGTTATTCTCCTCCTCTTGAATCTCAGTTAATGCCGAAGAAGCAACCTGAGCTATAACGGCATCAGGCCGAATTTCCCTGATGAGATACTCTGCGTCTATAGCAGATTGCTCTGATAAATTCTGAGTTGCAAGAATATATATAATAGATTAAGATTCAGGTTCTTGAATAGCAAAACCAAATCTTTTCGTTTGATCAGGAATTGAAAGCTTATCGACTAATCTATAAGAGAGTTTTAGATCGTTGAGCTTACAGGAAGAGAAAGGCCAGAGATTTTGCAAAAACGATAGAAATACAGTATCCATGACAAAACCCACAATCGCAAAAACATCAGAGAACAAATCCTAGTTTAAACCCAGATATTTTTGTAAAACCCCAAACGATTCAATTAAATTTTCAATCGGATTTCTCTGAAATCTATAGAACTTCAGGTAATCTGATCAAATAAGAGTTCTTGATGGACGAATATGCTTACCTCGATGAAGGTTTTTGCTGAATTGGTTTGAGATTTTTGCTGAATTGGTTTGAGACGAAACCCTAATGAAAGATTTGTGATTTCAGTAACTTATCTATAGGTTTTTTCAGATTTTTAGGGTTTTGGTTTGGTAAAAGTAGGGAGTTTGATTTTGAACATGAAAAGAGACTCTTCAAGAAGTCGGGAATGAGTTGCAAAGAAGATGATTTGGAGGAGATACTGATCTGGTGGTGCGGCGTCTACGTGGGGATCTTAAATGGTCCTACATCTAACCACTACAATTTGTTTAATACCATTTTGTCCTGCTACATTATTTCTATAATAATTACACTCGGTTTACACCTTTCAGTGGTGCTATATGAAGTTGATTAAGGACTAATTTTTTATCACGAAGATCTCCTAATTCTTCAGATCACATCAGTCCATGATTCCTCTCCAAGTCGCACACCTAATATCCACTTTATTCTTACATTCTACTTACACGTCAGTGGATGTTACATGGAGTTGATCAAATGAATGTTTTTTTGCACCAAGGTGTATAGTTCAAAATCTCGTTTCACTTCGGAATATCGACCGTTTTGTATTGACTTTTTTATACACTGAGATGAAAACATTCCGGGATTCGAAACATTCCGGAATATTTACATTTTGATACACATCGATAAATTACAATACAAATCAATACATTCTGATACTTTCAATTCGATCATTTTATTGTTAAAACTATTTATTTTACTGAATTATTTTAAAACTAGGAATGTATCGGAATGTGTCGGAATGCATCATCATGTATTAAATATATTTTGGGTTTTATACTGTTTTTCACGTGTCTCATAATTCCAATATTACGATATTGCATCGATGAAAGTTTTGTTTTTCAACATACTAATATATTCGATCGAAACGAGATTTTAAACCTCGCCAATGTCTCTTAATTGTGTAAATCACATTAGTCCATAGGTCATCTCCAAGTAGACCCCCCTAATACCCACACTTTTTTTTAAAATTTTTTTTATCAAAATACCTAATACCCACTAATATTCTTACACTCTATTTATACATGTTCGTACGCCCATATAGAGATAATTCAAGGGCTTAATTTTTGGGGTGATGATCTACTCATCATGCAGATTAAAACTAGTTGTTCGTGGAAGAATGGGGTTGCCAACTCATACAAGCGCAGTGCGTGGAATGCTATTTTATTCACCTTTTTTAAGGTGGTGAACGTTCCTTTAGTAATCCAACCATTAAAAATTATTCTTTTTAAAAGATTTTGAATTAGACTTTACAACTTTTAGTGATTGGATTAGGGAAGGAATGTACAAGAAATGAATGTACATCCTTTTAAAAAGAAGGTGAACAAAAATAGTTAGTTTGCCTAGGGATTGCCAACTTACACGCGCCTGTGTAGGTGCTAGTTACTTAAATGGGTATCCATCCACACGATCGTGCTTGTAGCCAAACACACCAAAGCGTACAGGTCATCAAGTGATCAAGTCAACTACTCGGGACTGTAACAGAACAGATGATCTGAGACTCATGCTTGTCGTATTTACGTAACGTAACGTTACGTTACGTAACGTTACGTAACGTCGGTGAAGAAGTGTCTGCAAACGTAAATTCATAAAAACCGTAAGGGTATTTATGGAACAACAAATAACTTTCCGTCGTTCTTCCATTAACAAACACTACCAGAAATGCGAACGAGATATACTACATCACTACCCGCCTTGCAGTTGCCACAAAGCGCAGAGACTGTGTTGTAAATTCTAAGCAAAAAAAAGAAGAGAGAGAAACTAGAGAGAGAAAGAGAGAGACGTTTGGCCTATAAATCCTCCTTCTAAAACCTAACGCTTTATGATCTATGTGTGCCCTAGAATTCAGTATTATTAGATCCGTGAATTAAGGTCATATTTTAAATCAGATCGACGATTTTTGAATTCTTTCTCTGCTTTACCCAATTTGTTTGAATCTGATCGGAGTTTATTGAATTCCGGTGTACCAGCAGCAGCTGTTTAAATTTCGTTTGGATTACGGTGAGTTTCCGGCGATTTATGTTACCTGAATTTGGTGGGAGTTTGTTTATTAAAGAGATCAATTTGATTATTTCTATATTATAATCTTATTGATTTGAATGTAGTTTTTGTTGGTTTTAGCTTTCTGAATCTAATCGAGGAAGCTCAATTTTGTCTTTTGCGTATCAAGATCTGGTCCCACTTTCTCTCTCTATTCGTAGCAATATTTTGTGTTCTTGTTCGAGTGCGATCTCGACGAGTATTTGATCGTTTGGTGTTTTGGTGGTGAGATCTGATCGAATTCCAGTGATCTCAAATAGTCAAATTTTATAGAAATGCTGGTATGTAATGACCTTCCACGGTTTATTAAAATTCTTGTGAGGTAGTTTATTTTACTAGTTTAATGTCATTCTTTTAGGATCAATAATAGCTGATGGACATATTTTGTTTAAGTACAGTATACCTGTGAAAATGATTAGTGTCAGGTTGGTGTAGTTTCTTTAATGTTGATAAGTTACAGGTTTTTCTAAGTTGAGGGGAACATTTGGATTTTTCTTTTTTTTTTTTTTTTTCAGGATCACTTGCTTCATAAATAAGTTTATGCTTGAAAATTCAGGCTTTTGAGGATGACTATAAATTTTAACACTTTTTCAACATTATAGTAAAACCTTGTAGCAACTGCATGGGTTTGGCTGAACACATCCAGTTAGCCCATTTAATTTTATCTAAAGCTATGTCTTCTGTCAGTACAATTGTCTTCCTATCTGTTCTCAGTACCTCTCATCAACACCCTTTGGGTTTCCCCCCTTTTTTTTGGAACCTTTTACCTGCAGGTTTGTTTACAGTAGTGCTGTAATTGGTCTTACATGAACAAAATATGTCTATTGACTATTGAGTAACCATGTTCAACTTAGGTTATCACCTATTGGGGATATTTCTCCATTTCCGCAATAGTTCGTCCTTATTAGTCTATTTTTAGGTAGAGAGCTATTCCTGTTTACAGACATCCTTTAACTAACTCACCATTCATTTTATACTTTAGAAATTACTCACTCCAAGCTAGTAATACAGGGTTTTCCTGAAATCAGCATCTATTATGGGCATCTGAGGAGTCACTCGTTTGTACTTGAGTACTGACAAAGTGATCAGTAGCCAGAAATTTTATCACCTTTAAGATTTTCCAATAGATCTATTTTAAAAAGTAAAACAGTAGTTTCAATCTGGTAGTCTTTGTTTTATTGGTTTTGTTTTTTATGGTTTTGATCTTTGTAGAGTATATATTATGTACACGTGTTTTCTATTGTGGAAATTTTAAATTTCTGATATATTGAGGATTTGTCATTCTAATGCTTTGTTGCTTCATTTGCCATCTTTCTGCCCTGTTTTTACAGTTCCGTGCTTGGTAATACATTGTTGTTGAGGCGATGAAGAACGGGATGGTAGAATGCAGTGTCTGCCGTTCCAAATTGGTCTCACCAACTACCAAGACTGTGTCAAGGGCGTATGACCGGCATAGGAGCAAGATATCGAAAAAGTCTCGTGCTCTCAATGTCCTTTTGGTTGTGGGAGATTGCATGTTGGTCGGGTTACAGGTGTTGGACCTTCTCTGATCTTAGTTTGTGTGTTCATCACTGTGGATGAAAGTTGATGGATATATTCTTGCTTATGATAGTTTAGCTGTGGGTCTAATGAGTCAACTTGCTACTATCCAAATTGATTTTCTTTTGGATGACGTGGTGATATAATACGCGTTCAATTGGTTGCCCATACCTAGTATTTTGACATCTGTGCTTGCTGAGTTATACTTCGTTGAATTTAGTTCCTCAGTTGCTAAGCCAGATTGACTTAGAAAATTTAATTTGGTCACTATACTATTGCAGAAACATAATGTTGTTTCTAAGACATTTATATCATTTCAAGGATCATGTTGCACATTTGATTTGATATTTCCTTTCTTTCTTGGGTGGTGAAAATTTTATTCTACAATGTTTTAACTATTTGACTTTTTTCCTTTTTTTCCCCATTCCAGCCTATCTTGGTTTTTATGTCTAAGGTGGACGGAAAATTCAAGTTTAGTCCTGTTAGCGTTAATTTCTTGACAGAGGTTGCAAAAGTTGTCTTTGCGCTCGTTATGCTCTTGATTCAGGTACATTTATTTGGTTATTTCTTCATTCTCGAACTTAGAAATAAATCTCTTTCTTCCTTTGTTTTTTGGTCAAATTGCTTTCTGTGCATAGTCTTATCGATTATACACCCATATATTGAAGAGGAAAATCAAATCCTACAGGAACAGTTGTCCTTAAACCTACTTCATGTTGTACTTTAATTATGATAGTATGGAAACAATATTTGTTGAGTTTTACGGTGGACAATTGGTTTTTCTCTGTAAATTTACCGTCTAGGAGTATCCTTCTTATTACTAATACATATGTTGTAAAAGAATGTTAAAATTTCCATATATCATGTACTATTCACCTTTCTACTGTTATTCACCTTTCACCTTTTTTAACCAATATAAATCAAATATGAAGAAACAAAAAAAGGAAAATTTAGGTTCTCCTATGCTTCTAAAACCAAAATAAAACTTTTGAAGAGTTGGTGTCTATTTGATATAACTTGCTACTAGCAACCCCGTAGGAAATGATGGGATCAAAATTGGAGGAGAAATGATGTCACTGGCAAAATAGAGTTTTAGAGATTTATTAATATGAACAGAAGTTTTCATGGCAAACACTTCATGTCTCCTCTTTTTTTTTTTGTTTTGTTTTCTTCTTACCGCACACATGCTAGGACTTATCTTTCTATGGTTTTGGTTACGCAGGCTAGACGTCAAAAGGTTGGAGAGAAACCTATACTATCGGTTTCTACTTTTGTGCAGGTAAGAGTTTCCGAATGACATTATTGATAATTTGAAATTCACACATTATTGATATGGTGTCAAAATTTAGTATTCTGTGTTTCCACTATTAAGCTAAACAATATCATGAAGTGTGTATTGTCCAAGAGATTGCAAAACATCCATAACTTCTGCTTGGTGATCATTAAGAAAAAATACATGGAGAAACTGTTAAGCTTTTCCTTTCAGTCAGTATTCTTAAGCACTGCAGTATCCCATTGGGACTACCAGTTGCTCTGTGTCACCATTTAATACTGTGTAACCTGTGCCTTCCTGAACAATACTCTCATATTAACTGCCCAATCTTGAAATTATTTTACAGACTCTGAACTTAGGAGACCTTCATTATTTCGGTTACAACTAGTCCTATTACTTATCCAGCCCGGTGTGGAACAGTAGAAGTATAGAAGCTTGGTCTTAATAAGTTAATATAAAAGCTCCCTTGATGTGGTCATTGATAGTATCAGAGACTCGTTCTTATTTCAAGCAAATAAATAAGCTTGCAATCTTTGTTAATGCTTCCAATTTAAATAAAATCCATTCTTGGCATTATTCTATGGAGAACCACATCTTACCCTACATATATGCCATTATGACTTCTAAAATCGTCTTTGGAGTCAATTTTTCACACTGTAGGTTGTTGGGTTACCATTGGTCCTGCAAGAGCTTACCTTTCCCTAAGAGATGGTTATGAGTTTGAGATACTGTCAGTTTCTGATTCCTCAGTTGTAATACCTTGAAAAGACCTTTCCCTAAGTGACGGTTATGAGTTCGAGATACTATGTCAGTTTCTAATTCCTCAGTTGCAATACCTTGAAAACAAGCTCATGGGAGAATATGTCCTATATCGGTATTATTGTATTTATATTTGTTAGGTAGAGAGATAACAATTGCTCTGAATGGTTGAGTATTTTTGAAATGGGAGCTTCCACATTCCCTCCTGCTTCTGACCATAGGCTACAGAGTTGTAGTCATGACAGAATAATGACCCGAAGAGTGTTTATGTGCTGTTGTGCCTAATTCTGATTCTTTCCTGATTCGTGGATGCTGTTTTCTTTGTTTTCCTCTTTTATTTCTTCTTATGGTTAAGCTATTACCACATACTCCTGTTCTTTAAAATCATCTAATATCAAATCCGTTTTTAGGTTTTGTTGGCTCGATCTATCTTTTTGTTTCAGTACTTGTTTAGTTTGTGTCATACTGGTAGCCATTTTAACTGGATCACTATGATTGTGGCCTCCGATGCCCTGTGATATGAAGATCTCTCTTTTTTTTTTTTCTTGCAGGCAGCTCGTAACAATGTTCTTCTCGCTGTTCCAGCACTTCTATATGCTGTCAATAACTATTTAAAGTTTATCATGCAGGTATATGTCTTGCTGTACATTTCAAGATTGGTTTCTTTTTGCCATTTTCCAAACTTCTAGCAAACATGCATTATGTGTTAGGCAATGTATTCTAGTGATTGAAAATTGAATAACAAAGCTGCTATTTTGCTAATGATTTGTTTCAATGTGATCAATTTTCTTGAAGCTAGAATGCCATTATTGATGACTGACTGATAAATGTTTAGTATTATTTGTTACTACCTAATAATATGGTAACCTTCTTTGCAGCTTTATTTCAATCCCGCGACCGTGAAGATGCTGAGCAACCTGAAGGTATCTTTTCATACATGATTTTGTTGATGAATTATTTAGTGAAGACACCTGCTGTATCACGATTTTTACAACCCCTGAAATGTTGGAATCCTGATTTTGCTGTGGGCTTTGATGCTTGTAGTCCTTAATCCATATATATATATATTTTAAAGTAGATCAGTTTCATATATATATATAGGATCCGTGGACACCACTTTATACACCGTGTAGACACATGGCTGTCCCTGTGGGGCCCACATGGAGATGATACAAGGGCTGATTTTTGTTGTGGATGCCCTCACCATGTAGGTCATAATTGAAAATCATCCAATTCTAAAACTTCTAACCCCAACATCCGTTGGTTGAAATTTAACGGTAATGAACTATCCATTTAACCTTAAATTTTAACCAACGGATGATGGAATTAAAAGTTTTAGTATGATCTGATTTTTGGTGAGGATGATCTACAACCAGCACAAGAGTTCTATTATTATTATTAGCTAATTAAGGTAGGAATAAAGCCACACTCATCCTTAAATTTCTGGTTCTCTTTCTTTGCTGAATTTCCATTGATTCCATTGATTCATCTACATTCCCGCTATATTACTTTATTTGTAGATCTGCTCTCTCCTAAATTTTTGCAGACGTCTCTCGTTCTTGACATTTTGGTATGATCAGATCCAGAATTTATGAATTTTCTTTGGCAACTGCAATCAAATGCAGGTTTTGGTAATTGCTGTTCTCTTGAAGATAGTCATGAAACGTCGACTTTCTATAATTCAGGTTTGTCTGGATCTCCGAACGTTCTTCTATTGTTCTTTTTGGTGTTTTAGTTGTTTAGTGAAAATAATTGGAGATTAATCTGATTTATAGCTATTTATATATATTCAAAGGAATTTCCTGCCCATTGAGACGAATGAGAATAACAAAAAAGGTAGCACATTTTTAGTATTAGTGAAGGAACACTCGATATCTCATTATTTGATTTTAAGTTGAGGTTAGCGCCTGAAAAGTAAAATAAAGTGATCAGTCATGGTTTCAAGTCTTTAGCTAAACCAGGTTGACTTGTCAAGTAAACTTGGTCTTGCAAGTTGCGAGGCCCATTGCCAGTCTCAACCTTAACACATGATTTGATCGTCTTCTTCATTCTTTCCTTTCTTCCCTGTGTTGGTGCTGTTTCATGGCTGAGTACTGGTTCTTCCTGATCACCTGAGCAAATGTGATCTCTGCACGGAGTGATCCGGGCCTCAAGTCCTACGCTTTAAACTATGCGATCAAGATCTATAGTCACGTTTTTTTCACTGTTATCATTTTGTTTTTCATGCTATGATTATTCTTGTCTATCTATTTAACTATGAGTGTGACTATTCCCTTTATTTTACGGCAGTGGGAGGCTCTTGCGCTGTTGCTTATTGGAATTAGTGTGAACCAGCTTCAGTCACTACCTGCGGGTGCTAGTGCTTTGGGTTTGCCAATTGCAACTGGTGCATATCTATACACATTGATTTTTGTAAGTAATCCACTGCATAATCTATACTTCTGGTTCACAAGTTTGATGTGGCCTAGTTCGATCAAACCTAGTTCGTGAGGGCCAAGTGTTAGTGATCTTGACTTGTGCTGAATTTGTTCTGCCAGTGGAGCATTTTTTTTTTCTTCCACTTTGATAATGTCTACCACAACTTTCTCTTCGTCTCCTCATCAAAGCCTTATCCCAACTTTCAGGGTTCAGCTGAACAAATACCATGTCCATTCAATTCTATCTAAAACCATGTCTTCCATTTATATCCTAGATATGAAAGCTCTCTGTTCAATTTTATCACCTTGTATCTGAAACCTTTGTGTAAATAAGTACTTCTTGGACATTGACAGGTAACTGTTCCGTCTATGGCATCAGTTTTCAATGAGTATGCTCTGAAGAGCCAATTTGAGACGAGCATTTACCTTCAGGTGAGTCTTTAGCTGTAGTTATGTTTCCTTGTTGATCGCATGTGTTGATATGAATTTTAACTTCTTGGTTGTGTGGTTACATTACTTCTTCCATGAAGATAGATATTAGATAACGACCATTAACTTCTATGCATGTTATGTGGATCATCTACCATCATATTAGGGTTTGTGGCTGCATTATCATGGGTCCCAAATTGAGGCAAATGGGTGTTTTGGAACCTTTAGGGTGCTTTTATTATTTCTATAAATATAAGACGCAATAAAACTAGCTAACTTCAGATGACCTTCACCATATAAAAGTGTATTCATGTTTCCCTGGAGCCAATGGGTATTTTTGAACCGCATATGAATAAATGTTTTTATTCACTTTCATTGAGTGTTTATTAGTTCTCTGAGTCTCTGACAAGAGATGCACTATTCCCTGGTTTGCAGAATTTATTTTTATACGGGTACGGTGCTATATTCAACTTTATCGCCATTCTTGGAATCGCCATTTTCAAAGGTATGGATATCCATTTTCTGGTCTTAGAATATTAGTACGAAATGGAAAGAATTGTGCATTTCAATTTTGGCTAGGCTGTAAAGTGTCTGACCTATATTACCCAGAAATGCTGGGATACGACAGTTCACACTAAAAACTGATGCAGTTGCAATCCATTTTGAAGTATCCGTGTCATAGGATGTCTGTAATTCCAAGGCAATCCTTTATTCTTTTGTGCAACTTAGGTTTGATTGAAAACCATACAAGCTTGTGTTCACATGAATCATTTCCAAATTCTGTAACAGGCTTGAGAGTTATTTTTAATTCAAGCAATTGAACTAGGAAGAATTACTTAGTAGATATAGTACATGGGGAGGCCAATGCTCACAGTAAAGGAAAAAGTTATAATGGAAATCTGTTGGACAATTAAAATTTGCTTCCTATAAACAAACTGCATTTTCCTGACAGTAGCCCCTCAATCGGCATTTGTGTTGTACTGGACTAAGCCAGCTTGGCCTGTCTGGTGTCTTATTTATTAAGATTTTTCAGGATGCGATCATTTTAATTTAACTTTATAATATTAGTTAACCATGGAAGGACATGTTATGGAAGGGAGAAATTGAGGTGACTTAATAATGGTCCAAAGACATCTTTGAACTTTCAAAAATTACCAACATTAAACATGATTATGGGTATGGGATGGTGGTCAAGTTCAGAGCAGCTTACCGCTGCCTTTATTATAGTAAAGATAATTACTTTTGATAAGAAAACCTTATTCTTTTATCGAAAAAGGAAAAGAAAACCTTATTCTACTTGTAGTTATGACTATTTTTTTTCGTGCAAATATAATAAGTTGTGAATTGTGGTATTACTACTTCATTGTGGTACTTGTGCGTGATTCCAGGGCCTGGTAGCTTTAATATCCTGGAAGGACACTCGAAAGCTACGATGCTTTTAATATTCAACAATGCAGCACAAGGGATTCTGTCATCATTCTTTTTCAAATATGCAGGTGAGATCATTCTGCATGAACTTTTTTCTTTTTCTTTTTTTTTTTTTTTTTTTTTCTAGTGGAACAGGTTCTATACTTATTGATATTTATACAACAATAAAACTTTCTGTTGTCATCCATTCTAAACAAGGGCCTATTTTGATGTACCCAGACACAATTTTGAAGAAATATTCCTCAACTGTCGCTACAATTTTTACGGGCATTGCATCGGCTGCGTTATTTGGTCATACACTCACGATAAACTTTATGTTAGGAATCTCTATTGTGTTTATCTCAATGCACCAGGTAAGTAACAGTTTGTAGCTGAGAAAAGAGCAGCATTTGTTGTACTTTCTTTTGGTGGTTAAGTATTTTTTTTTTGTATAATAACTGTTTGTTTTGGGCTGTGCTCTTTATTTTTATTTTCCTTCAGTTCTTTTCACCTCTTGCGAAAGTCAAAGACGAACCGCAAAATGGAGCCATGGATATAATGGAAATGGATGTCCAAAAGAGCCACAGGTATGTTTTCTCTTCCATCATGAAGCCGTATGATATTTTCGATCGATAACTTTTTACCACCTTAGGTAACAAGTTGCTAAGGTGGTAAACCCTGATACCACATACATAGATGGTTTCTATACCCTTCACTCACTTGCCTACAACTGAAGAAAAAGAAAAAACAAAAGGAAAAAAAAAAGCAAATAATTAATGACATATACCTTATTTTTTGTTGAGGAATTGAGGGGAAATTTAAATTCTATATTTGTTACTGGGTATGTTAATAATGGCCCAGAAACAGTACACGTGACATTATTCTATCAATTTGTTTCCTCTGTCTCTGTTAAAATATAGTAATACATCATGAATCCTGGATTTTAGAGGAATACTTGCTCCAAGACGTTAGAGGCATACTTGCATAAGGATGTGAACAAAGAGAGAGGTTCATCTTGTCCGTGCTGTACATTTGGCTTGCAGAGGGTCCAGACTATAGACCAGCAACCATTAGACAGGTTTTGATCAGGGAGATCATTAGTCAAAAACCAATCACAAATTTCGAGCTTATAATATTGATCATCCAAGATTCTGTTACTATGTGGCAAAGAGCAAAGCAGAGAGTCTATTTATCTATTGTTACGATGTGACCCTGGATAGCAGTTAATGATTAATTTGCATTTAATACACAAATTTTTTTTTCGTGATTTGAAAATTCATATTATTATTATCATCTTATTTCTGAATTATTTAAAAAATGTATGTAAAATACGAAAACATATCAATTTTATTTATTATTTTATTATTGATATTTTAATTGTTGCCGATTTTTTTACCCAATTATTTAAGATCAATCTGAATAATACACAAACTTTTTGCATTCCGTATACCGTGTCTGAGTTCCTAACAAGGCACCTGACTGTATCACTTGATTTGAATCCCTATGCTTATGCAACATGTATTAATTGGATGGTGATCCGCCGCCTTATTTACATATTGAAGCAAGTATTCTCTCATTAGGTTTCTAATATTTGTACTGAAATGCAATGGGTTTGAGTTTCAATCCCCAACAACGAAGTTTATGTACGTCCCCTACTTGAGCTATTATCCTTAAATAATTTATTTCCCGAATTTATTTTGTATCAGGGCAAATGATTCATCCTTCATAGATATGGCAGCAGGAGCAAATGACGATGTGAGAAGCTTCGCTTACTGTTTCCCGAGTAGATTAATTGACTGTTTTTGGTTTCTTTGGAACTAATGTCTTATTCTTTTCTTCTCTTCTCATTTACTTTGTCTCCAGGCTAGCCATCGTGTTGGACTTGATGAGCGAAAACCACTTCTCCCCATCTAAAGTTACTTTAGGTTTGTTACATTAACTTTTCCTTTTTAGAGGCCGTAAGCTGTGACAAACTTATGATCTTCCTGGTTGTGCAGAATGTCTACGGATTGAGCATTTGTTAGGTTTCTGACGGCAAATTGTTAAGATTATAGATTATAGGCTTACAAAAAAAAAATTGTACCTAAACTGAGGTCCCTTCCTGCCTGCTGAAAAATAAATAAATTAAGAAACCTATAAAAGAAAAAAGAATGAAATGAATCAATATACCTACTATCTCACCGAGTTCTGAACTTTTTCACGTATGCAGATTACTAATAAGATGATTTAGTAGAATTTGTAATTTGCCTTTGTTAATCGTGATGCATGAATTGAAATGCTTACTTTTTCTTTCCTTATGTTTTTTAGCTTTTTTTAATCGGATGTTGATACTCTATACTGTGATATATTTCACACAATTATATGGATTATAACTTGAAATCTCAAACGCTTCACAAGCTCGCCACATGATGTTAGCAAATCTTAAATTTCTTTTGAGTCTGATATTAGAGATTTGTTTGTGCTTTAAAGAAATTATTTAACTGTGTTATTGTTAAATCTCATTTCAGGAATTTCTATTTGAGGAGATTCTTTTGGCTGGCCTTAATTGTGCGGTATAGTAGATAAGCCGGTTCTTACTAAAATCAATAAAATAAGATAGTACAAAAAGAAATTCTTTTCGTTTATTTTAATTTTCTGGGATCCCTTTTTCTCCGCATATGATCCCGATGTTGTAGCTTCTGGTGAACAAGTTTGGAGAAAATAGTGGACAGACGGTGATTGAGCAAACTGCGGACAAACGTTATGCTCAGAGTATGTTCAAGCAAATGGATGGCGGATTTTGTCATACATGCATTGCATATGCCGACATGATGGTATCAACATCTTTGTATGTTTCGTCTTAAAAAGGAATCAACGGTTGATAATCAATTTATTGTATTTTTTTTGTGTTTTTATTCCCATGAACTCTTGGTGATGTTGGGGCCTGGGAATTCTCAAGTTCTTTATTTCTTCTTCTTCTTCTTAGATGTTGACAGAAAAGAGAATATATTCATTTTGAACTTTTCATTTCTTCGAGTTGTTATCTGATACTTGTATTCACTCTACATATAAAAAGAGAAAATGAGAAGAAGGAAAAGAATCATAAGGAGGGTGGGTGGGCATTCCAATTAGGTCAGCTTCCTAGACATCATTTGCGCAATAAAACCTTAGGTAAATGCTCTTAAAATAAAGGATACCTTATAAGGAATAATACGTTTCCGGATGTACTTATATGGTGAATGAGTGATACATTTTGTTGTTGATTTTCAACCAATTTTTGATGAGGTTAGAATTTTTAAAATGATCGCGATGATCTGCATAGGAGGAGATTATACTCACATAAAATCATCACTTGAATCATCTCGGTGTACATCATAGACCAGATTGTCTTCCCTAGGTCATCTAGGTGAATTGACACGAGAGAGAGAGAGAGAGAGCTGTAGTTAATACTCCTCGCACTAAAGTTTCTTTTTCTTTTTCCTCTTTGCACTAACTATGGGATTTGAACCCTTGATCTATTTGGATTTTCTAATCTCATGCTATGTTGAACAACCACTTTCTCTAATAAAAATTCAAGCTTGTAGAAAAATTTGTGAATATTATATATATGTATATATACGGATTCGGAGGTGGATCTACTGCCCCTAATATCAAGGTCAATCGCTTGTGTAGTTGTTATCTTTCTTCGGTGCCACGTGTACAAGAGACGGCTTGTTGTTGGCACACTTGTACGTACATGAATCAGATTACATTGGTGAGCCTACGCTCTTAGTTTCACCTACTACCATTTTCTCAACAACAAACACGCGTGACACATGCATTAAATATAGACAACCCAGACAAAAATTACGAGATTCTTCATTTCTCTATATAAGGTACGCTCTTGAAACCGCACTACCCACCACCTTCCATCAACAGCAAACACGCGTGACGTACATTAAATATAGACAACACAGACGCAGAATAAGAGGTTCTTCATTTCTCTATATAAGACACGCACTTGAAGCAACTTCCTCACAACTCTCTCTTTCTCTCTCTCTCTCTCTATATATATATATATATATATATCACTCTCTTTCTTTCTTGTGTAGCATAGAGTAGTAATGTATGCAGCACAAAGTCAACCAAAGCAATGTCCTACTTGAAGCTATAATTGGGGTTCATTTTTCTCCAGGGGCTTCAAAAGATGGTAGCACATCTATTGAGGAACTTGATCATGAGCCACAAATCTTTTGACTTCTTCAAATTAATTTTTATACTCACTACAACAAGAGATCTTATATATTCCCAAGGTATATCTTTTGACTACTTGTCTTTAATTGTTCTTTATTTATTAGCATCATACCACTTAATCTTGAATATGGTTTCAATTCACATAACTACAATAAAAAAAAGAAGCTAGTAAGGTTTACAAAAACTCTGAGAAATAACTTTACAGAGATCACATATCATTTTTTTCTTTCTTTATCAGTAACAATCTTCTCCCATTTATAATCAAAATCAACAAAAATATTTTTTTTTATAATCAATTGGTATATATAAAGCATTGGGTTACCAAACCCACCTTATTCAACCCCATCGAAGCATCACATTTTATGGGGCCTATATAAAGATAATCTAGGGGATAATATCTGGTGAAGAGGTTCTCATCACCATATAGATCATCATATTTGGAAATTGGCCCATTCTAAGACTTCTAACCTCAAAAGTTTTAAAATAAACGGTCAAGAAAAAATCTAAAATATATATGTCTAATTTCTAAGGGCTAATTTGAGGGTGTTAGAAGTTTTAGAATATACTGATTTCCGCTGATATGGTATGCTCTTCATGGTAAGAAGAACATCCTTATCTAAAATTAGCCCTTGATCATATCCATATGAGCCCCACAAAATGTGGGGCTTTGATGGGGTTGAATAAGGTAGGGATTAATAACCAACTCTTGCTAAATATTGTGATAAGGCAGGCAAGAAGAATACTGGTAGGTTTATTTTGGGGTTATGAAAAAAAATCAATATTGAGTCGTGTTTTCACTTCCACCCCAACAACAATTTTATTTTTTAAATTTAACCCAAAAATATACCGATTGCATATTAATTGCATAGTGATTGCACATTGATGTCGTGTTAATTGCATACTGACTACATTGATTGGGATAAACTTGAAAAGGCAAAGTTGGTTGGGTGGGAAGTTAAAACGTAGGTGGCGGAATTGAGGTTAAATCCTAATTCCATGTTCTTTTATTTTCTAATTTTTGAAACGATATAAGATCTATATTCATTAGGAATACAAGCCTTTTAACGCGTGTTCTTTATATTGGGTTTATTTTCTACGCTAGGTTTGTACCTAAGAAATGCATTAAGATCGATGATACTTTTTCCTCTATTAACATTAGCTTTACCCTTACACCTAATTTACACTGGCATGTGGGCCCACATGAAAGTTATTCAACAATCAATGTTGATCAACGTGATGAGAAGATGATTGTTGTAAAAAAATCATCCTTTGAATCATCTCTACACGGGCCCACATGCAGGTGTAAGCAAAGTGTAAACATAAAATAGATAAAATTGGCCCTTTGTGTAATGCAATGACAACACCTTAGATGACTTAAAGTGAAGCCTCATTAAAATAGTAGAGTTATACAAACAATGATAGTAAGAGCAGTAAAGAGCAAATATATGTCCATATAAAAAGCCTCCATTGTTCCAAGTTCTCCCACATAAATACAAATCCTTTGAACAAACCCCGAAATGACCTGGCCCAATAGGGAAATCCCTAGTCGCTGTCGGAGTAAAAGATCGTCAACAAGGGTATATGATCTAATAAAATCAACATTTTTTTTTCTATGTTTATATTTTATTTTCTATTCAAAATAAACATCACAAAATTGAAATTTTGTTATATACATTTCCCACATAAAAAAATTAAATTTTATGTATGTCAAGTTGAATTTTTCTTTTAATAAAGCAACTATTGTCTTTAATTAACTTCTTGTTAATTTAACTTAATTGGTATATTCTTATTATATGTTTCTTAAAATTGTTTAATCATTATTATTAGAAAAATGTCGTTTGCAGTTCTTCTATGATCTATTTAGGGTGCAATATCGCTCCCTAAAATCGACCCTTGGAAAACTTCAAGAAATAGTAAGAAAGGTGATAAATGAGGGTGACGTAAGGAGAAGAATGAACTGCCGTCCTCAATGAAGTTTTCTTTTTTTCCTTTCCTTTCATTTCTTTTTACTTAAGCCAGCAGTGATGACAGTTGAATTATTTTGACCTCATACAAACTCATGGTGATGTTGGGGTCGGCCGGGGAATTCCCTCAACTTCTTTATTTCTTCTACTTCTTCTTAGATTTTGACATAAAAGAGATTATGTATTCATTTTGAACTTTTCATTTCCGCCCGTTGTTATCCAATACTTGTATTCAGTTTCAGTTCTACATTGACATAAACATCTAATAATAGAAGGGTTTGAATTCTGTGACTGGCTGACCAGGGTTCTTGGGACAAATTTTGCTTTTCAATGTAAATAAAACATTAAGCACCAAATGTAAATAACATTTTCCTCGTTTTAGTACTAACTTATTTTGATATTGGAATTGGAGTTTGGAATAGGATTGAATTGATAACTGATCCAATAGTGGACTCATAACTGGGGCAATTTCACATTACAGTTGTTTCAACGGAGGTCATGGCCTATAAAAGTATTTCGAGTTTTAATTTTACGAGAACTTTGTTATGAAGAAAGGACCATAATACCTGGTTATCTCTTCTCTACCCTACGGTTCGATCTCTTGGATGGACTCATGAATTCATATTAGGTGGGGCTAATATATATGAAGTTAAAATTTGGTCTTAAAGAATTTACTTAAAATTTAGGCAAAAAATAAATAGACACAAAATTTTACTAAATCGACATAATTATGCTTCGGTTACATGTAGCTAACGGTACAAATTTTTTAAAATGGCATGTTGGTTATATAAATCCGACAAACTACTTCGTGATTATGTTGTTCGATAATTATTGGACTAATCAAATAAAATGTTGTGTTGAATATCAAACCCGATAGTTTAAAGAAAAAATAAATAATTGTCGGTAGTCCCAACAAAGGCCCACTAGTGAATGAAATACTACATATAAAGAGTAATGCTACTTTGTCAATGCCGATTGATGTAGTCTCATGTACGGTTCCAACTTCAAACTCATGCACTCTCAGAGGCCGGACTCCTACTATTTCAGTACATGGTGCATTTTACTGGTTATCAATGAATTCCGACGAGATCAAATTTATGCGTTGAACGTCAATATTGATACTACTACTACTACTACTGTTGAGGGCTAATTTTTTGTAAAGATGTTCTACTCATCATATAGATCATTTTTACAAAAAAAATATATCATTCTAAAACTCCTAACGCACCATTAAAAATTGGGTGATTTTATAAGCTGTCTCTTATTTTCAATCAGTGTTTTGATTGGGCAAAAAATATTAGAATGAAATAATTTTTGGTAGAGATGTTTTACTCATCTTGTAGATCATTCTCACAAAAAATTAACCTTTAGTTTCTCACCATGTAGGCCCCACAGAGATAGTATGAATAACGATGTACACGGATCAGACTCTTACTTTAGACGTGCAATACACATGTAAAGGGCTTGTGTATGTTTAATGAGAAGGGATCACATGAAAATGACTTTTTGGATTACCATGGCAATGGGTTCACGTGGAGATGATTCAGGGGCTAGTTCCTTATGAGGAATATTTTTTTTTCATTGTATTGAATCCAGGGATAATTTCTAATAAGGAATTTTTATTTTTATTTTTATTTTTATTTTTATTTTTTTCCTTTGTTTCGATTCCAAGGGCTAATTTATGGTTTTGTCATGCATTGTATTGATTCTAAGGGATAATTTCTAATAAGGAAATATTTTTTTTTCCTTTATGTCGATTCAAGGGCTAGTTCCTATGATGATGGTTTTGTCATGCATTGTGTTGATTCAAGCGCCAGTGTACTGGATACCCTTGTACCCCAGATCTCACTCTCCAACAGTTAATTTGAACAATCTTTAATAATACTGGCCTTCTTCACTATCGATAGAATTTCGACAAACTCAATTTAAAATGTAAATTAAGTTGTGCTATCAGCCGTTAGATCCACCGATTTATTTTTATTTTGTTAATAAAAGTAATTTTAAATATCAACCTAACAGACTCTTCATTTTAAATACAAACCCACTAGACTGGCCCTTCTCTTATCTACAAATCTGATGCCTGGTTTGAGATATCCCACATTCCCACTAGACTTGTCCTTACTCCTTAGTGCATCCAAAGCGGTGTAAGGTAAAATGGTATTTTACCCACAACTTTTTTATCCTACAAGAGTGACATACACAGAGGTCAACTTTAAAAAAAATTTGAGAAATTAATAAAAAAGGGCTTTGCGGGACACAATAGTTATTTAAATTTTTTTAAAAAAATATACCAGGCGTGGCGTGGAGCCTTCTCTACGCCTAGCATTTGTTGAAAATATTTTTTTTTTAAAAGGGATTAAATGCCCCCACTAAACCCCAATCGCATGGGGCCCACACGGAGAGGATATAAAGGCTAATTTTTTGTGAAAATGATCTCCTCACCTTATACTTTATCATACCCGAAAATCATCCAATTATAAAATTTCTAACCTCATCAAAAGTTGGTTACAAATTTGTACTAAAATTAAAGCTTAAAAAAGATAAATTTTTTTAAGATTTTGATGAGATAATTTGAGGGGGTTAGAAGTTTTAGAATGTGTTGATTTTTACATATGATAATCTACACGGTAAGGAGATCATTGTCACAAAAAATAAGCCCTTAGATCATCCTCAACTATGTAGTAGGAATAAAATGAAAGGCCTGAATGATTTTTAAAAGTGATGGGATAGGATTAATGAAAAAAATGGATTTAAAAAAAATAAAAAAATTAGCCAGGCGTGGAGGGAGGACCACACCTGGCGTCGGGCTACTTCCACACCCTATGCATTAAAAAAATAAAATAAAATAGCCGAACGTGGTCTTACCCCCACGCTCATTGTTGGGCGCACTCCTTTCTCTACGCCTGACGTCGAACGTGATGACAGTTTCACGCGCCATAAAAACATCTCCAGATTCCTCTGGAGAAGGCCAAATTTGGCTTGCGCCGGAGTCTCGTAGGGTAAAATAGGGATTTTACCTTACCTACTGTGTAACCTGGGTAAGGTAAAATCTATATTTTTAACACTGCTCTGGATGCTCTTAAAAATAAAAATTTAAACGTTTTGGGATTTCTGATATTTAACAAACTCTAAAGGGTTCTTTTGTTATTATAGAACTAGCCCCCATATCCCGTGCAAGGCACGAAAGCTTCTTTTAAAAAAAAAATTAATTTTTTTTATTAGATAATTAGAAAATTTAGTTGTTTTAGAATTTGAGAAAAGCTTCTCCTATAGTCTCCTATAATAGATTGTGCCATATGTTTATACTATAATAGATTTTTAACCTACACCTAAGAGAGAGGATTTTGTTAACTCAATAATAGATAATAGATTGGGCCATGTGTTTATAATGTAGGTTTTTTTAACCCACGCCTAAGAGAGATGGTTTTGTTCCAAGGCTTCTCCTATAGTATATTAGAACTAGCCCCTATATCTCGTGCAAGGCACGAGGCTTCTTTAAAAAAAATTGATTTTAAAAAAAAATTTTAATTTTTTTATTAGATAATTAGAAAATTTAGTTGTTTTAGAATTTGAGAAAAGCTTCTCCTATAGTCTCCTATAATAGATTGTGCCATATGTTTATACTATAATAGATTGGGCCATATGTTTATAATGTAGGTTTTTTTTAACCCATGCCTAAGAGGGAGGGTTTTGTTAACCCAATAATAGATAATAGATTGGGCTATATGTTTATAATGTAGGTTTTTTTAACCCACACCTAAAAGAGAGGGTTTTGTTAACCCAAAGGCTTATCCTATAATATATTACTAGTTTTATAGTCCGTGCTAAGCACGGGCATTTTTTTATAAAAATATTTTTTTTATATATTTTTATACATTAGAGAGAGATTTGTTTTTTAAATTGAACAACTTATAAAATTAGGAACTATTAAATTTATATTAGGAAAAGAGATTTGTTTTCCTAACTTGAAAATATTTTAAAAAGGTTGCTTAAGAAAGTGAAATTAATGCCTAAGAATGTCTTTGAACTTTGACTCTTAAAAGTAGATTTTTGTTTAAAGTAGGACCCCAAGTCATCTTAAATGAACCTGCTTTTCTCCTGTTTTACTAAGTAATAATACCAATTAACTTTGATTTCTTTTTTTTTTCTTCTCAATAATGAATGAAAGAATATCTATATACTAAGGGAGGGAAGTGTTGGGTTTATGTTTGTCATCAACGGTCGAGAAACACCCACTAGAAGACCATCCAACGGTCACTACAAAACACTCTAAAAATTCCACTCTAAAGATTCTAGCGGTAAAATTGCCGCCCAACCTTTCAACGCTGCTAAACCTACATTCTCTAAACACCTCCTCTTCCACTTCAACGAGCAGATACCTCTTCCTCCTCCACTCCAACGATTTTCTAATCTTTGTAAGTTGCTCTCTTTTTTCTTCCGTCTTCCCTTTCCTTTTTTTCTTCTTCTTTCCTCTTTTCTTTTTCTTTTTTTGTTTGCTGGCAGTTCAATTGAAGGTAGGGTCTTGATCTGAAGGGTTTTTTTAGGGCTTAAAGGGCTGAAATCATGGAAGGGTCTTTTAGGGCTTAAATCGAAGGGTTTTTTTTATTGAATCTGGGTTTTTGATTCATAAGGTTTTGTTTAATTTAGGGTTTTGATCTGAAGGGTTTCTCTTTTAGGGCTTAAATCTGGGTTTTTGATTCATAGGGTTTTGTTTAATTTGGAGTAGATTACAATTGAAGGTACTATTTTTTTTTTTAGGGCTTAAATCGAAGGGTGGTGGTAGGTGTGACCAAGGTATGATCGATTTTTAGGGCTTATATGACAACGAATCAGGTTTTGGGTTTTTTAAAGTAAGGGTTTGCTATTTGGGTTTTAATTTAATTTTTTCGGATCTTACAGTAGGGTTCTTTTTTCGGATCTTACAATAGGGTTTGCAATATACAGTTCCTATTGATCTTACAGTAGTTTTTTTTCCTTTTAGAGTTTTTGGTACCAGTAGAAAACTATGCTGAGTTCATCCTCCACTCCAACGATTTTCTGATCGGGTAAGTTGCTCTCTTCTTCTTTCTTACGTTTTGAACTGGGGTTTTTATATTTGCTTTGATCTGGGTTTGATTTGATTTAGATTTTCTGTTTGTTCTCTTTTATGGCTTCATTTCTTTCATTTTTATCTTCTGAATTTTTTTATCAGTTTCTAGGGTTTTATGTGCTAAAGTCCTTCCTTTATTTGAGTAAATGAGTTGGGTTTTATGTGCTAGGGTTTTGCTTCATTCAAAACCTATTAAATTTGTTAATTAAATATAACCCAACTTCCCAAACCAACAATAACCAAATAAAATTAAAACTTAATATATTATTGTGGCTGCCCACATCTAGTAGGCAGCTGCCTATATGGGCAGCAGCCCACATGGGCTGCCTCATATTATATTATGGCAGCCCATGTGTATTTTTCATCCCTTACTCCTATAAATACCCCCCCAT